>ML675603.1:22981550-23189682 GCA_007922155.1 Mesoclemmys tuberculata
GCACAACTTACTCTTTACCTCATCTTACATTCCAGCCTTATTTTATCCACTGTTATTTTGTCCATTGTAACTGGTTCCCTGGGTGTTCCCCTCCATATTTTAGCTAGTACAAACATTCTGTTTCCAACAGGCTGATTCATTTACCTCCCTCATCCTATCTCCCAAGAAATGAAGCCTCACCCATGTCCAATTAATCATGTCAAGTGAGAGCTACATTCCACTTCTTTTGTTTTTCTTTTTTTATATTAGCATTTGTACTATTTGCATTATTGGGGGTGTGGTGGTTCATTTTTAAGTTTCTATCAGTAACACATTTTTCAAGACCATAATAGTTGTAATTAATTATTAATACTTGGCTTAAAGTAAAAATCTCCTCAGGTCTAACCCACAAGGGCATAATCCTACATTTTAAACATTCTCTGCCTTTAAAGTATTCATCTGTGATTTTAAGCGTGCTTTTATCACACTATAAAAAACTGATACAAAATATAAAAAACCTAGAAAGTAAGATGAGGGAACAAATAAGTTGTGCAGGGACAGAACATGATGTACAGGGATGGATTCCTGCAAAGTGTCCAAGACAGGCCCAAAATGTGTGATATAGTGTATAGTAAATGCAGTGTAATGTGTAAATGTATACAAAGGAAAAGGCTTGCCATGTAACTTGGGATGTGTTGTATGCCTTACCCACCGCTGTGCTTCCATCTGATCAACTAAGCATAGCTCTGCTGTATGCCAAATCAAGCAACTTAAGTAACAAGACTAGAGTTGCACTGAATTCTTGGGTTACCAAGTAGAAGAGGTCTCAGGGGAACCCCAGCATCGCCTTGACCATGTGATAAGATAAACTATGAACTTCTACTCTCTGTGTTTACCGGTAGGCTGTGGACCAGGGCCTGGAAGAAGAACATCCCTTTGGGGTTTCCCTCCAATCCATGTCAGTTTCTCTCATCCCATGTCCCCCATGTGGTACCGGTCCCTCCAGGTGACATAAGAGGAGAGATTTTAGTTCATTTAGAGGCTTGACATACAGACTGTCAGTTTCTGCTGTGTTGACAATACAAATCACTATGTGCTTGGGTTTTCTTTATTCTGTTGCAGAGCTTTGGTGTTTGGGAGACCTTGCTCTAGCAACTCTTGAACTGTAACACCAACCCTGAGCCACCATAGGCTTAGCACAATGAGTATAGCAAGCATGCTAACTGTTTTAACAGTGCTGAGCTGCCAAATGATCTTGTTCTTTCTTTGTTTCTTTTGCAGGGCGCTGAGGAAGAGTGGCCAGGCTTCCTTTCGTGCTTTGTCCATTATGGTACTGTTCCTTCTCCTGATTTGGGGTTTGGTTGGTTGGTTTTGGATTAAGTTCACTAGTCAAGTTATTTATTGACAACGTACTGGATTCAACCTGTTATGTCATGTGTCAGCAGAGCTATAACCCACCCCAGGGTAAATGGCAGGTGTAAATTACTTCTGTCAGCGAGCAGGAAAGGAATTGTGACTGAGTTTATTCTGTCCTGAGGCACCTCTTGGAGCCATAGACTTATATACTGCCCTTAACACAAGGTATTGAGCAAAGGCTGAGTCTAGCCCTAAGTGAAGGATGCTGAATGTTATTTAATATCCTTTGGAAGCCTATCAGTTCCGCCCTGTGTTCTGAGTAAAGGATGTGGCAGGGATCAGCCTTTCCCTACACCTTTTCCCTACCATTTTGGAGGATGTGAAGCTCACCTTTTAAAGATGAGCTCCTCTGTGTGTGTGTGTGTGTGTGTGTGTGTGTGTGTGTCTGCTCACCCACTGCATTACTTTCCACTAGCAGGAAAACATTGACTTCCTGGACCACTGTAATAGGTGCTGAATGAGGAATGTTTCCTATTGGAGCCCCCCATTCAAACATTTTGTTTGCATAAAGAACAAGTGGAAGTGGCAGGGTGGAGGGAGGAAATGTGTAAGGAAAGTACTTTTGTGTATGTGAACCTGGCCAAAAGCCATTTGCCCACCAGCTGGTTCTTTCATTCTAGGTAAATGGTGCAATTTTTTTTCCCTAACCTGACATGGAAGATAATTGTTTTTGCTTTTGTTTCCATTATATATGTATTAAGAGTTATCAAATTTCATGCTTTCATGAAATAAACTGATCACACAGGAACATTCTTCCCCCTCCCCACTCCACATGCAGTACTGCATTGTTGACTAGGTGCGTGGTGGGGGTCATCATCTGATTTGGCTGGAGGATAGATACCAGACTTGATGAATCTGTGGTCTAAACTGGTATGGCAAATCATATGTTCCTCTATACGATCTTCACCTGCTTGGTGAAGAGATTACAATAAAGTAAAAATCTAACGAAGGAGAGAAAAACAGACTTTAAAATGGTCCTTTTCACTAAAGCCAAGAAGATAAGCCTGCTACATTAAACAAAAATCTGTGATATTTCCTGACGTGTCCAGTAAAAAATAATACATGCTGATGTAGTTGCATTCAACCAATGAAGTTCTAACATAAGGGCAAGTGTGGTTGAAAGAAAAGGAGCTCTAAAGCTCCAAAACTAACAATGAATTCCTGGTCTCCACAAGACTAATCAATGCCTGTGCAGGAAGATGTTATTATACAATGTATAATAAGGATAAAACACTTTAAAAAGATGAGCCAAGATTTCTGTACAGGCAATTGTGAGGTCTGGGTGAAATCACGGGCCAAATCTAAATAATGCTGATCTGGACCAGCTAAAACTCAGGCTCCATGTTGCCTAATTTTGATCCCAGTCAAATGTTGTGGGTTTGAAAGTTAAATTTAATATTATTGAGGTCATGTTTCATATGATAGACTTCAAAAATGGATGTTACTAAAAAAATAGATAGAGAGACTGTGATTAAAAGGGCAGAAAAGAATCAAGTGGAAGAAACATACACAGGCTACATATTTCTGCCAGCTTTTCAGAGGGTCCGAGGGACATTCTATTCATAAGCATATCACAAGTTTCCTTTTAACTAGAAAACTTCATTTTATTTGCCTCACTCTTGGGAAAGAAACCTGGGAATAATTTACAATAAATATAATTTTGCAGATTCAAGGTGGTTTTTTTTGGTTGCCACATATACTCCCCCCAAAAGGATTGCAAGGTTCACAACTCAAACAAGTGGACACGTCACACATCCCCAACAGCTATTTTGACTCCTTTTTAAGAAACTGAGCAGTTGTAACACCACATGTAGTTTCTAAAGGCCTGGTCCTGCAATTCAATCCAAAAGGGTGCCCCTTTGTGTGCATGTGTGACAGTCACCATCTTGATCAGCACACGGGGGAGTGAACTAGACACCTCCAAAGCTAAAAGCATGAGTTTATGCAGTCAGAGAAAAAGAGCCAAGGCTTATAAATGGAGCTGTAATAGAGGGACTTGTAATACACACAGTAGATTACACAGACCGAGCCACATGAAGTTAAGTTAGATTCTGCAGAGGCACCAATGCGCCACCCACATAGAGCCAACTGCAGGACTGAGGACTAACACTTGTGACTGGTTAGGAATTAAACAAAAAGATGTAACATTATAAATGCCACACACACACTGTCACTCTCAAAAGTAAAGCCATCAAAAGGTAGCATTCCTAGAAATGTGTTTCAATATTTAAAATACTTTGGCAGAGTGGATAGAGACCGTGTGTCTCCTCTGTGTTAATTCCCGTGCAGGAAAAAAAATGTTTTCCAACTACTTCTTAAATGTTGCAAAAAAATAGACTGCATAATACAGACTATGTCAAAGCTTTGACAAATGCACCTAACGTAAGAGCAAACATAAAGCCTAGTGTTAAACAGTGTTTAGACTGCTCAATCAAGCCTCAGATCAGGAAATTCCAAGAGTCAATGGACCAACGTCATCCCTTGTAGAAAACCATTGAATCTGTTTTGCACTCACATAACTCAGCCACATTGCACACGTTACACTGGAATAGAAATGCTTCATTTATTAATGTTTGTGTTATTAGAGATGCCAGATGGGTGAGCTAACACTGTAGTAGAATTATTGAGTTAAAATCATCCTTGTTGTCAAGCGTTAGGTGTAACAAGACAACTGAAATAGAAACAAAGACGGTCCTGATACTGAGGACTTAGTTTGTAATTCAGGAGAGCTAGGTTCAGCTCCTGGCTCTTCTACAGACTTCCTATATAATCTTCGGAAAGCCACTTAAGGTAGGTCTCCATTCACTGTAGCATGCAGAGTGCAGACACTGCTCACCCTGTTAGCAAAGGTATAAATAGCAGTGTAGATGGTTAGGCACTGCTTAGTAGAGTGCTCTACATGCCTGAACCTAGGGAATATACCCTACCCTGCCCTAGCAATGCCTTCCACATCTACGCTGCTATTTTTAGCAGTGTAGCGCCTCTCTGCATCCCCTCTACCAAAGCCTTTCATTGCAGTGGGGAAAGGCTTCAGCAGCTCTCCCCTCCCACAGCCTTCCCCACTGCCTTCCCCTTGCTGGAGCTTTTCACTACTACATGTAGCTACATATCACAGTGAATGCAGACACAGCCTGCCTTTCACTATGGCATGTAGCTACACATACCCTACATGCCACCGCAAGTGTAGACAAGGTCTTAATCTCTATGCCTCAGTTCCCCATTTGTGAAAAATTAATTAATGGGCATTTATCGCTGACTTCAAATGAGAGCAGCATTAGGCCAAGGCAGAGTGCTTTTGCAAATCCTACCCATAATATTTATAGATTTAATACCAAACTAATTTATTCCAATTTAAGTTGTTTTTCTTTACTTCATAGGGACAATGAAACAAGCTAAGTTTGAAGTTGGCTTCAGCCACATTTCTATTTACTTGAGTGCTTATATTTAAATCAGCTCAAAAGGGAATTTGTATATTTTTCATTCTGTCATAACTTAAAAATAGCTGAAAGGACGTTAGTTCAAAATTCAAAAAAGAAACACCAGTCATGGAAAATGTCAACTTGCAAAAGAAATTAAGATAGTTAAGACGATCTCTAAAAGGAGGATTGAAATGGAGCTGCAACTCAATGGGCAAAACTCCTATGCCCAGATCCTCAAAGGTATTTTTAATCAATGGGAGTTAGGTGCTTACATACCCTTGAAGATCTGGGCCCTACTGACTTCAGTTGGTAAAGGATATTATCCATCACTGTCTGTAAAGTTTGTCACTGTGACTGCTGTGGGTATGTTTGCACTTCGGTAAAGCACCTGCAGCTGGTCGATATCAATTGACTCAGGCTAGTGGGGCTTGGGTTGCTGGTCTATAAAATTGCAGTGTAGCTGTTTGGTCAGCCTGAGCCCTAGTCAGCTGAGATGGGTCAGCCGTGGGTGTTTGATTGTGGTGTAGACGTACCCTGTATCACACTTACAGCTGGTTGGGGGTGGGGGGCGGAAGAGGGGGGGAAGGGAAGTACGTATATTTCCCAAAAATGTAGAAAGAAATGAAAATTTCTCATCTCATTTGCAATGTTCTGTGACTTGCTTTTTCAGGAAAATAAAAAAAAAAAAGAAAGAGGAGGTGGGAGCGACAACCAAAACATCACATTCTCTTGCTTTTTTACTCCCCATCTCTTTTTTCTCCCCAGTGGAAAAAGAGTTAGTGAAAGTGTATTTTCCCTCCAACTGAAACAAATTAAAATTTCGTCTCTTCTTCATTACAAAATTTAACAAAGCACCCAGGAAATTTACACATTGACAAGTTTTGCAACTATTTTGCCTCCTCTTGTAGACTGATTTCCTTTTAAATGTGTCTTCTATCAAAGAACAAAATTAACCAGAGCAAATTAAAATGGGCAGTTTTCATTATGTTTGAAAAAGCTTGTTTTCTAGTCAGAGGAAAGCTGAAATTGCTACAATATCAGCAGAGCCAGCAAATATTCGATGTACCAGAGGGGCTGGTGTAACTCCAACTTTGAGCAGACTTACATCTGGAATAAATTTGGCCCAATATTTCTTATTCTTTTTAAGCCATTTTCTGGTAGATAATAACATCCCCATCTTCATCACAGGTACAATACATTCTAAAGAACTTGAATATTTAGAGGTACCCAGATAGTTCTAAACCAACATAGACTTCACGCCTCCGAACTGCAGAATAAGCATTTTGTATATAAGGGCTATGTTCTGCCTTTGATCCAGGCTCTCAGCTCCCAGTATAATATACTGTAAATTATTCTAACATTATGCAATGGGCATTGCATCATTTTGTGGCAAGGGGCATGCATGTCCACCATGCAGTTGGGGTTTAGTCAGGTAGGGTGTGCCATCCTATTGCTACCTTAAAGTTTAGTTGTCCTATTGTGCCACAGTCAAAAACTGTGTGTATGTCTTGCCCTTGCGTTATTGACATGTGCATTACATGAATCAAATTACTGATACGCCATCTCACATTTTGTACAAGCCATTTATATTCCAGTGTAATCACTGAATGCAAGGTGCTGTAAAACAAATGAAAAGAAAAACTGTACCTGTTTTTCTCAGTCCTGAGAATGAAGTTTTAAAAGATGGTGCCCAATTAGGTCATATTTTGCATCTTATTCATGCTTAAAGATCTTTTCCATCTGGATAAATAAGTGTGAAGAATATTTGTGAGCAAGACTATGTATGTCACATATGAAACACATAACTGGCCAAATTCTGCCCTCCATTGAACCAATGCAATATCACTGACTTGCTTGTGGATTTAATGGGTGCATTGAAACTGAGCGGAAAATCTGGCACAGAATATTAGACTCATTGCAATCCATTCATTGCATTGCAGACCCAATTGCCTCCACAATGTGTCTCAGATCCACAAAAGGCTCCCTAGTTCTACATTTTGTACATGGATCTTGTATTTAGCTGACAGATGTGAAAAAACACATGTATCCAGACAGCTCCTTAGTGGTTACGCATGAGCAGATGCTGAAGAGCACACATATTCCAGCTAAGGTCAGTCGTCCTTTATGCTTGAAATTAAAAACTAGACTCAAACAAGAAAAATTACACAGTCAAAGCAACTGATTTTTTAAACTAAGAATTATAAATTGGCCATTGCTCATCTCTAAAAGATCAACTATAAATAACATTGGTGTTTTCAGGCATTCAAGTTATTTTACAAGCAGAATGATTCTAACTTGATCTATTATTCTTTTTCCCTTTCAGGAGAGTCGTCTGTACTTAAGGGTTGATTAAAGATCCTGAGATACCAGATGTCTCCCACCAGTACTGACTTTTCTGAAATCATTAACATCTAGAGTTAGAGCATGCTACAGTTTAACTTTCCTGCATGATTTGTAAGTTACACATTTGAGTGTGATTTGTCCTCATACAGGCACAAAATCCACTGTTCATGTTTGCAGCTCATTCTCATAGGCATTGCCCTTGAGATCGCAAGAGCTTGCTCAATCAAAGAAGGGACTATTCTGTGTGCACCAGTACCCCCTTCCCCCACCCCCAAACTCTGGTATTCCTGCTAATTGCAGTTTTACCCCACTTATACTTCATAGATTGGATCCCGGGCCCGCAAATACCACTGTATGGGCAGACCCTTGCACATCCAGTGAAGACAACCTGCAGAGCCCCAGTGAAGTCAACAGTTGGCAACACTGCATTGGGAATGCCTGAAGATGAAGCTGGCAAGATATAAAATATGAAATAGCAAATAATAAATCAGTTCCCAAGCAACAAGTGAGTATATTCCAGAAGGAAGCACTCTGGGACTAGTAGAATGAATACGCCTTCGTGCTCATACCTCAGAATGCTGTGTCAAGAAAGAACTTAGTATCAGGGAAATTTGCTCTTGAAGAGCTGGGATATATCTATTCAGATCATCTATAAAACACAAATAAGAAAGTTCCCAATAACATGGGGAATTAAGAAAGGTGATTATGCACCAAGCCATTTTCTGCCAGATTCAGACAGATATGGGTGTTAGGAAAAAAAAATATTTTTGCTCTTCAGATTCTTCTCAGTTCAATCTAGGGCCAGACCAACCCAGTGAGTGCACATAGTTACCAAGGTGATAGTCTGGGATTTAGGCACCTAACTCCCAGTTTTAGGGTCCACTGTCATTCACAAAACTCCCACCTTTAGTTTAGGTGCCTAAACTCACTTAGCACAACAATCTTCAGGCCAAATGTTCCCTCTGTTTCTGCCTCTGGAACATGCACTGTTGCCTCACTGTAGGCATTCAGAAGTCTCATGTTCTGAGTGACTCATGAATGGAGGGAAGGAAGATGTTCGCCCAATATAGATGTGTAGGGCCCAATCTGGTAGGCATGCCCAGAAGGCCACCGGATCCCATTCAAACTCTGGGTGGAGGAGGAGCCACCATTCACCTTCTAACTAGACCAGTGGTTAGAGAACTCACCAGTGGTGTGAGGATGCAGGTTCAAGTCTTCCCTCTGCCTGAGGGGGAGAGAGGATTTGAACATGAGCCTCCCACATACTACAGGAGCATGCTGTAACCACGGAGCTAAGTTGTTCTACTTTGGATAGCTAATTAAATAGTGATTTGGGTAGGGGACAAGACCTGAGAACCCCAAGTGGGTGCCCTATCCACAGGATTATTGGAGTCATTCTCACACTCTGTCTCTAGCCCAACGATTCTTTAATTGCCTGAGAGATGGGAGACACTTCTTCAAATCACTTTTGCCACTCAGGCAAAGGGGGGAATTGAACTCTGGTCTCCCACATCCCAGATAATTAAAAAATCATTGGGCCAGAAAAAAGTGTGAGACTGACACTGAATCTCCGTATTTAGAGTAGCAGGCTGCTTTCTCCAAAGGAGTCAAGTCCTTTACAACTGCCATCCATCCCATCGGAAGAAGGGGAGTTGCACGAGTGACGAGTAATAAATCTCTCTGCCATAACAAGAGTGAAGGGAACAAACTTGGTTTGAATGTCATCCAAAACAACATGCAAAATGCAGACATCAGGGACAGCAGGACTATCTGTATGGAAATAATCCACAGCATGTTGTGCGAGAAGTTTAGCAACTGAGGAAAAAACCAAAACGTGCAAAAGTTTGAAGCAGATTTATGAGGAAGTGTTCTGATAATCCAAAAGTCACAAACTCTTAAGCAATATCCCAGTTCTCTTACTTTCTATCATGTAGGGCAATATCATTTGACTAAAAATGACTAAGAGTGGCCTCATTTCATCCTTCATCTGTCGGTTGATTTTATGACAGAGCCTTTTTGTCCATATTATTTTAATATCCATTAAAGCAACCTTGTCAAGTAGCTGAGCGCCCAAATATAAATTCTGGAAAAGTCAAATATATTTTAAAAACATTCTACAGAAACTAATCTAAGTAGAAATGTTGTTATGATTCTTTACATTTGTATAAAAAGGATTTTGAGTTTTTTAATTTGTATAGGGCTTGTCTACACTCACACGCTGCAGCTATACAGGTACAGCTGTGCCGCTGTAGCACTAAGGCCTTGTCTACACTTGTGGTTATGCTGGCAAAACTTTGTCACTCCGGGGTGTGGAAACCCCCAGCAGCAATATAAGTTTTGCTTCCATAAGCGCGAGTGTGGACAGCGCTATGTCAGTGGAGTTGCTCTCCACCAACATAGCAGCTGCAGCTCATTTAAGTGGTTTTATGATGTCGGTGGGAGAGCTCTCTCCTGCTGACATAACATGGGTACACTCGCGCTTATGCGGGCAAAACTTATGTCACCCAGGGGGCGTTTCTTCACTCCCCTGAGTGACAAAGTTTGCCAGCATAACCGCCAGTGTAGACAAGCCCTTAGTGAAGGCTCTCCCTATGCTGAGGGGAGAGCTTCTCCCATCAGCTAAGGTACACCACCTCCCCGAAAGATGGTAGCTATGTTGGCGGGAGGCATGTAGATTTTCCACACCCTTGAGCAACATAATTATACCAATATAAATTGGTAGTATAGACCAAGTCTTCATTATCCTGCAGTGCCGGAAAGTATGAGCTCAATTTTACCATCGTTACTCACAGAGCTACTCAGGGAGTAAGGTGATAGTCAATGTGATATAAAAATGGCAAAATCTGTCCTTATAAAGTGAAACTGAAGAGTGTTGCTAGTATTACTGAGTGTGTCACCACTGAAAATGGTGAATAGTAAAGTTAGGTTTTTGTTTTGTTTTTAATTCTTTCCATTTTAATAGCTGTTTTAATTAAAATAAAAGGTTTCTTTGTTTGGGGGGTTTCTTTTGTAGATACAGCCTGTGATCTTAATGCTCCTTTAAGCTACGGCTTTTGGCATAGGGTGATTACTAAGATTAATGTTACAACATTCCTAGTTCTATTGCTTTCACTATCATTGCCCAATCCCAAATCTTCAGTTTTCCAGAAGGTGCCAAGTCCTTGAGGAAAACAGAATTTTAGATACACTTTAACTGATGGACTAAAGGTGAGTGGGTGCATAAGGAAAAAATTAATCACAGTTTATACTTAGGCCATTATTTAAAATCACCCCTCCCCCTTCCAGAAATATATGCTATTAAAAACATAGTTTTGACACAATTCATGGAAATTCTTCTGTCTAGGTTGAGACTTTTAAAGCAGCCTAGGGGATTTAGACATATATCTTTCTTCCATTAAAATTAATGGAATATATGGGCCAGATTCTCAGTTGGCCAAAAGTAACATAGCTTCACTGAAGAAAACTGAGCTATATTGATTCAAACCAGCTGAGAATCTGGGTGTCTAATTCTTCAGTTTTGCTTTGGAAAAGCTCAGCCTAGCTCTTTTTGGTGGAAAGATACTGGTCAGTAACTCTGAGTTAAGTCTTTTTACTCTGAATAAGGTTTTACTCATTTTGGGCCCCATCCTGTAAGCCCACAACATATGAAATGTTCCCTCACACCCAGTGGAAGTTCCATCAATGAAGAGCTTACAAGATTGGGTCCTTAATGGACACAGGATAAATATAACTTTAAAGATTCATCCAACTGGCTATACGGCAGAGGGAGGTGCAGAGCCTGGGGTAGCTGCAGCTGGCTCCCACCTATGGGGAGGAGGGGAGCTCCCCATGAGTGAGAGCTGCCCAGCACGTTCCCTCCCAGCATTTAACCATTCTATTTTTAGAACATTTACATGGATTTTAAATTAAACCAAATTTTTACATCCCTAATATGGACTTGTAGGACTGGTCAAAAATTTTCTGACTGAACTTTTTTTCATTGAAAAATGGAAGAAAAGAACAGCACAGATCCATCTTTCCTCTGCATTTGCAGGAGCTATCACTCAACCAGAATTGTATAAAATCCAGCAGTTCACTTTCTAATGGGTCATGCAAATATTTTCTTCAATTTCAGTCTGTGTAGGTTTGAATTTTAAGCCCAAATTATCATTACAAAATTCAATTAAAAAAAAGCCAACTTTCACCTCTTGTATTACATTTTTAACAGGAGGGTGTCAAACACTTTAAAGAGTTTAAAGAGGCCAAATAAAAAGTTACTTTCTCATCTACACCTGCTGCTTTATTTCTATAGACTCTCCTGACTGCTCTTCCTATTTGAAGGACAAGCAGAAAATCTGATTTTTCAGGTAATTGAATCGCCAGTAGGACAACTGCCAGACTCTGAATCAGAAGTTACAGATATTATAGGGTTTTCTCTGTCACTGACACCAGAACCTTGTCTACACTAGAATGGGTTTGCTGGTATAACTATACTAGCAACTCCTCCTTGCATACACACAGCTTAAACGAGCAAAAGGACTCTTCTGCCAGTATATCTTATACCAAGTCCCTAAACAAAATAATCTATAACAGTATAAATGAGTCGTGTGTATTTTTTTCCTAATTGATATAGCTAAGCTGACCAAACTTTTTAAGTGCAGACCAAGCCTGAGATCGTTGGCCAGAAATACTGATTCATCACTTCAGGGAAAAGAGATGTCATACATGGGATCAGGGGATTTGGTAATTCTTTCTAAGTCTCTATCTTGAGAAAAGCATGTCTCAGGTTAGTAAATTGAGCTAAAATACTCTTTGGACTTTACTTTAAACATTTCAGTGCGGTATTAGAAATCCAGATGTGTCCTAGAGTATATGAAAACTAAAAAATGAGAAATAATATATTAAATACCTAGCTTTTGTATAGTGTTCTTTCAGCAATAGATCTCAAAGCGCTTCATAATCTTTAAAGTATTTTATTCTCAAAACACTCTCATGAGGTAGGGAAGTTCTATTATCCTCATTTTACAGACTAGGGGGAACCAGGGCACAGAAAAACTAAGCAACTTGCCCAAGGTCATACAGGAAGTATGTAGCTGAGCAGGGAATTGAAAGAGGGTTTTCCAAGTCTTAGGCTAAAGCTCTAGCCACAGGCCATCCTACCACACCACTACAGCCATTGCCCATACTGAGCTAAATGCCAAACTGAAACAAAAATAGAGAAGATATATTTTTCCACATTTAATCATCTGCAGTGCCACACAGGTGGAACATTTGTTTTTTAAAAACACATGGGGTGATAGTGTGCTTTGTGAGATCCATTTATGCAACCTCATTGACTCCAGTGTTGTTACATAAATGTCACTGAGAGCAGAAGTATTGCTGAGAGCAGATTCTTCACAGAATCTTTTCATAGACATAAATGTTCACCTTGAATGGTCTCTTAAAATATGTGTTAACTATTTATGCTAAACAATCTACTTTACCTTCTATTTAGCTGTGGCATTGATTACCTTTCCCAGACTTGAAGAAGAGCTCTGTGTAGCTCAAAAGCTTGTCTCTTTCACCAGCAGAAGTTGGTCCAATAAAAGACATTACCTCATCCACCTAGTCTCGCTAATGCAACATAAAGCATCTCTCAACAAGTCCATGATTATACAATTGCCATCATAAGTATCTGGTATGAATATCAAAAAGGAATTTATTGGAAACTACTCTAACAATATAACTGATTTTATTATATTCCTCGGATATAATGCAGGAGTGTTAACATAACAGACGATGTAACTCATCACAGAACATCCTCTACTACTGGCTAAATACCTGTACATCTTGAAAGATTTGATGCAAAGCTAATTTAATAAAATCAGGGAATGGTTGAAGCCAAACTACTGTAGATGAAATATAAATGTCAGAACAAAGGGTGTGTTTCAAAAGGGTATCATCAAGCCAACCATGTAACACCTGGGTGAGAATTAGTCATATGCTGATGGTACTTCTCAAGTTGTGTTGCCCTCTTTTTTTTCCTGTGATGTGATCACCGGAAAACTTCTATCTAATCAGATTTTCATGCTCTGAAGACAGGGAGAGGGATTGTTTTGTTTTGTAAAAGTTTTCTATTCCATGATAGTTTCTAATACTGAACTATTGGTATCCAACCATTCTTTTTCATAATTTTTCACCACTATAAGGAGCCAATGATTTTAAATTTAAAAAGGAAAGTCTTTTCTACACTGATCAGCTACATTTTAAAGTTAGGGAGCAACATCAACAGGAGTAAGGGTAAGGACTATCTGCAAATTAGATTCACTGTGGAGGTGAGAGGTACAGAAATGAAGACTGACATTCTTTCCATACAGCCTGATAGGCATACAACAACCTCCAGCTCTCAGTAATGCCACCCTGATACCGCAATCAAATCCCTCTTAAAGAACATTCTCTTCCTTCAGACTCAAAAGTGAAACAAGAAGTAAAATGCCAGATGAGAGGGGAAAGAAATCAGTGTAAAATAATGGTTAGATTACAGTGAGAGCTTCCCTGGTAAATGCTCACCAAGTTGCTGAACTTGGATCCAGCCACTGGATCCCACATACCAATGGCTTGCTCGGTATGTCACATGTGCAGAGTTTAAGTAATGTCTCTGGCCCTCTAGGCATAATCTCAGAGTGCTGCTCCTCCATCTAGCACCCCTCCCTGAGTTACAGGGATTCACAGGCCAACTGCCTGAGCCCTGAAACTAGTATCGCCTCCCGAATAGCTCTCGCATGCTCCCTGAGTTCCACTCAAGCTGTGGATACTCTGGTTTGCTACTTCCCCCTTTGAGGACTATGTGACAGTGAAAACAAGGTACACAGACTTCACAAAACAATTTCTAAACCAACTACACTTTACTCACAGGCAAAGCACAAGAGATAAACAGATCTATTTAAAAGTAACAATCACCTACATAACAACCAAGTAGCTTACCATGATTCCTGAGTCTGTGTGTGCTAATAGCTGAGAGACAGGCACACTGTCCTGAGAAAAAGGGGTACCAAGGACAGACTTGAGAGAGGTAAGATGCTATTTTCAACCACCCTGTTGACTCAGTGAAGGATAGCAGGTTAGGTGAGGAGCAGTGCCTGAGGAAAAAGTAGGAGACAGAGTTAAATGATTAACAAGAAAAAGCCCAGTAAGAAAAGCTTGTCTGATTAATAGGAAGATTCTCAGTGAGGTGCCTGCCCCTGAGAGCACTGAGAAGGGAGAATGTATGGTGGAGGAGTTTGAAACCAGCCACTGAAAGGGAAGGACCTGCTGTTTGCTGAGTTCCTGAATCCCAGGCCCGTATGCAGATTCCCCCTGGAACTGTCCTCGGGTACCTGGAAGCCATATCCCTAAGCTTGGTCTTTTCACTTTCTCACTGGGTAACTCCCAGTGTATAGAAAGCTGGTGGGAAAACTCCCTATCTACTCAAGTTGAGTTAATCCTTCTGCTCCCTTGAAAAACTCAGTTGCCATACTGCAAATACTGCTTTTGCTGCAGATACAGGGCTGCCTGTCTGCTGTGACTATATCTGAGCTCTAGGGTAGGACATTCAAGTTAGGATCTTTAGTAGTTGTCATAATTCGCACCTGAGCCCTGCATCCCTTTGTGGTGAGGGGAAATCCTGGGAACAGAAGCACCGTGATGAAGAGGATTTCTGCCAGCGCTATTGTCAGTTCCTCTGCATGGGCTGAGAAGCCTGGATTCATCTCTGAACTTGAGAATAATTTGTGAAGTTGTGAGTGCACCATCCGTCAGTTAGATAGTCAGGGAAATTGTCTGGAAGGCCCCCTATTCCCTGAACTGTGTCCTCAAGCCATTGGGTGATTGGCATTAAAGGAGGTAACCAGGTGGATAGGGCACTAAATCTGCATCCAAATCCCTGTCTTAGTTTCTTCACTACACAAAGAGCCCTTCAGAATTAGATCAGTGTCATGCGCCACAGCCTTGCCTTCTTGATCTGGTCTGCTCTCACTAAAATCCCAAGTAAAAGTCTTCCTTGTATTGAGCGTTTCAGTCATGCCCATCCCTCCCCCGTCAGGTGACCAGCATGACCTGCTCGTCCCTCATCAGGTGATCCATTGTTTAGTTACATGCCCACCTAGCAAGACTGGTTTCTCTAGGTTGCAGCCAGCTCATTGTCACAGGATGTTTCTATTTGAATGGAAGACAGTAAAGGATAACAGCTTTTGATTGCTGTCAATTGTTAGGCCTCTACTAGCTGCAAGAACTTCTCCTGACATCTCCCTGGAGGTTTTAGCAAAAGTTGGAGGTTAAAAGACACAAGTGCAGGTGTAGTACAGTCTTACAATCAAAATGGCATTCACAAAACCAAATGGAGTTTGCAGATTGATATAGATACATGTAGACCTGTACTAAACTACTACAGTAATTCCTTTCTTGTATTTTTATTTCTAAAAATCTCGCTTGGGCAGGGACCAGCTGACATCTGTGGGTCCAATTCTGCAAGATACTTTAGTGCCTTTTTAACTTTAAGTACTTGAGTTGTCCCCTTGAGGAGAATAACATTACTAAAATCTTGAAATTAGGCCTCTGCTTAAAGACTGGGGCCTGTATCTTTTAAGAGTCAAGAAAAATAATTATTTTTAATTGAACCACCATGATGTGCATACATGCATAACAGTGTCACCATGGGATCTTCTTGCTGTAACCCTTGTCTTTCTTTGCCCTGCTCCTTCCCTACTGTTTAAGCCATTTGCTGCATCATATCTAAATTTAAAAGGTCAAGAGAGACTTTTTCTATTTGAGTTCCACAAGCACCTACTGGGTCCTCCAAAAGAGAATAGATCATAATAGTCATAACAGTAGCATTGTTCATGGTTAACTAATGATTAAGATGTCTAGAAAAGGGTTGTGTACTAGCATTTAGCAAGTACTAGTAGTGTAGCTCCTGTTTAAGTTAATAAGAATTCAACTGGAAGGCTATGAGATGCTCCCTCTCTTGCACCCCTAAATTCAGTCAATAAAACTTGACAAAATTCACCAGATATCATCTTAAACTCATCAGACAAACTACTCATCATCTCTCTTTCACTATCAAGAATAATTATTTATTTATTAACATCTAGAGGACAATAGGGTGATAAGTTACAGCCAATATGGATTTGTTATGAACAGATCATGACAAAACCATCTAATTGCCTTATTTAACAGGGTTACTGGATAAGGGGAAGTACTAAACATGATATATATTGATTTTAATAAGGCTTTTGACACTATCTCAGGTGACATTCTCATAAGCAAACAAAGAAATGTGATCTATATGAAAATATAAGGCAAAACTGGTTAAAAGACCATATTCAAAGTGTAGTTGTCAATGGCTAGGAGAATATATATAGTGAGGTCCTGAGCAGGTCAAGTCCTGTGTCAGGTACTATTCAGTATTTTCATTAATGACTTGGATAATGGAGTATAAGCTTATAAAGTCTGTAGATAACACCATGCTGAGGGAGTTTGCAAGCACTTTGGAGCTCAGGATTAGAATTCATAACAACTTTGATAAATTGGAGAACTGGTCTGAAAGCAACAAGATGAAATACAAGTGCAAAGGCATTTAGAAATGGAGAAAATCAAATGCACAGCTACAAAATAGGGAATAACTGGCTAGGCCATAGTACTGCAGGAAACTGTCTGGGGCTTATAGAGGATTACAAGCAGAATATGAGCCAGCAGCAGGGGCAGCTCATCTGCCCAGGCAAGTGAGGCACAGCGTAACTACGACTTCCCAAAAGCTATAAAATACATTTTGCATATTCTTTTTTGTTAATTGATAAATATATTCAAATTTAAGAACAAATTGTGATTTGATTTAAATGTCACAACTCACTCTCTCCAGAAGTGAAATGCTATACTAGGAAGGCTCAAATCTTGGTATTACCAATAGTGCCTCAAGAAGCTGCCTTGTTCCCATTGCAATTTACCATGCCCAGGAGTCAGTTTACACGGGTGTTGGTTTGGTAACCGCTTCTTGGTAAGGCCACAGCAAGACTGCAGCAGTTAGGCCTGAGATGTATGGAGTTTACGGGGACAGGGATGGACTCCAAGCCCTGTGCCCTTACACCCCCCTTTGCCAGGGTTGGGCATGGGTATCTCCGCCTGCTACATCAGCCTGGGTAGCAGCGGTGGCAACAGTGGCTTCTACTCCCGGGTCCACCTGCTGCTTCTCTGTAAATATGGTAGGCTTTTAATAGCTATTAAATTATACTCTAGGCAGGCATGGAAATAACTATTTTGTGATTTGTGCCTGACCTGTCAAAAAAAGTCATAAGCCACCACTGGCCAGCAATGTGATGCAGTTGTGAAAAAGGCAAATGTAGTTCTGGGATGTACTGACAGGAATGTACTTGGCACTGATGAGGCCTCAGTACAGTATTGTGTACAGTTTTGTGTATAATTTGTGTACACTGTAAGAAAGATGTGGACAAACTGGAGTCCAGAGGAGAACAACAAAAATGATTAAAAGGTTTAGAAAACCTGGCATGAGTATAGGTTGAAAGAATTGAGCATGTTTAGTCTAGAGAAGAGAAGGCTGAGGGAGGGGCCATGTAAGTCTTCGGATATGTAAAAGGTTGTTATAAAAAAAGGTTGTCAATTGTTCTCCATGTTCACTGAAGGTAGGACAAGAAGTAAATGGCTTCATCTGGAGCAAGAGAGATTCACGTTAGATATTAGGAAAAACTTTCTAACTATAAGGGTAGCTAAGTACTAGAAGGGGTTACCAAACGAGATCGTGGAATCCCTAATGCTGGAGGTTTTTAAGAAGAGGTTAGACAAACACCTGTCAGAGAGGGTGTAGGAATACTTTATTTTATCTGGGGATGGACTAGATAAGCTCTTGAAGTCCCTACCAGCTGTTCATTTTCTATGATTCTATGAGATGACTTCTGCCTCCTCTTAGCCATAGCTGCTAGCCTTTCATGCCCACTTGTTAAATTTTCAGACACTCACCTTCACACTTTCTATCATGCTGTCCCCTCACTTGGGAGGAGCTCTCTGTAAACATTTGCAGAGATACCTCATTCAAATCTCTTTAACTTTACGTTGCCACAATACCTACAAAAAACTTGATAGTGGTTAGGACAGTTGGTGTGCTTAGACCAGAGCCTTTCTTTCTGACTACTACTGTCTCGTTGTTTCCTTTTTCTTCTCTTGTTTGTCTGTTGTACTCACTGGTTGTCGTCCTGTCTTCCACTTAGATTGTAAGGTCTTTGGAGCAGAGACTGTCTTTTTATTTGTGTTTGTACAGCACCTAACACAATTCTCTGACTGGGGCTTCTAAGAAGTACAAATAATAACAGTACAAATAATGTGGAAGAAGAATTCAGCAAAGGGATACTGGATAGATATTTTTAATTTGCTCATAAGTAATTAATAAATTCTTGTTCTTATTCTCCTTCTTTCCATGGAGTAAGTGTTAATAAATTCCATAGTTCTTAACAGTGTGTATGTCTAGTTTCCATTGTTCTCTGAAAGCCTCACAGCTGAATTTTCATATTTACATGCTTTATATTAACTCTTATTTCTGATTTTTCCATAAATAATTTAAATTGGTTTAAGACGGTAAAACTCATTCAGTATACGTCTAGTCAAAAGCAGAGGAACAACTAATAGAGCTGTCATTTATACATTAAAAATCCCCCAAGCCAAAAATAACTACTTATTATCAACAGTTTGATGAATCCAACCAATTGTTAATTTATAGAGCTGTCTGTTTTTGAATGGATTTACGCATGGAAATGCTTTTAAAATGTATGTGTTACAGAAGTATTGTACATAACATCTTTATTTACATAATGTTATGTCCTTCATGGTGCATGTGTACCAAATACCGGGGAAATGTATGCTTTATTGTTGTTAATTTAAGTGATGCTTGATGAATTCTTAAGGAGCTTTTCCTAGAATATAATATTTATCTTTCAATGTAAGGATAACCTAAATCAAAACAAAAACTCTCTATCTATGGAAATGGACAGAGATTTTAACACATGTTCTCTGGTCTAGGTAAATCTTATGGGCAGGATCCTAGGGTTTTCTTTGATCAGCTAACACTTTAAAACAACAACTTCCTTGTTTACACTTGGATTTCAACCTGTGTTAGCTAATGTGTTAAAACATACATTTCTTCCTAGTGAAAACAAGGGGTTACATTTTTAAAAGTGCTTAAGTGATTTAAGAGCCTTAGTCTCACTGGAAGTCATAAGACTTAGGTGCCTAAAATACTTAGGTGTGTTTGAAAATTTTAACCAAGGACTACAAAAAAGCAGTTGCTTCAGGATATAGTGGTAGGATCTATGACTGTGCCTTGCCCTTGTTCAGGAAATGCAGATAGAGTGAAGGAAGGAAATGAGGGTCGGGGAAAGCAAACGCAGCCTACACTCTTTCTACTATAGCCCAATCTGCAGCCCTCCTGACCAATATTCAAGTCAATGAGAGTTTTGCCTAACAAAGGACTAGATCTTCTACTCATTAGATCTAGATCATAGATCTAGATCATAGATCTTTTCTGTACTGTATACAGGATTTGCTATATGATTATTGGACATATTTTGTTTGTAAAACAGGTGTGAGAACCTAAAACATATACTTGCAATTTTGCAAAAGGAGTTGCTTTAAGAACATCTTAAATACACATATTTTAACAACACGTTTTTCAATAGATTTTAATTTAATGAAAATCAACTGAGTCATATAACAGGCCAAGCTTTTATTTGTGCCTCATTTATCTGAATCCCTATTATCTCAAACAGGATCATGTCTCCCAATTTAAATGCTGTTTTAGATAATAGGTTGTTTCAGATAAGTGAGGTTTCGATATTGGAGCTGACTGGCTTCCTCAGGGTGGCCTAGTCAACAGGATTAAACTGTTTTACCTAAGGCACTTTAGCAGTAATGCCCAAGACAAAAGTGCCTTAGTCTTTCGGAGCTGGCCAGCCTTAGCTAGCTGCTGATAATCCATGGAATTGACCAGCAGGACTGGGATTTAGTGCATTAAGCATAAAAGGACTTCAACCCATAAAGATTACTATGCATAAATCTTTTTACACTGAGTCCTGCTGAACAGACTCCCCAGAGCATCCGAAGATTTCAGGTGTTTCCCAAGCCTTTCACATCATCATCATGGTTGTGCTGCATTGCAAGTAGACTAGGAATGAACCAACCTTTTGACGAGTCACATATTTGAATATATGCACATGTGTTTTTTCTCTACGTATGTTGGGATAGATAGAAAATAAATGTATATTTTACAGATAGAACTATTTACTACACTTTACTTCATCAAAGTTCTTTGCAAGCATTTATCAGCTGAGCCTCACAACACTTCTCTGAGATAGGCAGGCAACTATTATCCACAGTTTATGGATAGGAAAACTGACATGAAGGTAAGTAATCTACCAGACAAATGGGATTAGAACTCAGGAAGTCCCTAGATTACAGCCCTAATCTCAGCAAATTACACACACTGCACCTCTAAATAGTTAGGCTTCAATCATTCCCCACCACACAGTTTTCATGGAAAACCAGTAGGCTGGGGCCCTAGGGAGAGGAAAACTGCCTCACAGAGTTCCCTCTCAATTCTTCCTTCAAGGAGTGGTCTGTTCCCACCCATGGCAAAAGTAGCACATTCAGCCTGCTAAACCCTGAGGAACTCTGATATCTATACATCTTTCAGATGTTCACCACAGGTAAAGAGCTATTGACATGGAGCCCCTGTGCCTCTCAGTTGGTTTTGATGCCCTCTACTGCTCTATCAGGCTTCCTGATGCCACAGCATTCAGCGCCCTCTGGAGTACATTTTATAGGAGTGGGATCCAGTGTGGAAGGGAATGCACAGACAGGTTTATACAGTACCAGGTTGTATTAACTTTACATTAGATTGCCCACGTACCTGAGGAAAGACAAAGTGTGTTATCTCATCGAAGCTCTATGTACAGATACCTGAACACTGCAAAGAAAGGGCTCTCCACAGGCTCCAATTCTGAAATGAAAAAATAATAATTTAATTTTTGAGAACCAAAAGGAAATAACATTTTCACTTTGAATCAAAATAAAATGAAAACTTGGATTTGTTTTGAAATATTTTGAAAGAAGGGGAAAAAAGAATGTTTTCCACCAGTTTGATTGACAACCCTGGAGGCAACACCTCATTCCATAAAAGGACAGTTAAGTCTCCATCCTGTATCTTTTTTAGTTCATGCCCAGTAATTTCTAGGCCTCCCAGCAGACTATTACAGAATTAATTCCAACTAGTGCCACATGTGATGGTGATTTTTGTGTGATGGATTCCTGTACCTGTACTAAGACTATTTTGAAACTAAAAGTCACTCCAAGAATCAAAGGAGGCAAGACCCTGGCACATCACAATAGCATACAAATCATACTTTGCCTTCCACTACCCCAATTTCAATTGATCAGAACTCCACCACAAGCCTGGAATTCCAGACATGCTGTTTGCATGATCTACAATTAGAAAGTGTCAGGGAATAATACTCAAAGAGCTAAAAATGTTCAGCCTTCCCTAGCATCTTTTCAGCATGCAGCCTAGTCCTTGAAAACATTCATCTAAGTATGTCTCAATACAGATCAAAAATGGTGAAATCACCTGAGAAACAACTATCTTCTGTTTATCTCCATCTATTTTCCAGAATTAATCCCTGTGCCAGTTACAAGATGTCTTCACTTTATGATACAAACCTGCCAGTGGCAGATTTAAGTCTTAAAAACAGGTAAAATAAAAAAGTGGAGGAGTGTTGACAGTGAATGAGGATAATTCTTAAGATTCTCCTGTTCCCCTGTGCTCCTCCCCTCTCCCCCCCAAAACGAGACCCTTGAAGATGTTCTCACAAGGTCTCAAAATATCTAAAGCCAGTGCTGGATCAGATTAGTAACAATAATATAATCTTAGAATAACAACAGCTGTGAGCATTTGTATGACTCAACATGTGCCCATATCTTTGAAAGTGCCCTGATGAAAGGGCCCTTAAAAAATAGTAAGACCTTGGGTTAAGACAAGGTTTTCTTTTTTAAATAAATAAGTTACCAAAACAAAATTGTCATTTGATAGTACCAAAGGGATAACTTCTTATAGCCCACAAGCATAATCATTTTGAAAATAAATCACTCAAGTGCAGATGGCTGTCAGTAAATATATCTCATTCTTACTGGGGTGGAAATTCCGCTTCATACTTGGCTCAAAACATACTGTGACACATCTAAAGTTTGTACTGTATACTTCCTCCGAATTCTTGAGCAAGGCTAATCATATGCCAGGGCACAGCTAGAATTTCCCTAAGGAGGGGGCCCTGCAGAAGGCAATGGGGTGCAGGGGTGGCATGGGTCAGATCAGCACACAGCTCACAGAGGATGCAGCCAGCTGCACGCAGGGAAGGAACTGCTGAGACTGTCAAGCCCAGGCCCACCATGCCAGGGCAAAGTGCACCCCAGAGAGCTCAGGGGGAGGTTCAGAGCAGCACTGCAGGCCCCCAGTATCTCTGCTCCCTGTGAAAAGACCATAATCCAGGCTGGAGTCGTCCGTCCCTCCGCCCCCATCCCCCTCCCCCCGAAGCAGGGGGTTTAGGAAAGTTCTGGGGCTTTTCCTCTCAGCCCACAGTGCCAAGACTCCAGCATGGGCTTTTCCATTGAGTGGGGAGGCAAGCACCTCAGCCTGTTCTCTCCTCTGCAGGCAGCAGGTTCCCAGCCGCAGAGCCACCCTGCACTGCTGTCTCAGGGCTGGCTGGGAGTGGAGGCAGTAGGTGCTGAGTGTCTACTCAGAGCCAGACAAGGGAAGGAGCCTGTGCCCCCCGTATCATTGCATCTGTGATCATATGCAAGTGAGGGAGTCCTAAGGGGCTGCATTCACTCTATCTCCCATTACGTACATAGGAGGTTTTCTGAATCTCTAACATCGTCTCCTTTCAGGCCACTGGCTTCCAAGGAAAAAACACTACACTTAAGTGTAAGGTTATGGTAGAGAGATTTCAAGACAACAAGGAGGATGTTGTGGTTAAAACACAAAGTTGGGAGGTAGGAGACCTGACTGAAATCCTGGACCCACTGAAATGCCAGGGCCTCCAGTTACTTCAATGAGCCAAATTTTTCCCCTGAGTTTCTACTCCCAGCTCTGCCAGCCATGTCTCATGCAGCTTCCAGCAAGTCACAATTTCTCTGTTCCCTGTCTGTAAAGTGGGGATGATAATACTAACCCTTCCTACCACACAGGAGTGATAAGGTGCTCAATGAATTAAAATTTGTAGTGCTTTGAGATCCTTGCACACAGGTATTATACAAGGGGTCAGACATTCCAAAGGTAGTTTACATTCCAAATGTGTATGTATATATATATATTCACTTGTCTTTTCTTTGAATGTCATGATTTATTGTCCCTCAAGGAAAATATGGTTTTGGCCAGTATTTGCCTTTCTGGTTAATAATTCACAATATTTACCTCAGATAAGTCAATATCTCCTTGCTGTATTGCTGTGGTTCTTTGGTACTTCCAGTTACAGCAATACATTGCAATTTTGCTGTGAATTCATGATACACCTCCTTTACTTTGTGCCGTTCAAACAAAAAGTTTGCATGCAAAGAAAGTTGACTCACCAGTAACTGTGGATCTTCAAAAGTATCCTCTGTACAATCCAACTCATACATTCTAAGGCCAGAGGGGACCACTGTGATTTAGTCTGACCTCCTGCTCAGCACAGGTCATAGAATTTCCCCAAAATAATTCCTAAAGCATATCTTTTAGACAAAACATCCCATCTTGATTTAAAAGTTGTCAGTGGTGGATAATCCATCACCACCCTTGGTAAATTGTACCAATGGTTAATTACTGGTTGGTGGGTCTCCCCTACATGCTCAGAGTCTAGCTGATCACCATATTTGGGGTTGAGAAGGAATTTTCCACCACTTCAGAATTGGCAGAGACCCTGGGTGTTTTTCACCTTCCTCTGCAGCATGGGGCACAGGACGTGTCCTCCCTTCCCTAGCTGCATTTGATTGGTTGGCTTCCCTTCCCTTCCCACCCCCACTCCCGTCTTCCGCACCAGCCCCCCCTTGCAACAGGTTGCCTTTTTTCCCTTGCTGCCTGCTCTGTCCATCCCCCCCAAACCCCGACCATTTGTTTGCTTTCTCCTGCTTTGCTTTGACTTCCCAGAGGGTTTCCTTTGGTCAGTTTGTTTGCCCCGCCCTAGTCCCCTGGTGCTAGTTTGTTACCTGTCCCACCTTTGCCTTGCAGTTTGTTTTTGATCTTTCCCTGCCCTTCACCCAGCCCTACCCACCCAATCACTTTTGCCTCTTCTCCAGCACTTGTGAACCCTTCCCTTTTTAGTTGACCCTAAAAAAAATATATGGGGCAGAGGTGACTTGCTGTTATGACCTTGAGTAAATGGTGGATTTGCTATAACTGAATGTCTTTAAATCATGATTTGAGGACTTCAGTAACCCAACCACAGGTTATGGTTCTATTACAGGAAGGGGTGGGTGAGGTTCTGTGGCCTGCAATGTGATCGTGGTGGTCCTTTCTGGCCTTAAAGTCTATAAGTTTACTCTCACAGTTTAAAAATGATGCCTTATTTCCCATTTGAATTTTCTAACTTCAACTTCCAGCCATTGGATCATGTTACACCTTTCTTTGCTAGGTTGAAGAGCCCATTCTTAAATATTTGTTCCCTAAATAGGTACTTATCAACTGCAATCACCAGTTAACCCCCTCTTTGTTAAGCAAAATTGATTGAAGTCTGTGGGTCTATCCTTATAAGGCGTATTTTATAATCCTTTAATCATTCTTGTGGCTCTTCTCTGAACGCCTTCCAATTTATCAAAAGTGTGTAGCTTAGCTTCCTGGGCATTTTAGCTCCTAGAACCTTCATCAATGCTGTATGTTTTGGGTCTGCACTAGTGCCTCCTGGTGGTACTGAATATTCAGTGCCCAAGGTAATAAATATCAGAGAAGTGCCATTCCTAATTGCCTCAGTTCCTCCTTTTCACAGTTAATGACACATGAACCTCCATGGTGTCTGAGGTTTTGTGGGATAACATAATTTTCTTCAGTTTAGTGCACCTAATATACTCAGAGCCCTTGGAGCTCAGCTCAGTCCAGAACATTGCCTAGCCTTTTAAAAGCCTCTAGAAGAAGTCCTTTCTGTTCTTCTGTCTTCTTCAGCCTTGGGGAGGCGCAGTCAATGAATCAGTGATCAGTTTGCTGGGCATTTACCTCTAGGACCAGTGAGAACAGAACTACCCTATAACCCATAAAAGGCTAAGCCAGGGGCTTCAGGAGCTGACTCAGGCCTCTTTTTTGCAAATGATGCAGAATGGATGTCCTCAACACCCAGATCTATCACTCTGCTAGTGAAGAGAAGGAAATGAGGCAGATGGGCTTGCCCCTTTCTTATATAACCTGAATGTTTGGGGCCATGAGGTGGTACTCAGGTAGTCCCAAAAGACAGGAGTTGCCAGAAGGTTTCAGAAAATCAGATGCTGTGAGTGGAAATGTACAGAGCCCCCAAACAAGAGTTTTCTAATTGAATTTATTGCTTAAGTATTTTATCGAGTTTAATTGAACTTCTGATTACACCGGGCCTGTTTTAATCAAAAGATCAGCTCTCTGACTCTATCCAACAACAAAAAACAAGGAATACCATATTCTCCTTAAATCTCTCATCAAGAGACTGCTCCTATCTTAATAAACTTTTGTTGAGAACACAAGTTTTCAAGATCTCAAAGGCTCTCATCTCTGGTGTACCTTGAACTAATTAGCAATTTAGCAGGAGTAGAGGAAAAAAGTTCACTTCAGGCGCTTTGGTAGACAGAGACAAAGAACAAAGTTTCTTCACATGTATTAACACATTAAATAATAGAATTAATGACCTGAAGCTAAGTTAGTACCCAGGATGATTTTATGTAGTCAGTGTTTAATTTGAAAACATTTATACATTGAAAATATTTAATTAAGCTAACAAGGGTCCAAGGTAACATGTGGCTTTTCTCAAAGGAAAACAATATTCACAGATGAATATGTTTAAAGCATGCATTACTATCAACCACACAGTATATCGCGATTAGTGAAGGGGCTTCTAGATTACTTCCCCTTGGGAATATTGAGGAAACCTTCCCATGCTAAGTTTTCCATTTTTTGAATACATACACACTATTCCTTCTTCCAGAACTAGCCAGCCAACGCAGCACAACTATTAGAATGTAAATGACATTGGCTGTGAGGAAAGTCCATTTCTCCTTAATTGTAAGTCTGCAAATACCCTGGAGCAGATCCTGTGTGGGTCAGATCCTTAGCTGATATAAATCAACATAGTCCTAATGGGTTCTAATAGACCTATGCTGATTTATAACAGATGGGGATCTGGCCCTGTGATTCTCCAGGCCACATTATCACATCTGCCCTTCTTCCAAGTAAGAAAGGCTAGAGGTAATTCCTTTCAGAGCCCAAGAACACAACCCTTTGTGGTGTTCTCAAGCAGAACTGTGCAAAAGGGACACTTACATTCACAAAATTGGTGGGGGAGGGGAATCATCATTTCATACTGGGCTATTTCATAACCCATCTCTTTGGTTGGCTTGAATTAAGGTTAGGTTTTGGCTGGCAGTCCTGACCCTGACAGGTAGGGTAAGCAAATGTCCTGATTTTATAGGGACAGTCCCAATATTCAGGGCTTTTTCTTATATAGGTGCCTCTGACTCCCCACCCCTGTCCCAATTTTTCTCACTTGCTATCCGGTCACCCTACTGACATCTATAGATGATAAATTAATTCTGTACCAAACCAGTACCCATCCGTAACACAGAATCATATGATCTGCACTGCCTTCTCAGAGCAGACTATTGATCTGTCTAGGCTGAGTTTCCTACTTCTAGTGAAGTAGCAGGTTGGCTCACCTAAGGGAAGCCGGGCTATTGCAAGAAATATATAACATGTCTGTTCATTTATCCATTATTTTAAATATATACGTGTACAGATGATACATTAAAATTCATAAATCAGCATCCACGCAGTCACCATCACCTGCAATGTGTTAACTACAATGGAAAAAATAATCAAAGGGACAAACCTGTGGTAGGGTTTTCATGCGTGATTAGTTTCCAGATGCCACATAAAAGCATCTAAAAAGCTATTAAATGGATCCAATTGTCCTTTATTTTTGAAGATTAATCTTCCAAACAAGGCACTTTGCATCATGAGCTCTTTCCAGCTTCCTGCAAAATCTTCCAAAATCAAAGAGTTATTCTCTGAGCTGATAAAAAATGCAAAATGGCGTTGTTTATAAACAGCTCATGAGAATTCACCCCTCCCTTTGTTAGCTGGAATAAAGTGTGTTAATCTCAGCATACCTTTACGTTATAGCCCCCTTAGTAATAAGGATGTCAACCATCTCCCTATATTGCCTGCATTGTAGAACTCTCCAGCTCCATTTTTATATAGAATGAAGACATCTCAAGGAAGGAATCTGTATCAAGTATTGCAGTGTCAGCTGCTCCTCCCATATATCCGAGTAGGTTTTTTTAGTACAACATTTTAAAACATCACATATTCCCCCTGATAATGTATGCTGCAATTGTATTAATTCACTATTCTTAAAGTATCTTTTCTCAGCCTTGGGGCCATGGGCCTAATGGTATTCCTTACATAAACCAAAGTGTCCAGGGGACATTTTGTATGGCTAAGGTGAGTGGGATTTGCCATTATATTACATAAGTATCTTTACTATTTGTTATGTTTACCTTTTAGTTAACAATTTATCCTATCCTATCCTAGTTAACAATTAACCCTATCGCTAGGGTTGCCAATTTTGGTTGGATATATTCCTGGAGGTTTCATCACATGACAATCTTTAATTAAAGATTAATATTTAGTTCCTGGAGACTGCAGGACAATACTGGAGAATGGTAACCTTAGCTATCTCTCTTCATAGACTCATAGACTTCAAGGTCAGAAGGGACCATCATGATCATCTAGTGTGGCCTGCACACTGCAAGTCACAAAACATGACCCACCCTCTCCTATAATAAACGCATAATCTCTGGTTGAGTTTCCAAAGTTCTCAAATCATAATTCAAGTTACAGAGAATCCACCCTTTACTCTAGTTCAAACCAGCAAGTGACCTGTGCCCCACACTGCTAAGGAAGGCAAAAATACCCCAGAGTCTCTGCCAATCTTACCAGGAGAAAATTCCTTCCCAACCCCAAATATGGCCATCAGTTAGACCCCAAACATGTGGGTGAGACCCACCAGCCAGACACCTAGAAAAGACTTCTCTGTAGTAACTCAGAACCCTCCCCATCTAGTGTACCATCTCTGGTCAATGGAAATATTTGCTAAAAGCAGTCACAGAAGGGTCATTTGCCATTATAGGCAACCTCATCATACCATCCCCTCCATACACTTATCAAGCTCAGTCTTGAAACAAATTAGCCTTTTTGACCCCATTATTTCTGTTGAAAGGCTGTTCTAGAACTTCACTCTTCTGATAGTTAGAAACCTTCTTCTAATTTCTAGCCTAAAATTATTGATGGCCAGTTTATATCCATTTGTTCTGGTGCCACCACTGAATGTGTTAAAGGTTGAGATAGTTGTAACTTGCACTTGACACATGTATGTGGCTCTGCCAATAGGTCTTGTCTCCGGTGTCATGTTGCTAGAAGGCATGGACCTTGAAATGAATGAATGGAGAGAAGGTGCATGTCATGTAATTGTATGAGAAATCATACACTGTCCTATTTTAAGCAGAAAATCCAAATGATTTCTATCAGGCACTAAATTAACCCAGTGGGGATTTCAGAGTGTTCTATGCAGGAGATTTCTTTATTCATGAGGATAATTGGATATTGGAAAAACCATCGTGTATCATATTGTGATTTGTAAATGACAGCTCATACGAAAAAGATTATCAAGGGGGTTTATCTTTACCTTGTCAATTAAAGTTACTTAGCTGCAACAATGTCCTGAATCACAATTTTAGGAGAGCCTCAAGATCCTAAACCAACAGAAGTTGGGCTCATCAAGCATGAATGATGCTGGCTGCATTGTTCAAAGAGCCTTCCCTGTCACTCAATGACACTGACCAGCTAAAGGGACATGGGAGTGATAATATCGGGAAAGAAGTATTGAGGGGAGGAGTAAAAGAACCGTCCACCTTTACGAAGAAAATATGAAAATTAGCCTTGAGTTATGGTCCTCTAGGAATTAAAGAGGGTGTGAATTTTACATCTGCTGAATTTTTCAAGCACTCTTTCCTTTCTGGTGGCAAAAATACATAATTCAAAGACCAAAAAAATCTGCTGCTGTAAAAAAGTTCACAAGTTATGTGGTAATTGCATTAGCACACTGAGAAAAGGGAAGGTATGCAAGAAATCCTGATTGGCATTTCTCTGTTTAAAAGGAATTATTTTCCAATACCTGAGCATGCCCAGAGGAGCGAGTCTCTGAGCAGCTGTGAAACAGAACCTTTTTACTTCAGGGTTAGTGCAGGGAGCTCATTAGCACAGCCTCAACCCTCAGCTAAACAGCCTTGTTTGCATATTGAAGCAATAGAATGTGAAGGTGTTAAAAAGGAAGAATTGCAGCCGCTACTCCTGACTGACATGTCTATCTGGGCTCTTGTGTTTACAAGAGAATAACGAAGCTGCCCCAAAGCCCCTACTGGGCCTTATTATTATGCAGAGGCTTCTTAGATTATGTATAATTGATATCCATTTTCCCTCCAGCTAACCAATGGCAGCTCTCAGGAGTAATGCTAATTCTCCTGCATCTTACCAACCAAGCAAACACTGGAAATTGCTATCTTTCTCTATGCTTAATAATTTTTTAAAAACAAAAAATTGACATTTACAGTTTTCAGCAGCACAAATGACTGTACTCTTGGTGTGGGTTTACTGCTTAATAACAATCACTGAATCAAACAGTGGAGATATATTTGAGACTGGTGTAAGCCTAATAGTATGTGTTTTATAGTTATATACACTACATATACACACAGCATAGTGTGTATGTGTAGTTCCCATGTTCTCATGGCTTAAAAATATCATAGCAAAAGAGGGATGAGTAATGAAAGCTTATTTTCTACCATTTCTTTAAAAGATATGCAAAGTGAATTATGCAGGCAAGAACATTCATTCTACTACATTGATTGTTCCCATTTTTATACTTGTAATGGTACTGTAAAGTTATGATTTAGGTCAACTGTTTTGTATCTAACCCAGACAAAGGTGTTTAAAAAATAAATTGAGAATTGCAGTGAATAGAAATTTTTAAGGCTCAAATTGTCCACTGCTTAGTCAAACAAATTTCCCACTGAAGTTTCTCTACTAAGGAGCAACTAAATTTGTCCCTTAGATTGCAATTCAGTTCTGATACCAGGTTTTTATGTTTAGGTCATTTTCCAATTTTAAAAATTGTTAATAAATAGGATGCTCTTGAAAGTGAAATATTAATAGCTTGACCCAGGGATAAGACTAGTGAGCAAAGTCTGTGTAAGACTGCTAATGTACTTCAATACTGACCTTCAGCCACTCTACTATTTTGGCCCCAGATAGCTCTTGAGCACTGACTGTCAGTCTGTGTCTACACTACAAAGTTTGGCCAACATAACTTACGTCTGCTTAGAGCCACTGATGTTTGTATATCACTCAGCACATGCACATTTGGCTGCTTGCATCAGTGATGTGCATTTGCACGAGGAGTAGTTACATGGATAGACAATGCAATGCACCATGGCTGGATATCCTAGTGTGCGCTGTGCTGCTGTCCAGTGCAATGGTTTGTGGGACATCGTTGCAGTGTTTTGTGGGATACCAGCAATTCATTCAGGGATTTCTAAGAACTAATGCTCAAGTTCCCACGTCACTTTTCTCTGTCCCATATTGCTTTTTCCATCCGCTAAATTTCATACCATTTTTAAAATTCCAACAGCCCAGGGCTCTGCTTTTTGCTCTCTGCCATCTCAGAAGCATGAACCATGCACAGCTCAGCCCAGTTCTCATGACTGTTGCTAATACAATATGCATGATTCTCTGCTATCTGCAGAACTTCAGTGATCACAACTACAGTGGCGTTGTGATGAAGATGAAATGCTCAAGAACAATGAAAGGGTGATGGATCCAGTGAATGAAAATGTCAGGTTGTTTCTTGTTACTTTTCAGTCCAAGAAATGAGCACTGAATGGTGGGATCACACTGTAATATAGATTTGGGACGACAAGCAGTAGTTGTAGAACTTCTGAGATGCACAAGGCCCCATTCTAGATCTTCATACTGAGCTCACCCCAGCCCTGCAGTGCAAGAATACCAGAATGAGAGCTTCATTGACAGTGGAGAGGTGAGTAACAATTGTTCTGTGCAAGCTTCAATGCCGGAGTGCTACTGATCAGTGAGCAGTCTTTTGGTGTCTGAAAATCCACAGTGGGCTGTTATCCAAATGTGCAAGGCCATGAAATATCTCCTACTGAACAGAACTATGGCTCTTGAAAATGTGCAGGAAATAGTAGACAGATTTGAAGCAATGAAGTTCCCAAACTGTGGTGCAGCGACAGGCAAGACCTATATCCCTATTGTGGCACCATCCTGCCTTGCCAATGAGTACATAAAGGTACTTTGTGAGGTAATTTTCTGTTATGCAGGCACTAGAGGATCACTGGGGATGCTTCACTGATATCACTGTGGACTGGTCAGGAGAGGTGCATGAGATTTGCACCTTTAAGAATACGAGACTTTTCCAAAAGCTGCAAGCAGGGACATTCTTCCCTGACTGGCACATTGGTGATTTTCAAATGCCAGCAGTGATTCTCAGGATCCAGTCTACTCCTTTGCCCTTGGCCTATGAAACCACGTACTGTCCCCTCAAGCTCATCAAAGACATATTAAACAACTGGCTCAGCACGTGCAGGACGATTGCTGGATGGGCATTTGATAGACTCAAAGCTCGCTATAGGTGCTTAATCAGTAGATTGGATATCAGCAAGGCAAACATTCCTAGCGTTATCGTTGCATGTTGTGTATTACGTAATATTTTTTGTGAAGGGAGAAGAGCTACTGGGTGGAGGATCCATCTGTTGATTTTGAACAGGCAGACACAAGGGCTATTAGAAAAGACAACCGTGGTGCTTCCTGTGGAGGAAGGACTTAAAAATAATTTTAACAATCAAGTATAATAATGTGTTCTGGTATTTTGTGCACTTGTGTGCCTTCATGCATATAGATCCTAAATATGGGCAGATTACTGATTCCCATTATGAATTTTGTAAGTGAGATATAGGTGAGAGCCAGTCCTATAATAACTATATACAGATTTATTAAGTAGGAAAAGAGAATTAGATACAAGATTAAAGCAGGTAACCATATATACACAAATGAGTTCCTCTTTAAGTTTTAAAAAACAATAGGAGCTTCTATAACAAGCAAGCGCTATAGCTGCTTTAAGGCTAATCTGGGCTAAGCACTGAGGATCTCTTGCTTTTGCCTAGGAAACCTAGCTCCCCACAGTCCAACCAACATAGAGATACAGTTCTTGTTAAGGATTTTTAGCCCCCTTCTGCCTTGTACTTTGAGCTGCAAGCTCTACTGATGGAAAGAATCCTCTTTCAAGACTCCTCTTCAAAAGGGGAGATGGCAGAACAACCAACATCTTCTGTCCTCTTTATCATCATAGAATCCTAGAATCATAGAAGATTACAGTTGGAAGGGACCTCAGGAGGTCATCTAGTCCAACCTCCTGCTCAAAGCAGGACCAATCCCAATTAAATCAATACAACTGCCAATCTGGTGTCAATGGACTTTTCCTGTTGGGCAGGACTGTTTATGTGTTGCAGATCAGCACTTCACACTAGTTAATAACTCCTGTCTGATGATTTACATAGTCACAGAGGCTTAAAACACAACCTCTGCAATATTATCTTACAATATAGGATACAGATGGGATGTGATGATACATGAGATATATGCATGTAGCAATTCACAAGCTTTCAACAAAGTCAAAACATTAAACACATTCTTATAATTCTAATACTTATTTTGACAATATCATTGCTGATGATAGGTGAGCCAGACTGATTCCCTTAAGATATGGGGACCTTGGCATGAGCTGGCACCTGGTCTGCCAGCATCACAGTGGTAACTATATTTGCATTCCAAAACATTCATTTTAATTCCCAGTGATGGCTGTAAAAGTTAAGCGAGGAAGCTAAAGTCAATGCCTCTGTTCTTGAAATGCATAGATTGGTGCCATTTTTAAATAGGGAAAAAAGGGGGGCGAGGAGGAGAAATTTCAGAAATGAAAAGGGAAACAAACATGCTTGTAAGAAATGTATCACTTACCTGAGCTCCCTTCCACTTCATCACCAGGCTCATCTGTCCTCACCTGGCAGATGTGTCAAAGAGTGCCTTCTCACTGGGCACTTGCAGGAGTTTCCATGCCCTGCTCTCATGTAGATTCCACCATCACATTTAAGTGCTAATGGGGTCCCTGCCAAGTATGGCATGTAGTTTGTTATAGAAGTGGTCTATGGGGTAGCCCCAGGTTTACTCCATTCCCCATCCCCACCTTGCCTTTTGCTATGATTGCTGAAGTTCCTTGGCTTTCAACTGGCATTGCTGCTCATCCTTGTCATGCCCCAGGTTTAGAATTCCCTGCATGTAGATATCTATGTTCCTTCCATTGTTCCTTAATTGGGCTTGCACAATTTCTGCTCCCTGCAAGCCAACAAGATCCAGAACTTCTGTCCTACTTTAGCCAGGAGTGCATCTAGGAGTAGCTTCCAGTCTGCACTGAGCCAGTTTGCTCGGATGCTCACAAAGGTGGGCAGGTAGGTGTGCTTTCCAAGATGGACAACCAAGAAAAATATATGCTGGGGGTGGGCTTTTTTTAAAGTGGGGGCTACTAGTATCTGTGACCCCAGAGCCGGGGAGTCTCAGGGACAGATCATTGTGGGACAGCTGCTAGAGGACTGTCAGGGTTGACACAGGTAATGTAATGTCTACACAAGCACTATGTCAATGGAAGTAGGTTGACTTTGGCTCTGCATAATTCAGGGATGTGGTGGTATTGTATTAATGTAGCAGGGTGTCTATATTGGTGGGAAACAAATATAGGTTTAGATAAGATGAAACAAGCCAACTTAGGTCAACATGACTTTGTAATGTAGATCAGGCCTTAATTGTGTGGAGATTTTTAGCCACTAGACAAAGGATGAGAGCACTACATCCATTTGCACATGACACTCATCTCTTCAGAGGTGAAGAACTAGCTCACTAATCCATTGTACCACCTAACCCCTGACTGAATTTCATTTCTAATCTGCTCAAAGAGAAATGCATGTGGCTGAACTGGAAGGATGTAGAAAAGGTGAGAGTTCCAACAATAGCCAGACTGAATATGAACCTAATAGTACATTAAAAATTATAACCATAATCAGCAGACTAAGGCCCCAAAATAAAATATTCCTAAAACACGAAAAGTCTATATGATGCATCTATATAGTAAAGATCCAGTACAAGACTAGATAATGATAAGGCAGGAGTATCCAATTTTACTTAGCTGATTGCTGCATTGGCAACCACCCAGAAGCCCAAGGGCTGCCTTACACTGGCAAAAAACCAAGTAGATTGCAGCTATGTCCTTATCTGTAATAAAGAGATGCAGCCCACAGAAGTACAGGTGCTAGCATGAAATCATTCATTATTACCCAAGTGGTCACCACTTAGATCAAACTAAGTGGTCACTATGGGCCACACATCTGTATTAAAGATGGGTGAGACCAGGTAAGTCATTATGGGACTCCACATCTGGCCAATGAACCACATCCTTGCAATAATGTCTCTATCATAAGACGATTCTAAGGAACATCAATTGCATCCCAAATGGGAATAATCCTTTATTGGCCATGTAGACAGGCTGGGGAACCCAATAGGTATTTTTCATCTCTGCATTCTATGTCTGATTCAGTGATCTGCAGAGTAGCCAGTGATGTTCTACTGGGAGCTGGTTAGTCACATAGCACGATTCTCTTCCTTGTTTCCAAGTGCTAAATGTTATTAAAAGCTAGAAGCATACTTTAATTAAATATTAATGTAGTGGCTTTCGACTATTTATTATATTACTTTTCCATGTGAAGAAATGCTGAGCTTGCCAAAGGGATATTATTAGATCTTCAAAGGTAGAGGTAGTTGGCTGTATGCTCATGAATGGGAGGGGACATGGTCTATATTAAGATGTGGCCTGTGTTTTTAAAAAGGTTGAAAACTGGAATAAACCAAAAGCCTCCAGGAATTTCTCCGTAGCTGGCTATGTTTTAAATGTTCATATTTTCCATACATCGTACAGATGAGAAATGATGGTCTGAGTCTGTCTAGTCTGCCACAGCAATTACTTGAAAGTATTTGTGGTATTTCTCCCTCATCCCTTTCCTCAGAAAAACTGTAGTAATGGAAAACACACACACCCGCTGTTCCAACTGGTAACTGAAAGAGACTGTGCCATCAGGGCCAATTCTAGGGGTGGGCATGGTTGCCTAGGTGCCAACTTCCAGGGGCACTGGGCCACTATGCCATGAGGCTTTTATGTATTTATTTATTTTCTCCACTGCAATTGGCCAGCTGTTTTAGCTGTGCTGATTGGCTGGCTTTTTTGCAGGATGGTGAGGGAGGCTTGGCCACTTAGGGGTATTTAACCAGTAAAATTGCTATGTCTGCTCCTGCATGACACTTTTTTTGCGGTTGTGGAGGGACGGGGTATTTTTTTTTCCTTATAAATGAAAAGTCTCTGTACCAACTCTGAGACTCCACCCCATACAGCTTTCCTTAGTTAAGGAGCAGGAGACTCACAGGTGACTGGTTTCACAAGAGTTTTTTTCTTTGGGTACATCTACACTGCAGGCACTAGAGTGGCATAGCTGCAGCACTGCAGCTACACTGCTGAAGCATAGACAGGTGCTACACTGACAAAAAGGGGTTTTCCAGTGTTGTGGTAAATCCACCCCTTTGAGAAGTGATAGATATAGTGATGGAAGAATTCTTCTTTCAACCTAACTGCATTAACAGGAGAGGTTAGCTTGATCTAGCTACATCGCACAGGCTGAGACATTTTTCACAACCTCCAGTGACATAGCTAAGTTGACCTAAGTTTTAGGTGTGGACTAGGGTTTTATTATAAAGCTTCTCATGCTCTTTAAAGTAGTTAAAAGAGGAGTCAAAAGCTCACACGCTGCACCTCATCATAAACCAAAATCTATGGTAATATAATTCATATCTATAGTGAAAACCTACTCCAAAACAAAGAAATTTGACATAAAAATCACTTTGGGATCTAATTTGTCCACAGGATGCTTGCATCTGTTATCATTTGTTTTCTATGCACTGCATCTTTAAATAGAGAGAGGCTGCCCTCCTTGCTGCAGAGGCAGTGGCGTACCATAGGTCTCCAGTGCCACGGGGCCATACTTACATTAGCACCTGCACCCTGTGGGGGGGTCTGCAGGCCCATGTCCTGCTCTCCCTCACTTCCCCCTGCTGGCGACAGCAACAGCAGTGGCAGAGCTCCACGGGGAGGGAGGAGTCTGCAGGCCCATTTCCCGCTCTCCCTATGCCATGGGGCCTAGGGGTGGGGGAGGGTTGTGACAGGCTCTGGTCCCCACGGCTCCCTCCTTGCATCCACTGCAGGGGTGGAGGTACCGGCAGTATGCCCTGGCTGCGTGCAACAGGGGGCGGCTATTCCGAAGAGGGCCCGGCCAGTGCCCCCCTAGGCTGGCACCCGGGGTCATGCCCCCTCCTTCTCCTCTCAGTACGCCACTGTGCAGAGGCAGCTGCCATTTTGTGCTCAGATGCAGCCTGCTGCAAAAGTGAGATACCCACGGCTGGCTTCATCTGGCACCATTAAAGTCCAGGGGAGTTGATGTTAAATGGAGAAAGGAATTGATTTTAATGGGTGTGCAATCTGTGCTCTCTTATGGAGACCTTGCTTCTGTTATTTCATATCCACAGAATAAAAGAAAAAAGAAAGCCAGAAAGCTACCTTTGCCCTGCCTCCTCCTGGGACATACTATCTGTACTGTGTCTCTCTGCAGATAGATCCCAGCATCTGGCCTTCAACATTACATTTCATAGCTGTGATATAAAGAATACTGCATTATTTTCTTTTTTATGAAAAACACCGTCCCAGTGTCCATTTACCAGATGTGTTTGAAGAGACATGCTGAAAGTGCTGAGTTACATTCACCATGAGAAACAGTTGCTATTAATGGAAGATGGTGTTAGTAATCAGCGAACCTTCAAAGGTGACAGAAAGAACAAAGGATTTGCCCTTCCAGAAAAGACAAGAGTTCTATCAACAAATTTTAGAAACTCCCATCAAGGTTTGCTCCAGAGACACAGCCAGGAGTTCAGGTTATTACGTGAACTTCTTTGGTGCAGAAATCCTGCTGGGAACCTCATAAGAAAATGTTTCTATTTGCTTCTGGTTTAGACCAATTTGTACATTCAGTACCTCCAGAATAGTATTTCCGTATTTTCCCTTCCAGTCCCGGTCAAAACCAGAGTGTAGACACACATGAAAAGTGACTCCTCAAGAAGTGTTAATGAATGTGACACTTTTCTCAGGGCAGCCCAGAGCCATAAGCCAGTGTATTACCTCTCTGCCTCAGCAAGAGTGAGTTTTGCTGAAGATCAGAGTGTTTCATCTCCCAGCCACACCAGTCTGCCTGCCTGCCTCACCAACAAACCCCTTGAGACTCTACCAGTCTCAACATTGCAGTGAACTCCAGCTCCTAAGGTCCCTACAGACGTCTCTCTGCAGAATCCAGGTCCTCTTACAGATGACCTCCTGAGGTCCCTTCCAACTCTAATATTCTATGATTCTATTAGGTTAGCTGAGGATGCCCACAACACTCCAATACACAGCACAGAGATCAATTATTATAAACTTATTCTTGTTTTATTACAAAAAGCACAGATTTCATTGAACCAAAGCAAGAGAAAAAGGAACAGGTATGGTTACAAATGAAACAAAATACAACAACTTTCTGGTATCTAAAGCTTAACAGAGGGCAATCCTGGTCTCAGGCGATTCGCTGGGCCATACCACCTCCCATTTTTTTATTTACCCACACGTTACAGATGTTTGGGGGAGGGGCACTGAGTTCAGAGCCCTAGTATAATTTTGTCTCCTTTCTCCCTCTCCAGCTTGAGTTAAAGAGCCAGGCTGTATAAATAACAGATTTGATAGACTCATACCCTCTGTGGATTGAACACAGAGGAGGATGCATAACACATACTGATAAGTGGATTAAACAAACACCTTTGAAATCTAGGAAATTTCAGATCTGGATTTGCACCCCAAGTATGGTTCCTTTCTTCAAGGAAGTCATCTGAGAGATTTGTACCCAATAATTAAGCCTTACAACACAACACCCCATTAGGTAGAGTAGTTAATGATTACTACACCTATTTGACAGGTAGTAAGCAAACATTGTGCACAGCATCTAGATATCTTGATTCTCACTCCCCAACACCAAACACTCTGCTTCTTCACTAATTTCATTTATTTTGTTGGCAGTTTTGGGGATAACAGGTTCCGAAAACATGCCAAGATGGTTTACCCCATCCATTAGTCAGCAAGAAAACAAAAAACCAAAAAAAAGCCCACTGTCCTATCTGCAAACCTCTGAATATCTACACATTTAAAAGTAGGTGCAGTTCACCAGATCATTTCTGGCCATTTTTGCAACATATTTTTATATTTATTCTGTGCTCATCACTTTCTTAGTAACAGGAGTCGTTTGAGTTGCTGATTTCATGATTACACACCAATGACCACATGGTTCCCAATGAAGCAACAGCATGAAAATGACGAGAGGACATTGTCACGTGGACTGGATTGGGGGGGGCATTTGCGTTGTTTGACATTAATATGTCAAAATTCTAAGGATTCATGTGAGACATGCCATGTCAGGTACTGTCAGAAAGGTTATGATATGCTGAATAAGATGATACTATTTGTGTTCATGTGTAATATGTGTGAAGAAAGTTATGGAGATCTTTGATATACCTACATATCAAACTGGGCTGTAGAAAACACACCCCAGATGGAGAGGCCACAGGACAATAGCCCGCTTAATGGCCCATCAAGACCTTTACAGAAGCCAAAGGCCCAGGAAGAAACTAAAGGCATACCTGAAGAGTTACCAGGATTGGCCCATGTGACTCTGGACTCCATTTGAGTTCCTGTAAAGTTCCACAAGCCACATGGCCAGAGACAGAGGGTATATAAGATCAAACCACAGAAACCATTTTGTCTTTGTTCCTGCCCAGCTGCGGACACACCTCTGGATCAACTTTGCACTTTGCAACTGAACTGAAGGACTTAGACCCATCCAGGTACTGGATGTATACCAGAGGGACTATACAAGCCTGCAACTCCACAATTCTTCTAGAAACCTGATGTATATGGACTTTTAAATCATTTGTATATATCTGATTGCTTTAAGCCTTTAACACTTCTCTTATTGTTTGTTTTTCTTTTATTAATAAACCTTTAGTTTTAGTTACTAAAGGATTGGCTGGCAGCATGGTATTTTGGGTAAGATCCAAACTTATAGTGAACTGGTACTGTGGCTGATCCTTCGGGATCAGAGGGAATCTTTTAGTAAAGAGCATAGAGTTTAAACAACTGGTCTCTTTACTGGACCTAGTGTCAGTTTGGGGAGCCAGAGACTGAAATGCAGTAAAGGGGGCTGTGTGTATTTGCACAGTGGCTTCTTGATAACCAGTGTGGGGGAATCAGAAGCACTGTTTGTGGCTGGTTGGGAAGTCTGACTGCAGTGTCACCCACCAGTGCTGGGAGAATTCGCTCTCCTTTTACAGCCTGCCCTGACCCTGGCATTATCAGTGGGCTACCCTGGGCACGGACGGGTCACAGACATGATTATAGTAAGGAATAATTGAAGGCACTTAAACCTATGGGGTAGAATAAATTGTAGCCTGCCATTCATATAGTGCTCTGTATATATATCTTCATTACCATTCAGTAGGAATGCCACATGCAGACACAAAAAGTTTACTATGAACACTAGTAATTCTCACTAGCAGTAAGGCAATATAGTCCAGCTGTACAAAGAATAACTGTTTGAATGAATATTTAATGACTGCTTAAAGAGGATAGCACGGGGAGCTATGAGAACAAAGTTTGCCCTTCAAAGATTGCTCCTGTGTAAGGTCACTGCAATTTGTTTTGCTACTCTAATGGAATGTAGTATAAACTCCCTCTTTATTTTATAAGGTTTGCCTCACTTTAATTCCTTGCAGCTACCAGACTGACAACTGTGAAACACATGATATTTCAAGTATCCTGCAAAAATAGTCTCTACTCCTGTATAGCCACAAGAATATTGTTAGTGTTGCTGTTGATGATACATAAGCAAGCCCTATTGTTCCATGCTGCCTTGAAGAGGAGAACCTAACAAAATCAGAATGCAATAGAGACTAATGTCCAAAAACTACTGCAGCTATTTATTCTCTGTAAGTCTAGATGGGGACTAGCTACTGTACATTGATCTCAGCAGTCACTGTTCTCAGTGTCTTGCAAAATTTTATTCCCATGAAAGTAAGTGCTTCAAAACCACTTGAAACTCAAGGATAATAAAAGGTGAATCAAGACTAATTCTTTGGAGAGAGAGAGAAGAATAGACAACAGAATAAATGTATGTAAGTCTGTCACCTCTCCAAACTTGGTGTGGTGAAATATCAGGGTCTAAGAACCTCTTTTGCCTGCATGGACTCAAATCTCAAAATCCTTCCGATAGTTTATAGGCCAGTCTCTTATTTATTAATGTGTTTATTGGTTTTGGGAAAGTCCTTTGATGTCTTTCCTGTCTATCAATCACTAGATTTTCGATCTCTTGCCTGAATAGCTATGTGCATTCGACACCAGGCAGACAAAGGCCACTTCCAAACCAGAGAGCACTATACTCCAGCTGCTTTGTTGCTCAAGATCCCTTTTTCAGGCAGCAACTCATTGCTGCAACAAACTAATCACAAACCCACTGGTCTGGTAATGAAGTGCTGTGGATTTGCAGGAGCTCTTGGGGCATTACACATGTTACCTGAAAGAAAAATTAGATGAGTGCTTAGCACAGGAAAATGTGCACAGTATTGCTGTTAAAGGGCAGTTTTACTCTGGTATAAATTAAGCTAAATAATTAGCAAGTGATTGGTAAATTTCAAATGGTTCGAAGGTTCATTTTGATTTGGTCTGAATGACTACCTATAAAACTGTGCTAGAAATCTATTGAGGACAGGCAGACTTCCTAGTGGAGCTGCGTGGATCTTGTGGGGGCTGTTTTCCATGAGTTTTGTGAAATAATCCACAAAGATTGGTATAAGGCTACCTCCTGAGGGTTAGCACGGGGGATTGGATTCAGATACAAACTGAACAGCCAACAACTTTGCTCCAGATCTTTCACCCCCCTCTCCCAATCCCCATTGACCATCAGAACTGGCCACATCTTTGAGCATTTTCAGAAGAAACATTGTTATGAGGTTTGCTGTTGTCATTCAACTCAGTAGTGAATTACACCCCACCTCGCCACATAAACTAGTGATTCCTCTTCCTTTGTTTGGGTATAGATGGCTGTTATGTAAAATAAGATGAGCGATTTCAGTGGGGAAGGGTAGAATGGATAGCTGCCCTTGGCTCTGAGGCCTGGTCTACACTAGGAAGTGAGGTCAGTATAACTATGTCACACAGAAATGTGAAAAGTCTGCACATCCCAAATAATGCAGTTAAATTGACCTAACCCCCAGTGTAGACAAAACTAGGTCGACAGGAGGATTCTTCCATCGAACTCGCTACCACCTCTCAGGAAGGTGGATTACCTCCACTGAAGAGAGAACCCTTCCCATCAGCACAAGTAGTATCTTCACTGAGGCGCTAGCAGAGCACAGTGGCAACCCTATGGCGTTTTAAGTGTAGACGGACCCTCCATTACAGCAGATTTTTGCCAGTATGATTCCACTGAAGTCAGTTGAGTTTCTCTTAAGTTACACTGGTATAACTGAGAGAAGAATCCAGACCAAAGCTTCCCTGTCATCTCAAATCCTCTCCACATAACACAGATTTTGGGCTGAGGAACCAAAACCTTGACACTTTATGGGTCAAATTCTGGAAACGTGTCTGTGGGCAATAAGCAGGGGAAAAGAGAGAATGGGAACTGAGGGTATTTATTATTAATGCTGCAGTAGCATTCACAATGTGCTAAGAGCTGTGCACCCGTATAAGGCGACAGTCCTTACCTCTTGGAGCTTTCCAGTCTAAGAGATTTTTCCCTTTCTATGTATGGTGAAATATTCCCTTCTTCAGTCTAGTAGGACTGCTTATATTGCTTGGTCTTGTTACTGCAGCATCAGCCCTTTTTATCCTGTTATTCGTCAAGGAGCAGAACATTTCCACTAAACAAATTCCCTTACAAGACATTTATAAAAACAACAACTTTCAAAGCAAGGTGATCACAGGTGTATGATTTAGTGAGAGGCAGCTGACTGAGCCGCTAGCCCTCCAAGGGCCCCCTTGACTCTACTCTGCCTCTCGCTTCAGGTAGTCATGGATGCCTGTGCCCAGTGAGTGTAAAACGTTACTGTTCTGATTTGGTGCATTTGACACTAAGGTGCAAGGCAGTGAGGGATCAGGCCCCAAGTGTATACGAGATGGACTCCATTGTAGAAACCCAGTTTTGAAACAGAGCCCAGGAGTGATAACAAGCTGCCTGAGACTCACAGGGCATGAAATTGTCTGATCAGAAGGCGATAAACAACAGTGATGACAGGTGTAAATAGACAGCAGTGTAAATCTCATGAAAGTAATACATTTGGGCATCGTTGTGTTACACTGCAGTGTGTCAAATTCTGCTTTTGTGACAGATAAGCTACTGTGTGAAATTCCTAAATGGATATCCATTACATCTAAACACAACGCAAAGGGAAACGTTAAGGTGTGCGGGAAAGGATAAACATACCGTAATAGACTAATCAGTAATAATTCTCTACCCTGTAAAATTAATACTTTCTTTAATACAACTAGCTTGCACACATGCCACAGACCCTAACCTCCTACCACCACCATCTTTTCCCCTGTCTTTTTCAGTCTCTCTCATTGTGATGATTAGGATTTATTTGTGTGTGTTGAATCAGAAATCTCCAAAAACTTTCCACACTGCAGAGGCTGAGCTGGACTGTCTTTATGCCTTCTGGAGGCTGCCATCGAGGGGTACAGCCATAATAATTAAACAGCTGGTACCAACATTTAAAAGGAAACAGCACAGCTGTACTTTTTTTACATTGTCTGTCAGGATTAAAGGGAGAAAAATCTTATGTATTTATGTAAACAAAAGGGAAGTTCAACCAGAAGATGAATTTGGAAAGAAACTCCAATTCTCTCTCAGAAATTGAGATGCTGAGTGTGGCTTAAGATCTAATAGTTTTGAAAAATACTATTAAACGACCTGGAATTTAAAAACAAAAACACCAGTCTCCCCTGAATTGAAGGTAACAAAACACCTTTATGTACGGAGCTGGCGATCTTTTTGATCATCACTCATCACTTCATTCACAGTTGCCATAACAGAAAGCAACTGAACTATTTCAAAGAGTGTAGTTTCAGAATGCTGCCAGAATTCGGGGATGAAGGCATTGCATTATTTGTGGGGAGTACACCAATCTATTTTAGGAGTAAAGGGGCTGCTTTAAATTAACGGTAGTCAGAAAAGTGAGGGTTAAGGTTAAAGCCTTTCCCCTGCCATTACCTTGCACAGCTTTGGAATTACAGTTCACAAGGTACTATTAAATTAGTCAGATTGTGAGCTCTTTAGAGCACGGACAGTCTTTTTGTTCTGTGTTCATACAGAACCTAATACAATGGAGTCCTGTGGTTCCTAGGTGCTAGATGATAATTAACATAATAAATAACAATAATAAATTAAGACAGAATGTTCTCCCTAAGACTTCTCTTGTGTCTAGATATTCTAGCTCTTATGGTCTTCCTTATGGGCTTTTGCACTCTAAAAAGCCCTCCCCACCAACAGCAGCTATGAAGTTGAAAGAAACTTGCAAGGAAGATTAAATTATTACGAATCCTTAACAAAAGAATAATTACCAATCAAATCCGATAGAAAGCTGCCATCTTGAGAGTCTGACTATGCAGAGGAGGACTCAGAGAAGGAATTTATGAAAAGATGAGAGTGCAGAGAAGTTCAATGGAGTTATAACATACATTCTATTACTGCTTTCTATTGTTTTTGGTTAATTTCCTAGTGGATAAATATTTACCCCCATTGACCCCCTAGCTCCCATGGAATTAATGCAAAATACTCATTTATAAAACATATCTTGTTTTTTCAATATGTTAGAAGTCCTGCAGATCTGTGACAGTGTTAATATTATAAGTGCACTGAGAAACACTGACCACGACTGGGGGCTCATTGTACGATATTCTATCCATACAAACACACACAAAGAAACACTTTTGCCACCAAAAAGATTAAATCTAAACTGAGAAAACAGGCAAAGAATAAAAGAAAAGAACTTCACAGATGGGACCGGAGAACATTTACAGAGAAAGTAAGTGTTGTCCAAAGATACATAGGAGGTTCAACAAGGACAAATGCAGAATCCTGCACTTAGGACGGAAGAATCCCATGCACAGCTACAGACTGGGGACTGACGAGCCAGGTAGCAGTTCTGCAGAAAAGGATCTGGGCGTTACAGTGGATAAGAAGCTGGATATGAGTCAGCAGTGTGCCCTGGTTGCCAAGAAGGCTAATGGCATATTGGGCTTCATTAGTAAGAACATTGCCAGCAGATCACGGGAAGTGATTATTCCCCTTTGTTCGGCATTGGTGAGGTCGCATTTGGAGTATTGTGTCCAGTTTTGGGCCCCCACTACAAAAAGGATGTGGACAAGTTGGAGAGAGTCCAGTGGAGGGCAACAAAAATGATTAGGAAGCTGGAGCACAAGACTTATGAGGAGAGGCTGAAAGAACTAGGCCTGTTTAGTCTGCCAAAGAGAAGAATGAGGGGGGATTTGATACCAGCCTTTAACTACCTGAAAGGGGATTCCAGGGAGGATGGAGCTAGGCTGTTTTCAGAGGTGGCAGATGACAGAACAAGGAGCAATGGTTTCAAGTTGCAGTGAGGGAGGTCTAGGTTGGACATTAGGAAAAAGTTTTTCACTAAGAGGGTGGTGAAGCATTGGAATGGATTAACTAGGGAGGTGGTGGAATCTCCATCTTTAGAGGTTTTTAAGATGAGGCTTGACAAAACCCTCGCCGGGATGATTTAGCTGAGGTTAGTCCTGCTTTGAGCAGGGGGTTGGACTAGATGACCTCCTGAGGTCCCTTCCCACTCTAATATTCTATGATTCTATGAAGGGTGGCAGATTCAGGTCCCCAATTCCCTGTTCAGTGCCTTAACCACTCCTTTCTTACATTCTCTTCCTCTTTTGTATGTATAATATAAAAATCCTTATACTATAGAATAAATCAATTTTATACTGTGCTTGTGAATGTCACTGATCACCTACAGTAATGTGCCATCATTGTTTCCATTGTAGCTAGGTAAAGTGAGCCACTTGGTGTGTGCCATTATCTCTACAGGAGTCCAACCTCAATATGATTGTGATCTTTGAAAAATAATTTTGTGTATGTTTTCATGCAAAATGTATTCTAAAATGCTGTAGAGACTTGAATAGTACAATTAAGTCTCTAACAGCAAAGAGGACGTTATACATATGGGAGAAAACATGTTTTCAGATGTTCTTATGAGGTGGAGATTTTTTTATAGGTATCAGGAACTACAGGGTTAAAAGGCTTTCACACCATAGTAGAAAAGATTGTAAGTTGGGACAGAGAAAAGAGTCAGTATTAAATGGATTGAGTGAAGAAGGAGAAGGACAGAAACAAGTCCATGAAGAGTCTGGCACAAATTCATAGGTTAGGTTCATTCTCACGATGTCGCATAGACAACATAGAAGCCATTGAATGCGTTATGTGCCTCCATGACATTCTGTCCTGAGCCAAATCTGATGCATTACTGGGTAGGATGCCTGTGAAAGATACATATTTACATAAAGCCAGACAGACAAACATCTCTTGCCTTTGGTTGAATAGCCCCAAGTCATAGATCTTAAGAACACAATTTCCAGCATAAATACACAACTCCTTACATATTATCTGTATGTACACTTCACCATGATTATGAGGACCAGTGTGGCACAGGCATTCAGTCAAGACCTTACATGACAATCCTTGACAAAGTAGTATGTAGATACCAGACCAGGGGGGATCCCTGTAACCCAGAGGTTGCCAAGCTGTGGGTCATGATCCAAATGGGATCACACCACCAGCAGATTGGTGTTGTGGCAATCCCTAGTGTGTGAAGGATACCATTTTGCGCTTCACACATATGGTGTACATGATGTCACAATGCATGGAGGATGCCATTTTGCTCTACTATATGGCATCCTCCACACAGTGTTTCCTCACATGCACCATACATGTGATGTTCTGCTATGCGAAGGACACCATTTTGTATATCAAACTGGCATCTTCCATCTGGTGTGACCTGGCACATACACTGAGTGTGAGGTCATGCTGTGTGAAGGACACCATTTTGCTCTTTGTTCTTCATGCTCTCGGGGGTTCCAGGAGGAAATAATTAATTAAAATGGGATCATGCAGGCAAAAAGTTTGGGAGCCCCCATTACAACTCTTATGCACCAGTGTGCCTTCTTCCAGTTGGCACCGGGAGGTCTCTGAGTGGCACTTGTGAAATACAGGAATTTTTGTGATAGCCACTTATACAGCAGGAATATTATAGAAATCCTGTAATCTGATTTATTCTTATGATTCAAGGTTTTTTGTATAATTTTTCTCTGTCTTCTGCTGTCTAAAAAACTAAATTAATTTTAAAGAGCCTCCCTCTGACTTCTAGAGACATGCAAGACTGGGCTTGTATTCTCTTACCATTTGTATCCCTTTAATGATTTCAGTCTTCAAGGAAGCTGACAGCATTTCTTCATTTGATCCGTAGCATGATCAATTGCTTCATGCTGTAGCTTGCAGAATGGATAGGATGGGTTCCTGGCCCAGAGAGTCCTGCCACTGGGGCAACTGCAGCACTACCTCATTTACAGAAAAAATTAGGAGTGAATAAATGTCCATCCCAGTCTTATGTGCCATTGAGAGCTCTTCATTTATCCAGAATAGCTTTAAATCCAGATGGGTGCTCTATGCAGATGTTCCAAAGCAGTGGCTTCACTGGTGAACTCTGTGGCAATGGCAGAGCTCTGACGGGCACTCTAAGTAATCATCACATCTGCCGCTAAGGACACTTTGTAGTGCCTCACTCAAAACTGTGACCAAGAGACACCATTGGCAAAGCCTTCAGTTAAATTTTCATTGGTTGTCCCAAAATTTCACCTCATGTCATTTGAAGGGAAATTGTGAAAGGGGATAAAAAACCTTTGCAAAACCATGAATGCAGGGATGATAATTGTATTGAGACAATAAGATTAATCTCCTCAAAATTCATACTCAGTATGAAAGTCAGGCCATGTCATTTACTGTGCAACAGTTTTGCCTTAGACCATCCTCTCTTCCTATTACTTTTCAATTAAATCAAGTTGGTAGGACTTTAAATGATCTGAATAACACATACAAAAGTGAAAGCACAGATAGATGTGTGAACTGAGCTCCTGCAACAGTCAAGGGGTTAGACACTTAGGTTTCTCCACACACTTAGGCTTACTCTTTGGCTTAGAATTGTCATTTGCCCATGAGGGTGAGACAGCTGAAATGAGATGAGCAAATCTGTCACACTAAAGGTGATCAAATTAAATCTAACTTTAACTGGACAATTTATTCCCTTCCCTGCTCCTATTCTGCAATCCTTCAAACTGCCATCTTCTCTCGCAAATGAAAATTCTGACTCTCCCTTCCTTCCCCCAGTGCCCATATCGTGAGTTGTCCTACCCTGAGTTCTTTCAGTTTTCAGTGTAGATGGTCCAGCACTGACTTCTGAGCTTGTGCTGAACTATCCTTCCAGTGATATCAGATTTTTCCTAAGCTTTCAGTACTTTCTTAATTTTAGTACACTCTAAATAAGCTTGCAAGCACAGTAAGACTATCCACAAACTAAAACCATCCGATGAGACAAAGTGACTAACATTTTACATGTACTTACCCTTTCTTCAGGTGGGTACTAAAATGCTGTACAAACTATACTCATGAAGTACCACTGAAATACAAGCAACCTGTGTGTGTGCAGGTGGGGATAGTGACCAAATGGCACACAGCCTGCTCCACAACTGTGGGAAAGTCTTTAATCCACTGAGAAGTGCCATGAGATCTTTCACGTTCACCCACAGTAGATGGGTCTTAAGACTTCATTTGAAAAACTAACAGACACTGAACTACATGGTATGGAACTGATGTTCTTCAAAAGGATAAACAGTTGATCTGACCCTACTAGTTTGCCTTATCTGTGATTTCAGACTGTCTCGGTATTCTAAGCACGGTGCTTACGCTACAGTGACAGTTGCACTGGGGACAGTTGGGTTTTAGTCCCTACTCTGCCACTGGTTCACAGTATGACATCCAGTAAGTCACTGACCCTCCCAAAGTACAAAACTGGGATAATAGCAATTACCCACCTTTGTAAAGGTCTAAGATCTTTGAATGAAAATCATGGGGTAAATGCAAAATATTCTTATTGGATGCAGGATGTATTAGAGGTGGCAAGACGAGGGAAGGAAAGGGTGAAGAGATAGGACTTAGGGCTTCCAGTTCTCAACTATTGTGGGTAAGGTAAAACTGAACAGAGCCTGTAATTAATTGTTTCAGGCTTCAGACTACTGTCTCACCAGGAGGAACAAAAAAAACCCTGTGTTTCATGGCCTCCCCTAAACCTTTACAAGTACTCACGCTGGACAGCTGGGTGTTCCACATGCGATAAGTCTCTTTAACATCATGTAAAATCCTTTACAGCCCATCAGGAAAAACTGAATAATTTCTCACTAAGATTTATGCCAGTCCTCAGGTTACAGAGCAAGCCATGTGTACATTTTCACACAAGTCTGCCGGGGATGATTATTACCCTAGCAACTATGTTCATTGAATAGAGGGAGAGGGGGAACTCTATTAAATTCCTTGGAAGCTTTTTTTTCCGATAATGTTTGTAATTGTTCTTTAAACTTCCTGTTGTCTCACACTGTGATCTTCCTAACTTGTTTTGTATGTGCGCCAAGCTGTTATATGCCTGAGGCGGTTAATATCATACCACATTAAACAGTAAAGAAAGAAATACAGAGAGACTATCTCAGCTATTCACATAATATTTCCACATCTCGCCTCAGAAATTTTATTGTCAAACCCTTTCCTTTTAGGAAGTTCTCAAACTGAACTCATTTTGTTCTGTTTATTAGGACAGCCCAACACCACTGACACTTACCCAGAGTAGATTTTTATCTGGTCATTTGTAACGGATTACTGCTACTTCACTAGTTAATCAGCTAGCTAATTAGCAAACATGCTAAGGTGATAGTGAGAAGTGTAAATATAGGATTCTTAATACTGTAATAATCTTGGGCCTGGTCTACATTACAGAGTTAGTCGGCACAAGACAGCTTACATCAACCTAACTATGGAAATGTCTACACTAAAATTTCACTCTTACCGATGTAACTGCCCCACTACTTCAATTTAATAACTCCACCTCCACGAGAGACATAGAGTCAGTGTCAATGTAGTTAGGTTGACACAGTGTCATTGTAGACACTGAGTTGCTTACATCAACTGTTACTGGCTTTCAGAAGCTGTCCCAAAATGTTTCACACTGATAGTACAATCAATACAAACACACTGCGGACACAAGAGGCAAAGTGTAGACACTGAAGAGTGATGTAATAACTGTGGCAGCTGTATCCCTATGTAAATTAGGTCAACTTAATTTTGTAGTGTAGACATGACCTCAGGCTGAATTTTAGATTTAGCTGTTGCCACTACTATGTAGGAACAATGTAAGGAGCTTTTGTATTGATATAAAAAGAATGTGTTTGATTTGGGTTCTTTCTAAGATATGTGGCTATTCCATGTTTGAAGATCTGGGCCTACTAGGGCCCAATTCAACTCATCAAAAAACAGTGGAAAGACTCCTCCACTCACTTCAATGGAAGCTGGGTCAAGTTTTAATCTATATTTGTTTCATTTCTGAGCATCTTGTATACTTTTGTAGATAGGTACAGTATACATAAAATTTATTATGATTATATTACCATGTGTGGCCCTTCACTCATTGGATACGTTTGTTTGTGTAGAGAAAAAGGAACCAACAGACTTCGTCAATTTTGGAAAAGTTTCAGAGTGGCAAAGTTGCATTTTTCCTTTTGCCACTCTAAAGCTTTCCAAAGATAAGCAAGGTCTGGAAAACTCAAAAATAGCAAACAAAAAATGAAAGAGATTGATGGGGGGAGAAAGCACCCTAGACATCATTCTTTTTATTGCATTCAGTGGCAGAGAAATAAAAAGAGGAAGAGAGAGAAAAGTGAAAATAAAAAGTAAATGAAAATGCAAACATTCAGGGTTTGACCACAAAAACTGAAAATTTTGAAAAATCAAAAGCTCTTGCAGAATGTTTCTGGTTTTAAAAAAAGGCCATTTTTCCATCAAAGTGTAGGCAAGCTCTTGTGAACTAGAGTGGCTCTGCTGAAATCAACTTGTAAGAGATTGTGTCCTTCTGGAAATGTTTTTCCAGCACCATGATATACTTGAGAAGCAAATTCCAGAGACATGGGGAAGGCATCAGGAGAGGACTTTCAGGCTGTCAGCAAGCCTAGGAAGAGGTAGCATGAGGCAAATGCCGTTTAATAATAACCAGCCAAATCCAGAGTCTTGATTCAGGCAGAACTTCCATTACTTTCAGTGAGAGCTTTTCCTGAGTAAGAACATCAGGGTTTGGCCAATATACAGTTAGCACTTCTATTGTGAGCTAATTAATCCTCATCACATTCCTGTAAGGTAAGTGATATTTTCATAGCATTTCAAAGGTGGAGAAATAGACCCCAAGTGCTTAGGATTTGTCTCAGGCTCCACACTACAGATACGCTAGTGGCAGAGCCAGTGGTTAGAGTACTAACCTGGGACTCTGGGGGCATGGGTTCAGTTCCTTGTTCATCCACTCACTTTCCCGTTGACCTTGAGAGAGTCACTTGGGCCTTAACTCCTATTGAGTTAAGAGCCTAAATACCTTTCAGATGCTGCTTAGTGCCTCTAAGCCTCGGTTCCCTACTTGTAAAATAGGCATGATAACACTTCCTACTACACAGGTGTGTTGAAGACAAATAAATTGGACTGTAAGGCATTCAGGTACTACAGTAATGGAAGCCATATAAGTATCATAGATTGAGCACCACCTCCCATGCTCAGACCACTCGATTCACCTACTCTCCTCACTATATTAATTGATGTGATGTATTTCTGTAGCAATTTTATAACACAAGAGGCTATAGTAAAGTACTGTGATTCGTGAGGTTCAATTATCAGGTGTCCATAGGAAGATGCCTTAAATAAGGCTTGATTTTCAGATGGCAGGTGTTCAACACTTTCTGACAATCAGGCCCCTTTAAGGTGTCCTAGGCTGGGAACCCAAAACTTGAGGTACCCAAAAATCAACTCATCACTTTTGAAAATCTTGGCCAAGAAGCCTCATTTTGCAATTACAAGAATAAAAGCTGAAAGCCATACATTTCTGTATTCTCACTTATTCAAGAGCAGAAAAGCTTGCCTTTATTTTCTGTCACTCAGGGCATACAGGGATTTCAGACTTGATCCTGCTACAATAATGGAGTTGCAATAAAATGGAACAAACTTTATCCAACCTGACAAATTTGGGAAGCCTAACAGCAGTGGGAGATAGAAGGTTTCTGTTGCCTTTCTTCCTTTTTTGCTTTGTTGGTAAATTTTTCCTCTGGATATTGGAAACAAACATGGTAAGAGGAGATATGGGCTTGAATTCAGAAGAAATAAGGCTTTTATCTTAAAGAAGCTAAAAATCAGTGCATCCAGAGCTCTGATGAATACAGACAGAATACCTAGGTAGGTCAGGGGAAGTGATGTCACTTTAATAACTGGCAACAATGATACTTCTGAAAAAAAATTCAAAAATGCCTCCTGGACATTAAATCAAGGGAGATGTTTGCATGTTAACTGCCTCTAAGCAACCTGGTATAATAAACTACTGTATTTGCAAGACTTCCAGATCACTTACAAGTGCAAGTGCTTCAGAAAATAGGGGCTTTCCAGGTGCCTGGAAAGACTTGTCTGCCTGATTGTCTGTCTACAGTTTTTCTTTAAGCTATTTTAAGGATATGATCCCCTCCCAACTATTTAACTCAGGAACCTGTCAATTACACAATGCCTAATTGAACTCCCAGATACTGTAGGATTGAGAGCCACAAAGCACAGGCACAAAAATGTGAGAAAAAGTCTTTGTGCTGTTATTTCATTCTCCAAACCCAATTTGAAAAGGTCAGATTTCAGATTGCAAAACCCCACTGAAGTTTAGCTACTAAATGGGGACAGTCCTAAAAATAAAATAAATCCTTTTTCCCCCATCCCAAGGCAAGAGGTGGGGGAAGGAGTATCTTTAATACTGGTTACTTACCAGGGGATAGCAAGGGCTTGGGGGTAGGGGAATAAAACCCGAAAAAGGAAAAACGTGAATCATTTTTGCACTGCTGAGCTAGTAAATGGATGAATGGCTGACTGTGGGATGTCTCCTTCAGAGGAGCTTTGCAGTCTTGCTTATTCTCATTTCATTTTGTTACTGGGGAGAAAATGTGGGAGACAAAATAGAGTTAGGATTAAATAGCAATTGAATAAGGTGCAGAACACCTGTAAATCAATTAACTAAGGCCCAGTCTACACTTACCTTCCAGATTCGGCAGCAATCGATGGGAGATATGCAAGTGACATAAAAAACTTGCAAATCTCCCGACAACTTTGCTGCGTCTGTTCCGAGAACCGTCCACACAGCATTGCGCCACTTACAGAAGTGGTTTTCCTCTGTTGATTTCTGGATCAACTGAGCGGGGCTACACAGACCGCTCAGTCGAACCAGAGACATCAATCTGACCATGGCGAATTTGCCGCTGTCAGTATAGATGTAGCCTAAATATTACTTACACACACCCACAGACCAGTTTTATCATGGCCCTGATCCAAAGCCCACTGGAGTATATTGAAACTTCCCATTGACTTCAATGAGCTTTGGCTCCAAACCTAAATGCAGCGTTTCACTATAACAAGAACTACGATTTCTACCCTAATGTGTACTAAAACAAATCTAAGAGCGACATTCTACTTCCTTGTGAATGGACTTTCATTATATCTGAGTTTAATGTGAATGGATTGACTGTATAAAACAAAACTAATGGGCAGATCCCTAGCCAGTATAAGTTGCCACAAATCTACTGAAGCCAAATTGAGTTTATGACAGGTTAGACCAGCTGGGGACCTGAGACTGGAAAGAGTTTACCCAATCCTTCAAAGAAAAAGGACAGTAACCTTTCCATAGAATTTAAAACACTCCATGCTCTGAAACAAACAGAGGGAGCATCTACAAAAGGTTAATAGTGTTGGTTTATGTCTAACTGATCACCAGTGCTTGTAAGAAAGAAAGAATAACTAGCCAGATACGCACACTTAATAGGTGGCTTTCAATTATTATTGCCTCAAATGTTTTCTGAAGTATGTGTGGCACCCTCTTTCATATTTAGGGGGTAATTGAGTGTTAATTCCACTGACCTTATTTGCAGCACCTCTTCCATCCTGGGAGCATTAGTTACTGTCAGGCAGCATACTTTACATAGCTGTCTACTTAATGTTTTTCTTTTGACTGAATTTTTTACCTGAGGCATTTCAGTCATGTAACTTCAGCAATCAATTTTGGCCCAAAGCAGCATAGGCCTCAGTCACTGAGAAGCAAGTATTTGCATGCAAACTTGCAGTCTAAGCACCAGGGAAAAGAGTGAGTCCACACAGGCTTAAGAAGTAGGAATCTGAGTAAAATCATCACACACTCAGCTAAATTACTGGGCATGTAATTACCCTTTTTTGGGGGTCTGTTAAACTGTTAATCCCTTTGCTGACTGTAATTGCCTTATTGAATCTAAATTAATCCAATGTTTTACAAACTAATCATGTAATTCTAATGGCTACATACAAGTCATAAAAATGAAAACTACTTTGTTCGAAACCTAATTTAGATTAGACTCGACTGGAACAATTAGTCTTGGGAAAGGCATTCTGTGCAGAGCTTTATGTTAGGGATTTTTTGTTTGTTTGTTTTTTAAATGTTATGCCATGTAAACACAGCAGTTTTTGTTAAAAATAATCCACTAGATTGGTTATACCCTGCATGTGACAAAAGAGCCACTGCCAAATCAGAGCTGGACCCATGCCAGGAGAGACTAGGGGTTAGAAATTTGTAGAAAGGTGTTTAGTAGGATAGGAGGTAAACTTAAAAAACACTCCCTTTTTCATTACAAATCTAGATTCACTCCCCCCCCCCTTCATTTAGGGCTGAATTTCCAAATCATGCCAAAATCCCTGAGTCGAAAATGTATAGTCATTAACACAGTCTATGGTACATGGTAACTGCAGATGGTCCCAGAAGAACACACTCAACCTGAGCAAGGACCATAAAATACCCATGGGCAATCAGGTCTTATCTGACCCAGTCTGAGGTAAAAAAATGTCATGCAGGTGTTTGGTACTTAGAGCACTACCAGGAATTACCTCATTATCTGACAGCACTACTCTCATCAGAAAAAGGCAAAGGGGCTGGGGGGAGGACATAGAAACAGGAGAAGGAGAATAGATAAAAGTGAAGCTTGAAAAAGAAAAAACATGTTGCTTCTTAATTGCACTTGGAAAGGAAGCAGGAGGAGGATGGTGACATATTTGACTATAGTTTGATTTATTCCCTCTAGTGATCTAGGTCTGTAGTAGATTGAAGTAAGTTGTTGTCCCTAATATATAATTTATACCTTGTTTATCAAGTGGGATGAACAAGTTTAAGCAACACACACAGCATGACCTGTGATTAGAGCCCAGAACGATCCTATTTTAACCTGGGTGTTCAATGAGGATATAAACATTTTCCTAATTGTGTTGCATATTCAAGGAAAAGCTTACACTATGGGTGGATTAGTAGAGATACCTGAGTACTTTATACAGCACCTTAAGCACACATAGTAAAATCCTGGCCCCATTTATTTCTTTGGAGCCAGGCTTTCACCTACAATATCACATATGCTGCACCAAGACGTCAAGCATCACCGACAAAAGACAAATGTTTAAGGTGAAACTTACAGAAAAGGGTGGGAGAGAAGAGTTCCAGTTTACAAATGGAAGCATACCTGCATTTTCCTCCTGCCATCACACCTGCAATATGAAGAATCCCTAGGAATACAGAAAGCGTGCATGTAAAAACTCACAATTACATGCACAAACATGTGAAGTGCGCACACTTTAAAAGTTCATCTTGGTTTTAGAGGTTCCGGTGAGATTCTCCACTTTAATCATTAAGGAATATTACTGGAACCCGTACTGGAATGAATTTGTTGAGCTTGCCCGCTGTACATGCATGCACTTACCCTTTTGAAAAGCACAAATACCTTTGAAAATGTGGCTCTGCAAATCCTGAGGAATGTGGCCAAAATGCTGCTATCTCATGGGCGAAGCATAAGAGTTGTCCAACGGCAGACTGCAACACTATGGCTACATTTACACCTCACAGCACAGGCAGCAGAGTTTGGATATGTGTAGCTACATGCTCTAGTGTGAAAGCAGGCTCCTTCCACACTGTAGTGCATAGCTAAACACAGCAGTAAAAGGAGGAAAGCAGGTAGGAAAGGCTCTGGCAGCGGAATAGCAATGTAGATGTGGGAGGCACTACTTACGCATATAGAGAGCCATGTAGGGTACATATCCTGAGGGTTCAGGTGTCTTTACTCACCTAGGGTATTGCCTCATCATTTACAGTGCTATTTATAACTGTGCTAAAAGGGAGTGTACTGTGTGCACTCTACACACTGCCAAAAGTAGTGTGCAGTGTAGACGTACCCTATATAGTTACCCTTTGGTGATGGTCCCTTGCCAGTTCTGCCCATGTGACAGTGTTCATAGTCAAGCCAATCTGAATATATTTGAGAGGAGGATTTCATAAGATGCAATATCAAATAGTTCACCATCATGAATATACACTACAGTAACCCCCTTCCCATAACCCATTAACTTTATGATTCTACCACACAAGCATTGTGTCTGCTTGGACAGATATATACTTCTGAAGTCCATGCATTGTATCACTTTGGGTTCCATTATCTCTGAGGTCCTTCTACAATTTTTTATTCAGTGTTTCCACAGCCAACCCCCCACCCTCCATGAAGTCAATGGGAATCTTCTTAAGATATTTGTAATATTTTTCTTTTAATTTTTTTCCATTATTTGACAGGGAATAGACAATAAACCTATGTAATGGTAATTGACCTTCTCTTTTTTGGAACATCAGTCCTCTATTTGCTTTCCTCCAATCTTCCAGTGTCAAGTACCACCCCAAATTCTCTATGCTATATTCAAGTTGATGATTGTTTAACTTGAGACCTTACAACCTCTCTCTCTCTCTCTTACACACACACACTGTGGGGCATGATTCTGTAAGCAATCTGGATCTGCTTCTCCTCTATGTCTCTTGGGGGTAGAGCAAACAGAAAGGGGTTTTAAGAAGACTTTAAGCCACTTTTGTGTTACTTAGATTTTGGGCCATCTGGGGAGCCAATGTGGCCCCTGGCCTAAATTAGAGTGCCCCAAAGGCTCCTTTAATTTATGCTATGCTCCAGAGGACTGTGTTGGTGCTGTGTCATAGCCTGGAGTCTGCATAACCACATCCTATGCCTGCAATTTGCAAGTGAAATATTGTAGGGATGTTTATGCCACACAATGCTGCTCCTTCAGTGGGGAAATTCTCACCACCGTTTCTAGTGCCTTTATGACCCCCGTATGCTGTCAGAGTGGTGTATAGGGGCCAAGGCAGAGGGAAGAACCTCTTCCAATATATGCAGATGTGCCATTCTGTGGTGTATTGAGGCCTGTGTTGGAATTGCAAGCTACCACATAATGGAGAGGGCTAGACAGATGTGGGGGAGGAGTGTTTTGCTTCTCCTTCCAGGCTAGGGGACACTGTAGGGAAACATATGATCTGGACCAAGCAGCAATTAGATTGCAGCCAGCCTACAGTCAAGTGGGTGAGTTGTGCCTCTCTGTTTAAAGAGCAGCTTGCTTTGTGTCTTTCTGTTCTTTTCTTTTTTTAAATCCCATCCTCCTTGCCAGTTTTCTCTACGTTGTTCACACAAAGAAGTTAGATAAAAATATATATACTCTCACTGGAAGGCTGCAGCGTCACTCTTCGTTATTTCTTAGAATCCAGAACTCTAACACACAAGAACCCAAAAACAGTCTGCTCCCTAAACCAGAGAGACACAATTCATCCCCAATTTACTCCAGGCTGGCTGGCTGCAAACTAAATGCCGCTAAGCCCAGGTAACACCCTTCCCTACAGAGCTCCTAGCCTGCTGCAAACAGAAGCCTCCCTACCACACACATGCACACACACACATCTTAAAATGATAGCTTGCAATTCCAACACTGTTCTCTATGTACCACACGCTGAAGTGAACAGGAATTCTGTGCACAGAACAGAGGGCTTGTAGGACTGGGTCCCTGGAAAATTCAAAGGATATAACCTGAGTTTGTCCCCCCTGTTGAAAGCAGTGTCCTGATGTACTTTGCTTTCATAAAATGCTTTTCCCCATTCATGAGAACAATGTCAAACACTTTGAAGCACAGCCAATGTACTTATTAAAGACAGACTGAGAAAGAGACAACAGCACTCTCTCCCACTCCTAGGATTTAGCATTGTGAGAAAAACGCACACCCTACCTTGCAAGACAGAACATTTTGAAAGGGTTATTTCATTTGTAGTATTGCTCCAAAATCTTTGTCATCATAAGTTTTGTTTGGGGGTTTTTTACTTATTCTAAAAAACAAATGTACATATTAGTGGGTAGTGATAAGAAGGTGCAAAGCCATTATTCTGCCTGAGATTTACCTTTGTTCTCCTCCTGTTTCCAGCTACAGGGCCCACATGCCAAACTAACTAGAATGATAGGGTCCACAGCTAATTGTATTGGCAGCTTTAGAGTTGCCTCTGGGTCTGTCACATTGTCAGGCTGCTCATGGGCTGTCTTGCCTTTCTTGTTCTCCAATATGCCAATTTCCTTTCCTTGCAGCAATAGTTTCCTATAACTTGCCAATATTTTATCCATTCACAGATAACACCCCATTTAAATCCATCATGAGATACATGTAGAGGGCCATTAAGCAATAAGAGCAAATGGTTTGCACAAGTTCGTGTATTTTTTTGGAAGTAAATGCCTGCTGTTCTCAGAAATACAACTCCGCAGTGCACAGCCTTCCTGTCCAATGAATCCTTCTGTTTCAATCAGAAGTGAAATCCATGCAATCAACCTGTTCAGCTTTCAGCACAGAAGCGAACAAGTAGAAATTGTACACATGAATCTTTAATCTCGCAGCCGTTTCTTAAAGTAAACACTAGAGTCAGCTCTTAACTAGAGACAAAACAGAAAATTCATATCTGGAACCAGACTTCAAGTCACCCTCAGGGCTGCTCAGATCCAAATGGCTTGATTTGGCCCATTATAAATATTAAGGCACTTTACAACATTTGGATATGAATCCTGCTTTGGATTTCATTCCCTACGGCCCAAAGATTAGGGGTGTTTGGGTTCTCTTTCAGTATCAAATCTGTTGTTAACGTCTAAATTTTTAATCTAACAAATCTAAATGTTATACTTATGTGCCAGTGCCTTCCATCCAAGGATCCGATCCTTTACAGCCAGGCTGTGACTGTGCAAAGGTTTGCAGTGGGGGAAGCAGGAAGACAGGTGAGAGGAGCCTCTCCACCCTTGCATACTTTCTCCAAGGACAGTCAGAGCCAAAATCTTTATGCTTGAGGGAATACAGGGACAATCTAGGGGTGCAGATTTGCCAAAATGGACGAGGAGGAGCAGGGAAAGGGCAAGGTTTTGGCCTTCCCTTCCCTCCCTATCAGTCTGAAGAATGGGTTGTGTGCACCAGGAGGAGCAGTCTGTGCCATCCCTTATAGTGTGTCAGGAAGCTCAGAGGGACTGTGCCTCCCTGAGGATATAATATCTTTCCAAGCTCCATTCAAGTGTCTCCACATCTTTCCAGTGCCAGGCTACATCTTACAGGTATAATCTAGCCCTTGAATGGTAAAACCCGGATTCACAAATGTACTTAGGTGCTTAACCCCAGGTTTAGGTACCCAACTTTTAGGCACCACAGCAATCCACAAACCTCCCACTCAGCTGCCTCCTAATGCTATAGATGCCGAAACTCACTCAGTATCTAACCTTCCGCAGTACAATTTCCCCAGGAGTGTCAGTTTCTGCCTGTGGGATGCTCACTGTTGCCCTATTCTAGGTGTCCAGACACCTGTCTCCCACCTAAGCCCCAGAGCGATTCGCAAACCAGGGAAAGATAAGCATTCACCTGGCTAGAGTGCAGGGCCCCATCCAGTGTGTTCACAGCCACTGGGTGATGGCCACAGACACAGAGAGAACATGAATGAATGACTGTAGCCTCATGCTTAGGGTACTCAAGTAGAAGACCCAAGATCCAGTCCCCCTGCTTCAATTATTCTAATTATTTAGCCACAGTGGAACACCTTCAGCCAGAGAGAGAGAGTGAGCCTCATATCAAAATATCCCACAGCCCAAGGGTTAGCACAGTCCCCTGAGAGGTAGGATTTGAACAGAGGTCTGCCTTATCCCACTCAGGCAGGGGGGAATTGAACCTAGGACTCCCACATACATCCCAGGCAAAGGCTCTAACCACAAGGCTGAAAGTTATCAGGGGGGCACAATTTTCTGTTCCAGCTGCTTTGTGCAGAGAGAGGCAGGTGCCTAACTCATTCTTATGAGAAATGACAAACACCTAAGCTGCCAGACCCCAAGAGAGGGGTTCCCAGTTGTCGGTTGCAAGCAGAGACAGGCATCAAATTCCATAAGAGGGGCAGGGCTTAACACACACAGCTCTCATCGGCTTCTCCCTGGCTAACATGATGGCTTTTGTGGATCTCATTTGTAGGCACCTCTCTCTCCCTGTTCATTGTATAGGAGTCGAGGTTCCTAACTTAGGCTTTGCAGCTCACAGTTTTGTTCTTATGAGCCAGAGGGAGAGGAGCACTGATCCCACCTGCAGAAGGGAACGACTGCCTAGGGATCCAGGTGGAGCACACAGGGCTGCAGGATGCATGCAGTTTCCCCGCTGCAGCCAGGGGGATGGGAGAGCCTCCTCACTGCACTCCTTCCATCTGGCGGAGACCAGTGGCCTTTCAGGGTAGTAAAAATTATGTCTGTGGCCCAGGAGCCAAAAAGGTTGGGAACCACAGCTATGGAATGTTAGGATGATGATTGGCAGAAGAGCACTTTCTGGATTGCTAAGCCTACAAAACTTTCCTACCTCCTCTCAGCAAGTAAAGCAAAGCAGTGCCAAGGAAAGCCAGAAACCAGAGTTAAGGATAACTAACAAACCTTGTCTATTTCAAAGCCCTACCAAATATTATCTTCCTAAAACTGTTCAAGAGCAAGATGTTCACATCAGTTAGCTTCTCGAGGCAAAAGAATATGCATTCTCCGTTGTCTGAATAACATTCTTATCTCTCTACAACTGATCCGAGTTTAAATCCATCTCCGTTCAGAACTTGCATGGGGATGGAATAAGTTCTGGGGGAAATCAAGAAGTACAGCAGGTTAATTTTGCAACACTTTGCAATTATTTCAGCTGAGTGAATTGTTCCTGGCAAATAATTTTCTCCACTAATTCAGTCAAGGTTCTGCTTCTAGAATGCAAGGGGCTGCAACTGTCTCAAAAAGTACTTTTCTTTTGTTTTGTTTTGCAAATTATTTTGTGTTTAGTTGTGATTGATTATATAAATTGCATGGTACTACTTCTGTCTCTGACTGGATGATGGTATTATTGTAAATAATGAAGCCAGCATGAGGAAGCCAGAGAGCTCCCAAGAAAAATAAACAGAATTAGGAATTTTTTTTGGAACATTTTAAACTATTCTCCTTTTTGGGCAATAAAGGCCTTGCCAGAAATATTATTCCTAGAAAAATTAAGCTACTGTCAATTTTATCATCTGACAGTAAAGCTTACATTTAGTTTCTCTCATTACATCCACACAAATGTGAAAGAGGATCATTCTAGCTGCAGATAATTCCTGTCTCACTCATTTAATTGCCTCAGTGCCAGAGTTCTGGCAAGAGGTTCACTACCACAAATATATCAAACTTGTCCTCCATTCTCTACACAGAATTTTGAATCAAGTTCAAGGTCTCAATCCTTTTCTTCAAAGCACTCCAGGGCCTGGGTCCAGAGTATCTCAAAGACCATCTTAAGCTCCAGGACAATGAACAAGGTTGACAATTATGCACTTCTGACACAATGGATCTCTCAACAATAAGAGTCAAGTTCATCTGTGGGGGAGACAGAACTTTCTCCGGGTGTGGTTCAAGACTGTGGAACGAACTCCCCCAGGAACTAATGATCATCACAAACATCACCACTTTCTGTTCTAAGTGCAGGGTGCATTTCTTTGGCCTTGTCTTCTCTAATGCAAACACATGGCAACAAATATTTTTACATTAAAAACGCACTCATCCCTACCAAAACAAAAATACTCCACTGCACACACATCTCTATCTGGGGAGAGGATGAGATCAGATTCTATGGTAATGAGCATGGTATAAAAACCTATTTGAACAGAAGAAGGAATGTTGGACCCCTGCTGAACACTGCCCCATCTTATATCAAATATACCAAGTATGCCGCATTTACTGGTAGCTAATATTCTGTCACCACCGGAGCCGTTGTCAGAAAGTATTTACATGTATGTATGCAGTCCAAACTGTGGAGGATGCTCTCAGATCCATTTAATCACCTTTGTCAGGAGGGTTGTGAACTCTTCCGATTTGGTGTGTTAAATTTTACGTGGGACTCCGCTTATCACCTGCCTTTTCTATTAATAAATATTTTATGAAAAGGACAGAGACATTGCATACATATTTAGACCTCAAGCAAGCCTGAAGGACCAGTCTTCACAAAAGCACCAGCACAGTTGGGTTCTTACAACATAGCCCATTTGCCATCTGCAAACTCAAACTTTCAAATGCAAACTGCAAATGCAAAATGCAAAACTAAGTGAGCCCACTTAAAATTCGCTTTCCACGAGCATTCATGCTGGCAAAACTTGATCATTCTTATGTCTGCAGAAAAAGATGTGCAAACATGGTTGAAGGTAACTGGGTTTTAAATGTAAAGGGAATACTTATGGGAAATATTTTACAGGGCTCACTTAGCTCTAGAATTATGATGTAATGTCCAAATCAAAAGCAGTTAGAGAAAATCCAGTAAGAATCTGCATTACACTTTTTGCACCTCCTATGTAGGTTATATCAATGGCTGCATAGCACACATAATACACTCCAAACCAACTCAGAGACATCCAATCCTTTGCAGCAAGGTCACATTTAGTGTTCTCATTTAGAATATATTACTTGTTTTCCTTATCCTTTGGGCTTTGGAGGGAAGGGAGAAAGGATTGTTTCAACCTAAAAATGTAAGACGTTATGTAAAAATAAATAATTAAAAGAGCAGATTTTGGTGGGGAGGGGAAGTAAAACATGTTAGTGTTTTAAATCCAAATCAAACCAGTGAACTAAATATTCATGGAAGTTTCTTTACTTGAGATCTCATGTAGAGGTGCAGCATGACGGTAACACCTGTAATTTAACAAAAGATTGTCATTTGTCTCTTTAAATATTTTTCCTCCTCCATCACAGGTGGATTTCATCTTTCCCAGAGTGATGTTGTTCACACTAAAATTTTCACATCACTTTTCCACACAAACAATATAAAGAACTGTTTAGTTGGGTTGTTGTTTTGGTCTCTCTCTCTCATTCACCCACCCACCTACCTTTGTTCTGTACACAGCAGCTTGGCAGGAAAAGGCGACTGTTTAAACAGGTGTGAAAGCCTCGTGGTTCACAAACAGTTACCTGAAGATCAGAATAAGGTTTGGGGGTTTTCTGAAATTCAAATTAGCAAGTGTCATTTTTCCTGCCTTCAGCGAATGTTTAATCACCTGCAAAGAGAGAAAAAGAAATGCACACATTTGGTTGAAACCCCAAGATTCAGCTGTTCAGAGATCTCAGGCCAAAACAGTGTCACCTTCTCTGGAAATGTGAAGACAAGAGAGCTTACAGCTGGCCACAGAGCTTGACTGCAAATCACAGTTGCTGTCTGCTATAGATTCACTCATAAATATTTAGGTCAAGGATTTTGGCACAGTTAAGCAATAGTACCATTAACAATTCAAAACACTGTCACTGAAAATTATACTTCACATTTAGCATATCATCTGGAAGTGAGCAGACATGCCTTTATGTTAGAACATAGCATAGCATTTGTAATACAGTATCAATGAACTAAATAATCTCTTAGAGCCTTGATCATAGATTACAGACCCTCTGTTTTTATTCACTAAAGAAGACATTTTACAAAGGTTGCCTTGGTCTCATGTTACTTCTGTGTTACTCAGACAGAAAAGATGTTGGGACAAACTGTCCTGAAAAGAAAATTGGCCCAACCACAGATGGAGTTCTGACGTACTTGAATACTATATAGGATCTTTCTTGATTAAGATAACTACAAAATGTAATTCATTTCTGTGTAGAAAAAATTGAACTTAGTTAATAAACTGTAAATGAAATGTATACACTTAACTGCAATACAAGATTAATTTATATTATTTGTACTGGTAATCATTAAAATGTCAATATTTACCCACAGTTATCACATACCAGCATCTGAGATGCTGTTATTCATATATGAGGAAAAGTAAGCCAGCAGGTCTAAATACAAGAAGCAGCTGCAATACCTTATATGTAGGCAATGCTGACTTTTTAAATGGCAACTACTAACAGCTACGCCATCTGAATTATGATGACCTAATCTTGCATTCCTTGCACACCCAAAAGTCCCAGTGACATCTATAGAGAAAAAGGCTGAGATAATAGAAAAATAGGAAATATACAACCAAGAACCAAGTTTGTCCTATTGAATGTGCATGATCAGTCTTACACCATTATTCAGAAAAGACTTATAGTTTCCTGCCACTTTTCTTTGAACAGATTTGATCTTTCTGTGTAGAGATGAATGGCTTGTCCTCCAAATCCACATTAAATAGAGTTGCAAGTCTTAAACAAAACTGCAAGCATTTACATTTTATCCTTTTATGAAACACTTTAAATGCTAAGACACTGAACCGTCTGCTGCAGAAAGAAAGACAAGAAACATAAAGGTGGATTTCAACTAGTTTTATGTTGATGACAATTCTGAGTAAACCGGAAATTCTTGAAACTACCTTGGGCTTGACCCTACCTAGTATAGGGGCATAGTATTGTGTGTATATAAGTGCAATGCAAAAAGTACTTAGTAGGACAGAGAATGCCGGGAAATCTGCAGGGCCAAGGCCTCTATGAAAACTTTACTTTTCTAGCAGACTTGTCTCACTTTTTCCCACTAATGCTTCCAATCCCTTAACCAATTTCATGAAGGCTTTGCAATACCTAGTCCTTGTGCAGTATGTAGCAGAGTGTACAACATTCTTGCAATCCAATACACCTCTCCATGGAGGATCCTTATGGATGCAAGTGATGTTAAGCACTAGGCACAGCTCTCTCTTGACAGGAATTAATTCTCACACTACCTGTGCGCCCACTTCCTTACTCACATATAAACAGGGCAAAACAAGGTCCAGAGAGAATGGATGAATCCAAGGAACCATATGGCCTTAACCACAACCATTATCATGCCAATAATACAATTGCACGTACTCCCCTCTTTGATCTTATCCCCGCTACAAAGCAGGAGCAACGTGGTACTACTAACATGGTTATTGGTGCATCCAGTTTTGTGTACAGTAGGTAAAATAGATCTTCAAAATGGTAAGGGATTTCAATGGATAAACTCCTGGGTCTTTCCCAAAGTCTCTCCTTTCATTTTAGTTTTATTGCTGTTTTTAGGCTTACCAGTCTCTTCCTTCAGAATCAACTGATCAATTCGGAAAATAAATTGCAGCAGGTAAGCCTGGCTAGCCATAATTAAGAAAACAATTCCAGGGGCAATAAAGAAGTCTGTTTGTTCACCTTTACCCAAAATATTGTCCGTGTGTATAGCAATAATCTTTCCACTATTTATCCTTTCCTTTGCAGATAGCAATATGCAGTGAGCAGTTCAATGGGTTTTATTCTCTTTCCATACAGACCAAATTCTGCCCATGGTTATCCTATAATTCTTCACTAACTTCCAGAGGTGCTGCTGTATCCCCTGGCTTAATGTGATTTCCATCATATACAAGGTTTACTGTTTAGTTCAATGGCTCTCAGCACCCCCACTATCCAAATTGTTCTAGCATCCCTGCTAACTTCAGTGGGTTTGCAAGGATTTGCCAAGGGCAGATTTGCTTTATAAAGGAAAAAGTGAGTGTAATCCCAGTCAGCATATGTCCAGTCTCTGGTCATACATGTAGTAAACCAATCCACACAAAGAGAATTATGAATAGTAGAGCTGTATCAATACCAACATTCCACATCCAAACTTTTAAATAGCTCAGAAATGGGTCCAAGTGTTGCCGGTGCTCAATCTCTCTGTGATGTGCTGATCACAAATCCCGGATTTCATCACTATCTTCATTCCTCACCTGAACTCTGGTGACTTTTCAATACAGATCCAAAGTTCACAGCTTGTACCTATTTTTAAATACTACATCTTCTCACACCAATAGAAAGAATACTGAAAATTTTTGTCACACAGATGCAAGTGACTATTATACAGCTGGCCAAGACATTCATGCAATTCCAGATCAGATTCAAGACCTAACTGTTGCAAAGCTCAGTTACACTTGCCTACCCAAGAAAACCTTTGTGCATTTTTCCTCAGAACGTCACTTCCTATGCATATTACTGCTACATTTATAAATTTCATGGAGTTTTTTGGAGCGGCAGACAGCGGTTGGGTTTTTTGTAAAACAGTTTCTACAGAAACATTCAAACAGTTATCTGCAAGATAACTTCAACTAGGAAATCCTCAGGAGTGATGTAACTACACAATTAGACATATTACAAAGCTTACATTTGCATAAACCACTTTCCAGTGGAAACAAAGTTTTGACATTGACTTCAGTGAAGCAGGGCTCTATGAAAGACAAAATCCTTATTATCTTATTTATTAACTTAACTTGTAACATTGGATGTCTGAAAGGATATTGAGCATTAAAGAACGTGTTCTCATCTCTTTGAGAGCATTGTGTGTATGTAATTCCCCACTCACAGAAAGATGAACCTATACACTTTAAAAAAGTCTATATAAACACAAACAACTTCCTAGTAGACAGCTGCTTACTTAAGAAATATGTTTACTTAAAATTTTGCTCCCTGAGATAGCCTCATGACATTCATTTCACTTTAGTCAGGATCCTAAGGGATTCGGCAGTCAGTCTTACTCTAGCTCACTGATACTCAGACTGAGGCTCCCAAGCTACAAGTGGCTCTTTAAAGTGTCTCCTGCAGCTCTTTGCAGAACATGCTATTAAAGCACTGTGTGATTTAATTATTAACCAATCTAAGTTATTAGCCAATCAGGATGCTTTTACTATCCTACCAAGACTATAACAGAGTTCAAAAAAGAACTAGATAAATTCATGGAGGCTAGATCCATCAATGGCTATTAGCCAGGATGTACAGGGATGCAAAACCATGCTCTGACGTGTCCCTAGCCTGTGTTTGCCAGAATTTGGGAATGGGCGACAGGCGATGGATCACTTGATGATTGCCTGTTCTGTTCGTTCTCTCTGAAGCACCTGGCATTGGCCACTGTCGGAAAACAGGGTATTGGGCTGGATGGACCATTGGTCTGATCCTCTATAGCCATTCTTACGTTCTCATGTTTCTATGTTATTAACTAATTGTAGTTGATAAAATAATAATACTTGATCAGACATTTTCATGTGAGAATTACATATATATATAATGAAACAATGAATTTACACTCCTGTGGCTCTTTGAAGTAATGTTGATCACTAATTTGGCTCCTGAACCCACAGAAGTCTGACTATCAGTGCTCTATCTACTTCAGTAAAAACAATGTAATGCAGGACACTCAGTCTGAAGTAGCAGACAACGTAGGGCATACCCAAGTTGAGTTCAATATATGCTGATGAGGTAGCTGAAGAGTAGATGGTTCTGGACAATGTCTGTGAATGTAATGGGCAGGTTACTATCTAGCTCTCCATCTAAGGAGTTTTTATTTCCTTCAACAACCTTGGCATCTGAGTGCCTTCCACATCAAATAAATTGGCAGGAAAATCCCTATTCATAGAGTCTCTGGCTTTTCTCCCAGGAAAGCTTTGCATGAGCATGGTCTTGTTTGTTTGTTTTGAGAAATGGAGTAATAGGGGAGTGGTTGATTGTGAGAATGTCTTTCTGGTTACCAGTATATTTAAGTTTTTGGAGCTGCAGCCACAAAAGCATAATTTAAAAGTGCCTAGTTCTAAAACTAATTCATTGGTGTGAACAAGGATGTATTTGTTCCCCTCATTTGAACCTAGACTTATTGCTATCCCACAGGTAGGTCACCAGTTCACTAAATTAAAGTAGGCCTTAAAAGAGAAAAAATGGATTTCTAAGTAGAATTCAGACTATAGAGTCAAACTCCCACTGAACTCAACTGAAAGGCCTAAAAATATATTTGTCCAGGGTTCTCAGATTTTTGTGGTCCATAATGTGGACCCCAAAATGGATAGAGATTGTGTAGGAAAGCACTTCCTCTCTCAAATGTGATCAACAGACCATTTCTATTCCTAGTCACACTCATAGTAGTACAATCCATAACAGCCCTATAGCTACTGAGGGATTTGTTCACCTAGAAAAGTATATTTATGTCACGTGTTTTAGCTGTCTTTTAGTGAGGATGATATTTTATTGTATATTTCAAACCCTTCAAAATTAATCCCAAAACTACTCAAAACACTAAAGTAGTATGGCTCAATTTCTGGCTCCGAGATGAATGACATGAAAACCATAACTACAATGTGATGCTGAACAGCAGGAGTCTAGAAAAAAATTGATATAAGGAATAAATTAAAATTGAACCTAAAGGGACTCAGGCCCCTAGAAACAGAAATAATGCCAGATCTAAAAGACTATTTTAATGCAATCTATTCCAGGGGAAAAAATGATTATGTAGATGAAATGTTCCTCTTTTGTCTTTATTAGCTTTAGACTAGAAACTTTCAAAATTAACAGATCTCCCAAGATTATTATTTTTGCATCCATGCCTTCCACGACCAAGCCCCAGAAAATGTATAGAATGCATTGACAAGCACATCTCATGTTCTTCATATGGATCAACAATAAACTAGGAGTAAAATGTAAGTGCTTTTACAAAGGAAAATGGAGAGAGAGCCTAGACAAAAGTAGGGTTTACTACTGAGCAAGCCAAAGAAAGTTGATTATTAATTGGGATAATGATGAGACCAAATGGTTGGAAAATGTAAAAGGTGACAGCAGGTACCATGAGCGCCCTGATCCTGCAACTGAAAACATAGGCAGACTGACGTGCCCCTTGTTCCCTTGAACCTCACCTGATGGCAGTGGGACTCCTTGCAATATCAGTGGCCTGACGATGTGCTATCAGATGTAGACTGAGGCCTATTTGTTGGCCAGAAAAGAATTACGGAGCAAATAATTTTTGGAATCCCATGTGTTGAAAATGAAGAATGAGAAAATGGATAATATTTTTGAGGGATATTTCAAAATTTATCAGTATTCCTAATATGTGTAAAACCTAGTGTCATAAAAGGGCTAAGGGGGAAATGGGCACAAAAAGGATTAAAAGAAATAAAACTGGGATACATTCTTTCACTCAGTTATAAGAAAAATATAAGTTAGAAAATCAGAACCTCTATATTTTCTTAGCCTTAGGGTATTATTCACAAAATCTGAGGCCTGGAGACAATTTAACCTTAATAGGGGGACTATGGACAATATTGTGCCATTAATTTTTAAGCATAACACCTCATTGAGCTCCAATGGGCCATTCTGCTTTAAAATGTGAAGGCATGATGAGTTTCAGTGTAAGGAAATTACAAGATAATTTAAAAAAATAAAGTATATCTAATATACACTGTTTCCTATAGAACAAAAGGGCAATCTTGACAATGTGAGATTTGACTTGGAAAAGGAAATCATCCACCATTTCTCTCCAGATAATTTGACAGATATTATGCTAACCTCTTCTGGGGCATTCAGTTCCTATTGGTGATCTTATTAGGCCCCTGGAGACCACACAGCAAAATCCACCTATCAATCTTGGGTATTAATAAAGCACCTCTCATTTGTTAACACCGTGGGAAAATGTGAGATGCCATAGTAGCGTGAACTGTCTAGTGGGTATGTCCTAAATCAGAAGAGCACCTAGAAAGATGATGCAGGAGTTATTTCAGAGGTAACGCCACCAATTCCTGACGACTCTGGTGCTGGGGCAATGTCCTCTTCACTGTTTTTAAACAAAGAGATCTGTGTATAATTCTTGACTGTAGCCAGTAAATGTATTTCACCACTAAGGCTGCAATTACATCTGTGCATGTGGACCCTTATATGCCACAAGGAATCCCACTGACTTCAAGATCAGAACCTAGGATGGGAGAAACTAATATCCATTATAGAAATGTGGATGACAAGAATAAGACAAATGGAGTAATTTATCGCCTGTATTAGATTCACAACTGAACTCTTCAATAAAAGATTAGTCAAGTGGAATGAACAAATTAAAAAGAAATCATGTATACAACTTCTGTAAGAAAAGCATGTATATGGTTTACAGCCAATAACTTATGTTTCATCAGCTCTCCTGCATTCCTTTATCTTGTATCTGTCACCCTCCTCTCTACTACTCACACAAGGAAATAATTTTTACTGTTAATTTTTGTTTATCTTTAATAAAAATATTAGTGATTAAATTCCAGTGGTCCATGAAATAATAGATAAGATAACAAAGACATGGTTTACACTATTAAGCACATTAGTTTTCCTGGAATATTGATTTGTTCCTCATTACTATTGTTTCAGAAAATACTGTCTTTACTTAGCTGTAAATAGCCCTGGAAAACAGTACAGACCTTAAAGGGAAACTTCCAAAGAAAACATTCTTTTCCTTCTATCTGAAGCCTTTCCCTAGGGAACAGACCACTTCTGGAGGTGTTATTGCTTCATGCTTGAGGCACTGGAAACAAGTATATAGAAATAATGGGTTGGCTGAGAATATTATGAAAGGAGTCCTCCTATTATGGAATTCAGGGCAAATGAGAGTCAAGATAAAACATATTTATGGTGGAGAGCTTGGGGAATTTGTACTGGTTTGCGTATATTAGCTTCCTAGTTCTTAATAGCTGGCTGTCAAATGTCAATCGCCATGTTGTTGGGGTTTATGTGATTACCCTGCACCCTTACTCCTGTTGTTGATAAATATAATCATGGGAATGTATTAGTTCAGACCCAAAATCTATTCTCCGATGTTTCTGAAGATCATAATAAAAAAAAATAAAGACTTTGCTTTCCTTACTATGTATATACACACACATAGAGTGAAATAAAAGTAACACTAAGTTTGCCTCCTTACTTGTCCTGACAAATTTGTGCATGCACACTCATTAGTAGTTACTAGCTGTTCTGGTGCAGTTTTTAATACTAGTTTTATGATGAAGCACACCAAATGAACCACAAGTTATTTAAGAAAATTAAATAAGGAAACTTTTGAGGTTTTAGCAGGAAGACAGACTGAAGAGAGTGCAATCTGATGTAAATGAATAGACGGCTTCAATGAAAATGAAAGAGAAGAAAACTCCCTCCTGGGGTTCATTATGCCTCTTGAGCTGTTGGTAGTAAAGTTAATTTTTAAATGCTTTGAGGTGATTAAGAACTCAGGCATCACTCTAAATGTAAATAAGTCCTGTTTCATTTCCTCACAGTTAACTCTTGATTGCAGCAGTCACCAGCTACTTAGCCTGCTGATGTATTTAAGATCCACAGTCTAGTTCATAATTAACCCTTTTCATATGAAGTGAAATTCTACCAAACCCATTTTTAAACACATACACCCAGAACTTGACCAGTTCATTCAGTAGTGAAAAAAATTATATATATTTACAAATAATAAAAGAGCATACTAAGGAGAGTATTATAGAATTAATTGATGGGTTTTGGTTTACTAGCCAAAAGAGAAGTCTTTTTCCACTCACACTGAATGTGGCTTAAAATGACAAACAGAACAGAAACTTTCAATTTAGTACGGTGACTTCTTTAAGTTACAGTTTGAAGAAGCATTACAATGAGTCAACTCCATCTACCCTTGTATGCCTATTCAATAGAAAATGGCAAACACATTTGTATATACATTGCAAGAGTTCAGTCTCATTTCTTGTTGAAAAACCTTTTGTGAATGTTCATTTTTGAGCTGTATATATACCTGTCATCGAGGTATAACAGAGCGATATAACATTGTGGTTAAAGATATTGGACTGGGACCTCAGAAACCTGGGTCCTAATCCTAGATCTAGTACTGGCTTCAGTGCAAATTTGCAAGTCACTTAGGCAGAAAGTTTAAAAAGTGGCAACTGATTTTGGGTGCTGTAGTTTGTGGGTATCCAAGCTGAGACAACCTAAGGTGTCTATAAACAATTAAGACAGACACCCCAGAAAGCAAGGCAGCCCACAAAAGCTGGCCACTTTGGAAAATATTGGTCTTAACTCTTTCAAAGTTCCCCATCTTTAAAATGAGGACAATAATACTTCCCTTCCTCAGAGGAATATTGTGAGGGTAAATCCATTATTATTTGTGCGGTGTTCCAGTGGGGTCAAAGCTGCTATGTTCTCATCATGCACCTTGTGAGTACCTTTCTGGGGATACTAAATCAGCAAACAGAAGACAGAATTTGAATAATCTAAATTCTCTGAACAGTGCTGCTGGAGACATAATCTGCAGGTTCTTCACTTTATATTCTTCAGCTCAGTATTGAGGTGCTGTCAGCTACAAGCACTTAGTATCAGAGAATAACATAGCCTATCACAGGGTTGACATTATCTATCTCCCAGAAATGCATGTAGCTGACAATAACAGGCTATGACAGTATTGGCTTTTATCTTCATGGAAAGTATGGCAGAGCCGTTTATGTAAAATCTGATATGGACAGTGTGGAGGCCTTACCAACTACTTCACCTCAGTGTGACATTGTAAGAGTCAGTCAGCAATTGCAAATGTTTATACACCTCCTGATGAAGTATAGAACAGCCCACCTTTACCAGTACTTCAACACCATCCATCTATGTTGGGGACTTCAATAAGACCTTGTGATGTTATAGAGAATCTGACAAAAATGGACAGGATCTCATAGACTGGGCTTCTATAAATGTATCTATTGCTCTTGCTTGACCCTAAGCAGACAGCCACCTTTTTCTCTGCATGGTGGATGCAGGCTACTCTCTTGAGTTCATTAGATCACCTCAGGAGGGCACAGAGAACACTGCCCCATTCTTACTCATATAGGAATGATAATCTGATTAACAGTTTCAGAGGGGTAGCTGTGTTAGTCTGTTAGTCTTTAAGGTGCTACAGAACTTTCATTGTTTAATCTGATTAACCACTTTAACAATCCGATTAACCACAATTTAACCACTTTAACCACAATTTAACCACTATTCTAGATTGCAGTGGAACTATAGAAGAGCAGACTGGAAACAAATGCTCAAAAGTGAACGATGCGTAGACAGTGTGCATACCATTCAACATTCTGCAGAAAATGCCTTCACTTGCTTCTCCAAAGCAATTTTTAAAGCAGCTACTAAATCCAGCCATGTGGCTGCCACAAGACTTATATACCCTGCCTAGATGTGGACCGTGTAGAACTTCAGAAGCAGTATGGCTCAGAGCTAGCAAACCAGCTAATCGACAGCATCAATGCCCATCACAGGGAATGTTGAGAAGAAGTTACCTCAAATATGGACGCGACAAGGTCTACCAGGAAAGCATGGTCACTCATAAGGGAGCTTGGAGCAGCACACAAACCACTTAAACATCAGTGTAAAGTGTCCCCAAACAGCATCACCACACTTAACACAGCAAAAGCCAACAGGGATGACTCCTTTGAGGAGTCTGTAAAGAAGAAATGGCTCAGATGCAGACATTGGAGTGCATTCCTTGGAGTGAGGAAGACATCTTATAGCTTTCTCAACTGAGGAAATGGAGAGAGTACTGAGCTTCATGAAAGGAGGAAAAGCAAGCAGCCTTGACAAGAATTCACCAGAAATGCTATTACACCTTGGTAAGAAGGTCATAAAATAGCTGTCAATTTTCATGTTCCATGTCATCCAAGAGAAAACGATGCCTAAAAGACAGGAAAGAGTCACTTTCTTCCAGCTACTTACCATCCAACATCACTTACAAACTTCTAAAGAGACTAATTCTGCAAAGAATCATGCCCACAGTAGAGCAGGCATGTTTCAGGCCCAATAGGATCACTTGAGGCCAAGTTCTTGCTCTTACCGCTGATATAGAAAATGGCTTCCAAAAGAAGGAGAAGTCAAGGGTGGTGTTTCTTGACTTGACAGCAGCACATGACACCATCTGACACACTGGCCTGTTGTTCAAGATTTCAAATATGTTACCTAGATAGATTGTTATAGCTACTGAAACAATCCTTCAGAACAGACTGTTCCAGTCAGTACTAGATAATAAACTGAGTACATGGAGAATCCAGCAGAACAGACTCTCTCAGGGATCTCTTCTTGTTCCACCTTTTTATGCCATATTTACAAGTGACTTGCCTCCAACTATCTCAAAGCATTCAAGTATGCAGATGGCATATGTCTTGCTTCAAGAGACAGAAATTTCAGAAAGATTGAAGAGAATCTGATCCAAGACATGGCAGCCATCAGTGGCTACTGCAAAAAGTGGAGATTTAAGCCTAGTGTCAGAGATAGAGTTGTCAATTTCCATATCAACCATGCCAACCCTTCATAAGAGCTCAACATCTTCTTGAAAGGAGAAGAATGACTAGCACATAACCCAAAACCAGTACACATATGAACAACTTTAGCTCACAGACTTATCTATAAAGACCACCTTATCACAGTAGCTTAGAAGATTAAGACTAGAAATTGCCTCTTAAATAAGCTTTCCAGCTCAACTTCGGGAGCCAATGCACAGCCAGTGCACAGCTCAGCACTAGCTCTCTGCTACTCAGCTGGAAAATACTGTGCTTCTATGTGGTAAAATTCTTCCCACGCAAATCTAGTTTACGTACAACTGAATCAAACAATGAGAACAACAGGGACTATGAAATCAACAAACACCAAGTGGCTACCAGTCCTCTTTAATATCCTGTCTTCTAACATCAGGCATTATATTGCATCAAAGAACCTCTTTGACAAAATTCAGGAGATCCCACAACTACCACTTTTCAAAGACCTATGGGAAGCACCTTTCCATTGACTCCTCAACAGAAGATCAATCTGGACTATGATATCGACCATCTTTATGGCGGCTGCTACCACACTGTGGGAAGCAGAATGGAAACGAGCTACTCCCTCTGTAAGAAACAAATTCCTCATCACTTAGCCTAATGAGAGACTGCCTGGTTCAAGCTCTCGCACTATCTCTGTTTCAGATGGGGGGTGGTGAAGTGCACACATGGAGATTCAGGAATAGCCTCTGTGTAGCTGTGGTGCAGTGGAGGTGTTGACAGACCAGCTCAAGATGAGCAGCCATTAAGTAGATGTACAAGAAGACTTTCCAGACTCTGTACTGCTGACATGGAGGCTAATTAAGGGCTAAAACATATGATACCTTTCTAAGTTCTCTTGACATTTTTGACATTTTTTAAACTTATAGCTCTTATTTTATCTCCCTACTTTATATTTTGTATTTTGAACTTTTTTCCATCTTTATGGTACTACTTATACATTTTTTAATAATAGATGCTCCAATACTTTATTCATTTTAGCTTATAATACGCATTTTTAAAATGTCTCTCTCAGGCTCTACGCACTTCTGATATAAGATAAAGAGACAATCACATAAGAACTAATCCAGAAGCTTCCATACTCCCAAAATTAGAAAATAACCAACCAGAAATAAAACCCCAGCTAAACAACACCCTATCTCACCTATAAATAACCAGCCGATGTCATGGACTTTCTTCACCAAAGCTTGTGCAAAGAGATGGGCATTCCATTGTGGACTGAACATCAACACAGTTGGGTTATTTCAGCCTGAGGATAGAGCCAGTTTCCAAGTTGAGGGGCTCTCAGTGGAACAGTCCTGCTGGTAGCCTCCTCTTGTAAACTGAGGGCTGTCCACTTCAGTCCCTCCAATGTTTGTGGCTGTGACAGTATGACATTGGAGAGACATGCTCTCTAAGTAGGTTTCAAGCCATCCAGGGCTTTATAGATCAAAATCAAGACTTTCAACTCCACTCCAAACACAAAAGACAGCCAGTGCAGGGCATGGGAAGCAAAGGCTCCATGTGCACTGAGTGAGATACACTGCTTAAGATGTAAGCCATCACATTCTGCATAAGCTTCAGTTTCTAAATCAATGTAAAGTATAGGCACAAGTAGAACACACTGCAGCAATATTCATTTGAAATGACAAAAGCATGGGTTACATTAGCGATGTCTGTATCCAGCAACATCTACTCTTATGATTAAGACAATGGTCTGAGATTCAGGAACTCTGGATTCAGTTCCTAGCTCTTCCACAGGCTTCTGTGTGTGATCTTGAACAAGTCACAATTTCTCTGTATCTCACTTCCCCATCTGTAAAACCATGATTATAATAATAACCCTACCCTATCTCAAAGGAATAATGGGAGAATAAAGCCATAAATACTTGGGAGGCATTCAAACATTATTGTGATGGGGATGTACAAGTAGAAAGAAAGAGATGGCAGTAATATCATGGCCAAATGGAGATGAAAAAGGGCTTTCTGAGACACTGCTGCTCTCTGAACATTTAACAGCAGTTGAGGATCCAACAATAACCCAGGATTGTGAACTCTAGTAGCAAACCCTACCACACCCTCAAAGGGGAAAATATCCTCATCATATGATCTGGTTTCCAATAACCTAACAACATTACCAGAAACTTATCTGCATTAACTTTCAGACAGCTAACCATAATTTTGAGTAAACACTGCACGAGGCATTCAACAGCACTGACTGGGTCTATAAAAAAGGTATGGACTCACTAGTATACAGCAGCCAATGCCAACTCACTAACCTCCCAATGGCCTCATATGCTCATTGAACAGGAAAAGAAAAAAGAAGAAATCTTGTTGAACATCTCATGATAATGCCTCTGGGAGTCCTCACAAGTGAAGAAAAGAACCACTCAAAAGCAGCCCCATCCACTTTCATTGCACTGTGAAGGCAATGGTCAGTGGTATGAGAGGCAGCTGATAGAGCTAACAATATCAGGAACACCTGATCGTCATCCACTACCAGAAGATGATCATCTACCATTGCCTTCACCACCATTTCTGTGCCAAATCTAGATCCAGACTCATATGGGGCAAGGGAATCTGAGGCATCTAGGTGTTCAGAAATGTTCTCACCATAATTTTTCCTATACTTATAATCAGAAACAGGAAATTAGATACTAGATTATAATCAGAATGCCATCATTTCTTCAATAAAGTTCACACAACCATTTCTTTAAGAAAGACCTAGATTTTCCCTACTGGTCGTCATCATCAAGGAACGACAAGGACATGAAAGGCAAGTTTTGAAAAAAGGGTTGACTCCACAACATAACCAGAAATTTCCTCCCAATGGGAAGAACTTGAATCAGCCACCAAATGAAGGCAGTTTAGATTAAGCACGCTGTCCACCATTCAAACACATTCTATTTACAGATGCTATGTTAGAAGCAAAGAATTTTTTCTTTTCCTGCTACCCAGCCACAGCATTAAAATCCAAAAATGTTTAAAGATGCAATTTGTCAGATTCAGCATAAGACTACCAGCATTGGCTCTATAACCATCTTCTCTCCCACTTCATCTGTTGCAGGTCATCTGTAAACCAAAGTGATATGTGAAGACAAAGCCAGAAAACAGCACACCTCAGGGACACTCTTTCAATGGTTGTGGAGAAAAGATTGTAAAAAACCCTACCACACCTCAAGAGAGTGGTCCATCAAAAGAATAATATCTTCACGTCTGGCCTTTTGAATGTTCTCTGGTTCCATTAACTTCTGAGGGTGGATCTCTGAAACTCTGTGCCACAGAAACAGCTTGAAGCAAAATATATTTTAAAAAATACTGGGTTTGATTAAACAACGAGACTTCTGTGACACCTTAAAGACTAACAAAATTTTGCTGAAAACAGACTAACATGGCTACCCCTCTGGGTTTGGTTACAGATTTCCCCCTTTCTTTTTCTCTGTGAATGCAGCATCTTCTTAGGTGGTTCCACTTTCTCACAGAAACTACTCAACTGTTTCCTTTTCTCTGCTGACAATTTTAGGCACATGAAAGGAAGATAATCTCTGAAGTCAGAGACTCTTCTAACCATACAGTGGCTTTCCTCCCTGGCATTTAGTCACGTAGCATCACCATCAAACTCCAATTAGAAAATCAGTGGGAATCCAGGTACCTGTGTAATATATCAGGTTTTATCTACTGATTCCAGAGATTTTGCAAAAGACTAGAAGATAAATGATGGTTCTGAGCTGACAGTCTGGGGCCTCTCTGTGGTTTGCTGACATCAAAAGCACTAGGTGATGCTGACAGGGAGCTCAAGTCGAGATCCAGTAATCCATGACAGCATTCTGGCAAGTGGTTGTTGCCTGGGCTGAGGAGTGGAGAAAAATGTTAAGGAAGTTAGGAGTCCAGAGGGCAGAAAGATTGTGCTGCTCCTGAGGAAAGTCTAGCTCTAGTGACTCGTCACTAGAACCAGTCGTAGCAACTCAGAGCCAGTTCCAGACAACACAGGAATCTGTAAGCTGGATGTTGGTAGTGAGAAAGGTTGCCCCTTTGAAACAACTGTCCTTGTGCTGGGTGGTGGATTTGTGACACATGAAATAATTGGCTGATTCTACTGTCCACAGGGGCACAACCAGAATTGTCCTAAGGAGAGGGCCCAGAGCTCTCCCTCCCCTGCCCTGTACCCAGCTCAAGCTCTCCGCCCTGTACCCAGTACCACAATCTTCTTCCCCCATGTCCAGCCCTGAGCTCTTACCAAAAGAAGTGGTCAGGCTGAAGAGCAGTTCTGGGTGCCCCAGACTCCATCATTCTTCTCCATCTCCACTTCCCCAGGAACCACCAAAAGCCTAGACCCAATCCTTCCACTCTCTTAGGCCCGGTCTACACTTACCTTTGTGATTCGGCGGCAGTCGACGGGAGATACGCAAGTGGCGTAAATCACTTGCGTATCTCCCGACGACTTTGCAGCTTCTCCTCTGCGCAGCGTCCACACTGCGCTGGGCCGAAGGGAACAGCGCTCCCTTCGACACAGCGCTACTCCACTTACCGAGGTGGTTTCCCTGCGTCGTTGCTGGATCGACTGAGCGCATCTATACAGACTGCTCAGTCGATCCAGAGCAATCGATGTGACAGTGGCAAATTTGCCACCATCAGTGTAGACCCAGCCTTAGAGAGTTCCTGGTGTTCCCTGCACCACTTCTCCCTGAGGGCTGGGAGTGCCCAGCATCCATTGGTACCAGAAGGGCTGCAAACGTGGGCAAAGCCAAGTTGGTACCCAGGGTTGTGGCACTGCTCAAATGTGGCCCAGCTGCCCCTTCATCATAATGGAGATTGACAAGGCCAAATTTCCAGCTCTAGTAAGAGATCAGGGATGGGGTGAGGGGAGACCTGCCTTCCCACATTCCCCCACCATTGTGTCCCTATCTGTTCACAACTGCATGTGTCCAATCAGCCTTTCCTGATGGGGTAAAGACTGATAGATATTTCAAGTCTCCTGTGTATGAGTTCCTTATCCTAGGCATCATTGCCTGCCCTGAGCTATGGATGCTGTAGCCAGGCTGTCTGTCATCTGCTTTCACAGATGACTACCACACCGGTATCATGATTACAAAACTGGTGAGTACATGGTGCTTAAGTAGTGGCTGGCATTGCAGCTCATTTGCACCATGCAGGGTCCTGCTCTACAGTGACAGTCCTTGCCGGTTGTTATCACACAAATGTAGGAAGCTGCATCTTTTGTTTACATTTCATTTTCTACTTTCTTTTCAAAACAGAACGACAGAGCTCAGCCAGAAGAAGGGCTAGGGTCCAGTGCAGAAGCCATGAACAGGCCTCAAGGCAGACAATATTCTTTAAACATTTGGGACGCTAACAATTCTTACTTACTATTGTGTACAGGATAATTTTTTCAGATTTACATGTATGCCTAAATTGTGACTTTAGCCAACTGGACCGCTAGCTGTTCCCTCAGACAAACTCTCTGGCATGGATTCCTCCTTGTCAGAGCCCGCCACTGTTTTCTAAATTTAGCTACTGAACTTTGGGCAGCTGCTTTTTGATTTAATGACTGCTGTATCTTGGCCCATCTGGCTCTGCATCTTGGGGGTCAGCTCCTTCCTGCTGGGAAAAGGAAATGTTCCTGGGACAGAATAAACACAACCATGAGCTCCATTAGCAACATCAGCATGTTTGGAGAGCCTCCTGCAACCTGCCATTACCGCCCTTTGACTTAAACTCTCCACCTGCATCACATCATCTGTTGTGGGTGCATTTTTCACACTGCACAAGAGACAATCTGTTGTGTCCAGCCCATTGCAATTCCTAGTTCACACCACGACTGCTCCTGTTTTCCTGCAGTCATGTTTCGTGAATTTTCAAAGGTTTTGTGCGCATATTGCCCCATACGAAAATGCATGGGGGTCTTTTTTTCCTTGCTGTGCCCATGGTTACACATGCACTGTTGAAAATTTAGCCCCCCAGCTCTTGTAATGAACTATCATTCCATGTGAAACTCACTTGGTTTCAGGTCTCTTTGTAAACTGAAAAGTCACCCCAGGTTTATCCAAAGGTCTCTGGAGCTCTGCAAACCTTTTGAGGCAAACTGCAACCAGCTGAACTGACCAGGGCTGATCTGCAGGCCTGCATGCAAAGCTTGTAGTGCCACATGATTTTGTAGCAAAAGTGAGTTAAACTTTGTGACTTTGAGTTTTTGGATTAATTTGAATTCAGAGAGGATCGAAGGAGGCAAATGCACTTAGAATGTAAATGAAGGAAAGGTTGTCAGAGACCTCTCCAAACCCAAAGCACCAGGTGTCACAAAGCTGTCAGATATACCTTTGTCTTTCACAGAAGGAGAGCGCAGATATCCCACTGACCAAGACAAAACTGGAAATAACTGTAGGGAATAAAACAAGCTTGCCAACTGAATTTCATCCATTACTCAACTGTCAAAGAGATGGTAATTTGCAAGCTAGCGACAAAGTGGTAAAATCATTATAAAATAAATCCCCCAAAGATGTATCTGCTCTTTTCCCAGCATTGATGTTTAACTCATTTTAAACCAAACTGGCTGAAAAGGGTGGAAAAGGAAAAATTTCCTGAACTCAGCAAGCTGGTAAAGAGACACCCGGATATCTCAGCACATGATAGAATCCTCGTCCTGGTCCCAGAATATTTTAAATTAATACCTTTGCTAGCATAAATTGCCCCCACCCTTCATGAAACAAAGGCCTCTGCAATTCTTCCATACCCTCTTACCTCCATGGCTTTTGCTCCTAATTTCCATTCCCTCCCTGAAAAAACAGTTTCTACTTAAAGTAGCCTCCAGTTTAAATATTCATTATAGCTTTATCTCCCAACCATCTTACATTCAAATGAACAGCTGGATTTCTAATGCTTTCCTTCCAGCAGAGAAAGAGTAGTACAAGAATATTTGGCTAATGATACTATCTAGCTAATGAGCTGGTCTTCTGCCACATTTTCACTCTCAGTTTTTATGTAATTCAGCAAAGGAAGATTTTTTTTCCCTGTTCGTTTGCAACTTTTCAAACAAATTACAACAAATATTACTCATGTCTCACTTCCTAAACTTCACACTTGTAACTGGAAAAAGATATGGGGGCAAGAGAAATTGATCTAGTCATTTATTAATGACAGGGAGCTTCGGGCTGCATTTATTCCGTGTGGGAGCAACACTGTTATCACGCTCAGTACACTGAAGCAGGCGCCATCAGTCCTGAAAACAAAAGTACTACAGTTGTTCACATTTGCCAAGTAAAGGTTCCCTGGTCAGCTGCCTGCTGACAGCAATTGTAAGACAGTAGCTGGGGATATTGTACTCTTCACAAAGCACCCTGAGAAAAAGCATTGTTACGCCACAGGAAAGTTCATGACATCTGTAACTAGCAACTAAAAGGGCACAGTGAAATCACTGGGAAGTGTGTATTCAATCAGGTCTCTAATTTATACAATTACATAAATATATGATTTATGAAGGGATTTTTTTTGGTGCTAGCATCTCCAGCAACAATTATTGCAATAATAATTCGTTCACAGGTTATTATGCTGTGCTACACGCTAAATCTATTGTGCTATAGATTTGTTCTTGCAATTACTCCATTTGCATACAAAGCTGAGTAATTGCTTGCACAAATGGGATAAAATTCAATGTGTATTTTGGTATGCATAAATCCATGCTTCTAGTTTTGAAAATCAGGCCCTCTGCGGACTGTTATGTACATCATTTGGGCATTCTAAACTAACAATTATGGTTACTATTTATTTGTACTATGGTAGTACCTTGGAGCTCCAGTTGTGGACCAGGACCTCATCATGTTAGACGCTGTATAAACAGCAAACAAAAAGGATGGTCCCTACCTCATTTATTTGAACTGCTCCCACAATATTAGGCATTGGAAGTCATCCTATCAGGTATTACTGCGGTTAACCCCATAGATTACCTATCAGTCAAAGTGGCTTTAGACAGGTAACTTCCCTTACACCATTCTGCCATACAATCAGGGATTTGACCTACATTCTCATTCTCTGTAGTATTAACAGTCTCCATAGTGATGTAAAGAGGCAACCAAGTGTTCATTATTTTGTAGCATTGCTCCTGTGCTCTCCTGTCCCCATACCTCACAGGCATGTGCTGCACTGGACAGGACTCTTTGCTCAGCAGTTCTCCTCCCCCACCCACTCCCTCACATCACTCTACCCCTGGTCCTCCACCCACAGGGTGTGTTCCTTTCCTGTGTTTTTCCTTTCCATTTGGCTGCTCAGCAGTCCCTTCCCTGGGGTCCTCTTCCACAAGCTCCCACGAGTCTCTCGTTGGAGGAGACAGGAGGAGCTATGGAAAGAAGCCTGACCACTTGACAAGGGAAGGAGCAGCAAGAATCCCACTTCGCTCACCTTGGTTAAACGTCACAGATGCAGCAGAGGAGGCCAGAGTCTCTAACTGAATCTATCAGAGGGGTACTAGGGTGGAATCAGGCAGGGTTGTGAGGGGCTGGAAGAATGAGGAGGGAATCAAGAGAGTGACACGGGAGATGGGTGAGGGGGGGAAGAATGACAGCCCCAGAAGATTGGGAGAGGGTGAATAGAATCCCAGCGGGATGCCTGCATTATTTGTGTATTTAATGTTGAATTTTCAGCATGAAATGGTCACGTACAAATTGGGAGGGAGCGACTTTCCCTAATGGCTTAAAAACCAGGTGGCAGCTCCAAAAGCAGTCCAACGCATTGATTTTAACCCTCAATGTCTTTCATGCCATCTCGTTACTTTTGATGAGGTGGGAGGAAGAGGTGCCTGACCTGATTCCTGAAGATTAGAGGCTGGCAGATAATATAAGCAAATAAAAAGACATTGACTGTTGGCACTTTGTTCTAGCGAACTGAGTTCGGGCCACTTGCCAAGAACTTCTGGGTACTGGTCATAGCTCTCTTGTGCAAGTCACTTACTGTAACCTTTCTGTGTCATATCTTCCCCATCTTTAAAACATGAATAGTAATAGTTACCTCAGAGAAGGATTCATTTACAAGTCTTTGTACAGTTTGAAAAATTAAAGTATTGCACACAGTGAGTACAACTTCTTAACAACTACTAGATACAAATGTCAAGTCTGCAGTAATGTCCTGACCTGACTCCCACTGGCTCATATCTTAAGAGGTGCTGAGAACTCCCATTGAACTTAATAAGATTAACAGGTACTCAGCACCTCTCAGTTTTTGTCCAGAAGGGCTTAGTCCTACACTGTGCTGAGCACCCCATCTTTCACTGGCAGTTAGTGGGTAGGCTGACCAGATTTCCTGATTTTATAGGCACAGTCCTGATATTTGGGGCTTTGTCTCATATAGGTGCCTATTACCCCTCACCCCCTGTCCCAATTTTTCACACTTGCTATCTGGTCACCCTATTAGTGGGTGGCAGCATCTCGCAGAATTTCTCTGGTACTTCTGCTGAATCAGGCCCTAGGTCAGATCTGAAAAGGCTTTGGAATTTTTAATTTTCACATTTCTCAAGTTCAGATTACTTTGTCAGGTTCTCTGTCTTTCAAACCAAGTCAAAGACTTACTTTTGACTCACAGGGATTTAAGCAGAAACACGACCTTCTTTCATTAAAAGCTGCTTCTTATCAGAGATCTTCTTGATTTGTGTTATTCTGGTAACAGGGGGATCATGTAACTAGGAGTGTTTATTTTCTATCAGGCAATTAAGGTTCAGAGATACGACCGTAAGTCTATGTGCTTACTTGCAAAACTATGTGTTCACTTACACCTGGACTTAGATGGGCCTGGCCAGTCTGGCACCACAAAGCTGTTTGTGTATGAACTTATCAAGTGCTCTGTGAGGGCAAACAGAGACTATTCCATCAGGACCTGCAAACTTTGTCTGTGTAAACAAAAATCTTATCATTTTTAGAAAAATATTGATTTATTATATCATGTTCCTCTTTCCCCTGACAAATTTGAAAAATGTAGCACTGAAGGCTCTGATTGCATAAGGGTTGCTTTTCTCTGTAAGTTTTAAAGCAAACTTTTATTTTCTCACTCTTCTGTGATTTCCTATCTGCTTTTTCTTTTTTTTCCATATCAAACAACTGTTTACCTGAATTCACTTCTCTCTTGTTCTTAGCACCTGTTCAGCATACTCAAATCTAATCTCCTAGGCATGACACTGGGTGAATTCCTTGTTCTCTGAGTGTGGGTGTATGTGTGTATGTGTATACTAAATCTTCCAGGTAGCAATGTCAGGCTAGAACACAAGCCAGGCCATCCAGGGGCCATCACACTCCTGTTTGCTAGGCTAAACCAGCCCAGCTCTTTCAGTCTCCTCTCGTAAGAGAGACACTCCATTCCCCTGATCATTCTAGTAGCCCTTCTCTGCACCTGTTCCATTTTGAATTCATCTTTCTTGAACATGGGTGACCAGAATTGTATACAGCATTCCAAATGAGGTTTTACCAGTGCCTTGAACAGCAGCATTAATACTTTCCTATCTCTACTGGAAAAATGTTGCCCGATACATACTAGGTTCACATTTGCCTTTTGTTTTTAACAGACTTATTACATTGATGGTGATCCTGTGATTGACTAATATACCAAAACCTTTCTTCTTCTCTGTCATGGAGCCCATAGCTTATAAGAGAAATTTTTATTATTAGTCCCTAAAAACATAACCTTGCATTTTGGACTATTAAATTTCATCACATTTCTAGGTCTTCTAGGTTATCCAATTCCTATATAATATTCCTGTCCTCCTCTATACTATTGATGTCTCTCAATTTGGTGTCATCAGGAAGTTTAATTAGCACGCTCCTACTTTTTGTGCCAAGATCATTAATGAAAATAAATTCACTAGAGTCTCCCTCCAGCCCAATAGCTATCCTTTCAGCACAAGCCATTGTCAACCCCAGTGTCTTACCTACTTTATAAATCCTGTATTAATCCCTATTTTCTCCAGTTTAACTACTAATTTTCCATGTGGTACCATTTCAAATGCTTTACTGAAGTCCAGATAGATTAGAGCCACTGCATTTCCCTTGTCTAAGAAATCGGTTATCTTTTTTTTAAAAAAAGATACCAAACTAGTGTGGCACAATTTAGTTTTGGTAAACCCGTTTTATTTGATCCCTTTTTCCATTTTCCTCCAGGTCTTTAGTCATTCTTTTATTCAAAATTTGTTCTGAAGTCTTGCATACTACTGAGATCAGTCTACTAAAACAAATCTGATGTTCATCATCATAATCTTGTCGTGCCTTTCTTGTAATTAAAGACTCCTTTACTATTTGTTTTAATTTCCCTTGCAAGTTCTAACTCAGCTTGACTTTTGGCAATTCTCATTTTATCCCTAATTTATTTTTTACCTCCAAAATGTAGCTTTCTTTGTTGATCAGTCCCTTCTTCCATTGCTTACTTGTAATATTCTTTGAGACATTGATTCATCCATTTAAGTCTGCAGCCTTTCCCTACATGTTTTTTCCCTTGCTTGGGATGCAAATTCCAGATAGTTTTTGAACCTTTGGCATAAAGAAATTCCTAGCCTTCTCCACATTTAAGTCTCGGAGCTCTTCTGTCCAGTTGACTGCACTAACTAGTTCCTTCATTTTCCTTTTAAAATCCAAAACCTTAGTTACTGACCTGTTTTTTATTATCCTTCCATTTAATTTAAGCTGAATATACTCAATCATTTGATCCAAAGCTATTTTCAATGTCCTCAGTACTTACCAAAACAAATCTAGAACAGCATCACCTCTTGTTGGCGCAGTAACTATTTGGTGAAGACATCTATCATCTTTAGGGTCTAGGACCCTACAATTATTAGTCAAATTTGATCTGAAATCTCTATGTGATACATTAAAGTCTGTCATAGGGACATAATTTCTGTTAGTATTTCTCTCTGAAATAATACTAAAAGAGATCTCTATCCATATCCGTATCCAACCCTGGCAGTATATAGCAGACCTCTAACATTCCCCAACAGAACATTTTACGCTATCCTTCCCCACAGAAATTTTGACAGGAGTTGATTCTGTTTTATTCATGCTTTCAGTTATTTCTTTAGTCTACCACATAATTGACGTACAATGCTACCCCACCACCTTTGTCTTTATTTTGTTCTCTCCTGAACAGTGCATACCCTTCAAAACCTGTATTCCAATTGTAATTGCTATTGCACAAATTTTCTATTATCCCTAGATCTGGTTTCATGTTCTGCGTCAGTAATTCTAGTTCCTCTAGTTTTGTTGTCCAAGTGCCTCACATTAGTATACAAAATATTTCAGTTGTTTCTGTCTGAACTCACACAAATTCCTAGCCAAATTAGGTATAGTCCTTTTGCTATCCATATGCCTATTTTCTGATGTTCTGATGTTCCTTTATCCTTTACTATTTCCTTGTTTACCTGTTTACTCTTCCTGTGAATTAAAACCAGGCATGGAGATTACATTTCCCCTGCATTTACTAATTTAATGCTCTTCTTATTAAACCTGCCAGCCTTAGTGCCAGAAGGATCAATCTTTCAGCAGTCGATTGCAATGAGGACTGCCAGATATGAGAATGAAAGATTAGCAAATCATCCCAACTGGATTCCCAAATCTAAACACCCCCTAAACTTGGACTTTTCAAAATATGAAGTTGGCCCTGGATCCAAATGTTGTGATTAGGCCATTTCCCCTGCAACAGGCCAAATTACACCCCAGTTCTGAACACTTGAAAGATTTGGCTTTGGAAACTCAGTTTTAAATTTGATCCAAGTTTTTGTAGTTCAGGCCTGCTTCATGTATCTATGTTTTTTTTCTCACTGGGGTGTTAAGGTAAACGCCTCCTGAATGCACTAGCCAGTAACAGAAGGCTGAGACAGAGGGAAGCCTGTCCTAGATTCTACTAGGTAAACAAAGCCTTATAGGACAGGGAGAGAGTTACTTAGAGCATAGGATGACTAACAGACTGTTTACAATGCAGTCTACTGATTGCAAGAATGTAGCATTCCAGCGTGACTCCTAGTCAGTGGGGCAAGTTCTTCCAGTAAAAACATTATGCCAATTAACATTTATCCTGGGCTGACAAGGCTGGCTCTCACATGTAGTCAGCTTTACTCTCAGTGAGGCTGCAAGCACTGGAGATTGTCCAGGATGAATGAGCTGTCTGATACATAGTTACTCAATCAGGCAATAGGACCAGCCTCCTTGTTATGTATTCATCCAAGAACTAATTACAAAAAGAATGAATTATACTACAAAACTTATTATTAAAAACCTCTCAAGGAAAGTGATTTCTTCTCTCATCTTATCTCCCAAGAAAAAAACTTACTAGAATAAATATAAGTATTTCCCCCTACACACTGGTTATTTTCAGCTACATCTGAGCTCTTACACCTGTTCAGACTCATCACCCCTATAATTCTGACAGCATTTTCAAAGTCTCGCATGAAGGCAGACATTAATTAATTAATTAATTAATTAATTCAATAAACAGTGCAGCACATGCAATTGAAAATACAAAGCAGGGTTCAATCTAGTAGAAATGTGTGGCTTCCAAATTATTCTCAGTTCAATCTATCCACTTTTCAAGGATGGATACACAATTGAGACATCCTTTTTCCCCAGGTTAACAGCCAACTCCTGCTTATCCAAGTTCTCCTACTGACCTCATACCCAGGTCATGGATGAAAAACAGACTCCGTCCCATCCTGACAAATGACCAACTGGCTGTAGTTATTCACCTCTTCATCAGCTCTTGGTTGGACTACAGTGAAGCAATATACCTTGGCAAGAAGCCTTAAGCATTTGGGAAACTCCATCTAGTACAGAACACCATGGTCCATTTTGTTCATTCTTTCTCTCATCCTTTCTGCAGGGAGAAAAGTGTGTGCAGTGGAGCGTATTGTTTTGAAGCTTAAATATATACACATGTTGCTATATGTTTGTTAGAGAAGGCCAGGTCAAAGAAATGTGCCTTGTGCTTACAGCAGAATGTGGTGAGGTTTGTGATGGTCCTTAGTTCCTGGGGAAGTAAATTCCACAGTCTCAGGCCCGGTCTGCACTTACCTTTGCGATTAGGCGGCAGTTGACAGGAGATATGCAAGTGACGTAAATCACTTGTGTATCTCCCGTCAACTTTGCAGCATCTCCTCTGCGCGGCGTCCATACTGTGCTGCATCGAAGGGAACAGCGCTCCCTTCAACGCAGCGCTACGCCACTTACCGGGATGGTTTTCCTGCGTCACTTCCTGGATCGACTGAGCGCGTCTATACAGACTGCTCAGTCAATCCAGAGCAATTTGCCGCCATCAGTGTAGACCCAGCCTCAGATTGGCCCCCCAAAAAGATCTGTCTCCTGCACAGATAAGCTTTACCCTTATTATACCCTTCTACCTCATTGTGCCAGAGGAGCAAGGTTGTTGACCACAGTTTTCATCCTGATGATCATTAGCTGTCTTGGGCAGAGGCAATGGAGTGCCTTGAAGATAAGGACCAAGACCCTGAACTTGATTCCATGTTCTAGGGGAAGCCCCTATAGAGAGCACACAACAGATTTGATGTGTTTGTGGTAGGCAGTGTTGCTGAGGAGATGTGGGACAAATTCACACAAAAAGTCATACTTCACCGGCAAGTTCATCCCAATGAAGATAACGAGAATGGAAGTGTGGGGCACCTTATTAAAACAGAACAGTACACATGGTTGTTTTTTTAAACATAGCTGGCTCTTACATTAAAGGCCACATGACACTTTCAGTTGCATGTACCCAGGACTCGTGAAGCCCCACTCCCTTAAACATAACGACACCATGCATTTCATTTGGGGGACTATCCCTGGAATCAGATTATCTAAGGAGCTGAGAACTGTTTGCGCCTCTCAAAGCAGAGCTACACAAGTGAACTGCATGCTCTGGCACATCAGGGTTCTGGTCCATAGCTAGAGTTCCCAAGTGCTATGGTAATGCAAATAACAATAATAACGTGTGTGCAAAATGTCTCACTGGAAGTTAAAACTAACACATAGGTAACCACATACTCCAAGGTATTTAGGCTCCTAACTGCTACAGATTTGCCAGATCAAAACACTGAGAAATTTCATTAAAAGAAGCCTGAATTGCACGAAGTGTCAGCAGCTGAGGAATGACCCTTCAAAATGGCAAAAGGAAAGCAGATTTGTGCCACCTAATTAAATCTTACCATTGCAGTACAAAAGTGCAACTCAGCAGCTTTGCCCAGCCGGTATCCGCCATACACTCAAAGACATTTAAATAGGAAATGGGGGGGGGAAATCATTGCTACAATAGGTCACCATTTTACCATGAAGAAAGGCCTCATGTAATGCTACCTCAGCAGCAGTTTTAAACAGGGGAGAGTAGTCTTGGAGCTAGCCCTTATTCCAACGGTAAGAAGCAGAAGCCAAAAGCTCTTATGAAAGCTGTAACAAAATAAGCCTTGTTTTGATTAGTTCAATCTTCCTCCATTAGTATTGTTCAGACACTACAGTACAGTTCATTAAAGTAAGATTGCAAAAGCCAGTCATCTGTTAATATAGGAGAAATATGCAATACTCTAATTTTGATTTACAGTAAGGTTTTTTTACGTGAATCCTTTTCCACCCCCTGTTCTTATAGACGCTATACTTGGACATTATTCCCAACCAAAGCCACGAGCCAAAGCCTCACCATCCCAGCAGTACACTCACTCCCACGACAGAACTCAGGGCTCCCTTTCTGTTATCAAGGCACATTGATCTCCAATGCTCTCCTCTCCCAGCATTTTTGGGTGTCATGTTGTCCCACTCCTCCATTCTGTACCCAAACAGAAGCTACTTTGGGATATGTTGCTGTGTTTATGTAACCTAGGACTCAGTGGAACACACAAAATAATTCCACTAATACATTCCACTTAGCAATGGAACTGGTACTAGTGGAATTTTTGCCAAAGGCAAAATATAAACCACTTATTTTGTCCTCCCACTCTCTTCCTCCTTCACTACATAAAGATAGTAATCCTGTCTGTGAAGACACATATTTATATAGACACTATGTATATGGTTAGAGAGAGAGTTGGCTCTAATATATGTATCAATGGACCAACAAAATTCAGAACTAGGTTAAAGAATTTGAGCACAAAGTATTCAATTTAATTTGTTTGTTCATCAGTAAGTTTGTCAAAAACTGGGTCTGGTTCAAAGAAATTAAAATTATGAGTATTGCACTGAGGTTTGTGTTGGAAGCTGAAAACAGCCAGGTGAGGTTGGCATCACTGGAGAAGAGGCAGTGGCAACCTGTCAAGGGGCAAGAGAGGACAAGTAGGGAGAGTTTTGAAAGGCCTGGAGCACAAGTAGTTTAAATTTAAATTCAAATGAGCAGAAGACATTCTGCAGAATTCACTCACCCATGTTATACGTTTTCTAAAAGCTCTGAAAATTGACCTTGGAAACTGTTTTACCAAAAGAAATGTGTAGTCACAGTAACTTAAGGGCTCGTTGCTGTTAGATTACTTTTCATGGGATTATCAACTTCAATGTCCTTTTTTCTCACTGTGTAGACCTTCTATGAGTTTTCCAGATCTAATTTATAGGGATCTTCCTCCTCTCTTATAACTTTACTTTAGGTAGTTAAATATGAATAATGACACACAAGAAAAACTAACTCCTTATCACCCAGGGGAAAAAATCTTATAGCCCCTTAGCGTGGGAGACACTTACAAGAAGTCGCTACCCTGTGGAAGATATCTTATTTCATTTCCCCCTATAGCACTTTTGCAAATACAATTTTCCATATTTCAAAGGAAAAATCTAAGAACTCCCAAATTTTGTAGCCATTAGATCCTGACAGCTTTCTGATAGCTGAGTAATGGATGCTGCTGCATTATTTACATAGCAAAGATGAGGGGGGAAAGAGGCCAGATAAGCAAAGGATTTCACATCCTTGTGTGAATGAACAATAGCAAGAGGGGAATGTCCTTTGTTTCAGCAGTCTGCAGAGTTTATTTGAAAATGGAATTTGGTCCAACATAAGATTTACAGTGGTCTGCTTTATTCCCCTCTAACTGCTGTTAGTCCAATTATTGCATTCTGTGTAAATGAGGTGGAGAAAAAGCATGATCTTGCAAAGCCCTGCTTGTGTATATAGTCCTCACACTCACATATAGTCCCACTGACATTAATGCATGCATTCACATTAGTAAACAAGTCTTGTGAATAAGGGCTTGCAGGATCAGATCCTAAAACTGTGTCAGTCCTTGTTTAAGATGCAAGACATTGATTCATTGCCTGTCTCTATTGTTTCTAACAAGCTCTGTGCTGTATGCCAACCATCCACTTCTCATTCCATTAGCTGGGCACTTAGTTAAATTCACTGAGGCCTTGCAGAACCTTTCTGCCTCTTTTAAAAAATATATATATTTTTTTTAAATCCTCTGATAAATAGTTGCAAATAGCTTTGCTTCATTAAAAATCACCTAAGTACTTTGTTGTTGTCAATTTAAAATTCCATATGGACTATCTGAAGGAAATCTAATTTCCTTTAGCTTTTCATTGCTGATAAACTCAAGTTTTTCCTGGTTACAGAAATTATGAGTGTTACCCGCCTAAACAAGGATCACTTTAGCTCATTTACTTTCATATGCACAGAAGAGAGAGAGACACTGGCAATGGAAGTATGGTTCATGGCAGCTGAAGACAGGATGTGCTCTCTCTGTTCTGTGCAGCACTTGAATTATGTCCCCCTGTTGTGGCCATGAAACATGCATTTGGCATGGGTGAGAAGTTACTATTTTTAAATTAGACATTGACCCCTACACTCAGCCGATCCCCTGGGTCTATTTCTATTGAGAAAATCCTGCTCTGAATTTTAAATGAAGTGAGTTCGGTAGGATTCAGTGCATGAACTGTTTGATGCCCTTTCCACCCCACAGCCTACTGCAAAGCAATAGGTTCTGTGAAGGGACATAAAACCAGACCTGGTTTATTTTTTAAATGGAAAAAAAATTAGCATAGTATGTGGGAGCTGATTACTGCTGCTCTACCTGATAAAGTCCTAGAGATCTAGAGATTTTCATATTAAATTAGAATTATTCCATAGGTTCTTTTGAAACATTTTGTAGAATATAATGCAGAGAATTCTATTAGATTGTTCAGAAAATACCTTAGGGAAGGTTATCATTCTCTTTTCAACACTATCAGTTACTAGAGTAATGAGAGCCTGTTTGTTTCATCCCTATGAAAGTCTAAAAGACTTTTCCATAAGTGGTGAAAAGTTTGGGTTAAAAATGCAAATCCGATCATTTTCCACACAGATCCAAGCCCCATCTCTCCCCTTTGGGGCTGGCTATAGGGACTTCCCCATAAAGAAATGCTAAGAAGTGTGGTTTGAACCTAACTAATCTTTACAGGAAAGTCTTACAGACAAAAGGGGAAAGATGCCTAGCACCCAGGCCCTCGGGGTACTAGGCAGAAGAGTGTGCTGAAATATGGTGCACCCTCCGTAGGGCATGGCAGACATACTGTCCTGATAGGCTACATCCCTCTTTCTGGCACAATGCCTTCTGGAGCTTCAGCAGGGACAGTGCATGCCACACACCTGCGTAAAAGGCATTGAACATTGCACATTGATGTTTCTGTGGAGCCTGGAAGAGCCTGTACTCCAGAGTCCAACGGAGCCATTTGGTGAAGCAGCCAGCCCAGAACAGGCCTACATTCTTGGAACCCATCCAGCCAACCCTCCTCTGCCATCCACACTCCAGCCACTGAGGGCTGGCATTGCAAGGAGATACACATTGATGGTACAACATCGCGCCTTTCTGCATACATTAAGTTTGAGGCACTGATTTTTGTGGTCAAGCCCTGAATTAGACCTTCTTCATATTTGCCCACCCTTAGAGTGTTTGTACAGCACCCAGTGCAATGGGACCCAAATCGTTTGGGCACTACTATGATATTAATATGTAGTACTAGCTGTTATTATAACAGAATTATTGTTCATGAGAATTGCTTCCTGTCTGTCTCCTCCTGCAAGTCTCCACAGCTGAAGTCACTCTTTCGCACTGAACTCTCTCTCCCCTTTCCTCCTTCCTGCCCAACTTGCCTCAAACTATATTCACTTTTCCCTTTCCCCATTACTTCATCAACTCTCCCTCACTGGAGTCAGTCTAGGAAAATACTTACTTACAGTTCTCTTTATTTAACTTTTCAGCTCTCATTACCTTTAACTCTGCTACAGCTTCACATCATTATTCCCATTCTGCCTGTTTGAGTGTTGCATCAATCCAGACACTTACAACAATGGGTTCAGTACAAAAAATTAGACAAGAGAATCAAAGCTAGATTTCCAGCTAGGTACAGTAGGCACATGGCTAGGGGTGTTGGCATTCTAGGGGAGCCTAAACAGTGGTGGATTACTGCATGGGCCAACGGGGACCATGCGCAGGGGCCCCAGCCAATTTGGGGGCCCCACATGAGCACCAGAACTCTGGCCCCACTCCCTCCTTCTCTTTCCTGGGCCCCACCACCCTGGTCCTCCTCTTTCCCTTGAGACCCTATCCCCCTGGCCAGCCCAGAAGCTGGAGCCCAGCGGTGAGCATATTCAGCATGCCTGAAGCTGACCCCTTCCCCCAGACCCTCCCATGTGAAGTTGGTCCAGCCAGTCCCTCTCTTCCTCTCCCCCCGCCCCGCAGAAAACACAAATGTCAGCTGTAGGCGGAGGGGCACTGAAGATGCTGTGCCTAAGGGCACATAAGGTGTAAATCCAGCCCTGAAGACAACAGAAACTTTGTAAGAGCATTCTTTGAATAAAACATTTTGTGATGAGTTTGCAAACTCTGCAGGAGTTTGGGGGACCTATGCTGCAATAAGCATGCTGCAATAAGGGATCATATTGGTCCCTTCTGACCTATGAGTCTATGAGTCTATGAATAAAAGCAGCAAGATGCTTTTGACCGTTTCCATGTCTGTCACCCATGTGCAGATCCTTTTCTCCAAGACCAGCCCCAAACACCCGTCCTCTGCGCTACATCACCACCAAATAAGCAGCAGCACAGCTTTGTTGCGGAAGAAAGGAAGAAAGCACTCTCTCCAATAAACTGCTTCACTTCCTGTAGGACAAGCAGTGAAGCACTCCAAGAAATTTTTTTCAGTGCCCCTGCTGCATGCTCCAGTAACACAGAACAGGAAGGAGGAAATTTTTGCCTTTGATCATGATTTTAAAAGAAGAAAGTCATGAAAAAGAAGGAGGGACTATCCCATTCCCCAGCACTGTGCAAGAAGGGGTGGAGAGTTGTGGAATTTGCTGTTTTTAGAGGAAAAAAAACAAAAACAGATTATACCAACCTCAGCAGAGTTTGCAGCAAGGCATATACAGTAATCCAGCAGCCAGTGATATTGGAAAAGAGCGGGACCCTGGATTTTGATTGCTTCTTAGAAATGAGTCACTTTTAATGTAGACACCTCTATTACTTGCCTCTCCAATGGCTATACTACAGCCACATGGGTGTGTCAGTCAGTCCCAGAGATCATGCTTTCTATGCCTCCAGTAACAAGATAACCTGCTTAAACTACTAGTGAATTGCAGTAGTGTCAAAGTAGTTACATTCATTGGACAATAATATCTACAGTACCTGATTTACTAGGGCAATCATATTAACAACTTTTATACCACCCATGAAAATGGCCAATTGCTTTTTGTGTAAAAATATGTATTGCTATAATTACACTTTTCTCAACAATATCTGAAAACACAAGCCTCATGTATTATCTTCATAATACAACAGGATGTCAATAAACTCAGGGAAAAATAATCACATTCAACTCCTATAGATGTGCAGAGTAATATTTTTAGGCCACATATGATAGACTGTAACCTTTGTCTGGAAGCCAACACACACTTCCCTAGTGAAATAATCTGGTCTGGAGAAAGGTCACCAGAGGAACTAGAACTGGGGTTAGCAGCAGAAACATGCAAACCAATTGTTCAGAAAGCTTTAGGCAAAGCAAGTCTATCTAAGTACTACACGAATGCTTGTGCTGAAAGCTGATAAAACTTAATCTTAGGGATGAGCCAACCTTGAACCCTATTGTTCAACAAATGTTATTAGGAATCGGGATGCAGTGAGAGCAGCTACACGGCTGAAGCTATAGCTCAAGGGAACAGAAGTATGAGCTCTGACTGCAGAGCATTTAATAAGGCCCATGGACCACCAGCTGAGCCAGCAGGAATCAATAATAGAGAACTTGGTCCCTCAGTCTCCTTGTTGCTGCTGCACAGATTTTATTAATAGTGTATGTGGACTAGTAATTAGGGCTGGCCAAATCCTCTTTTTCAACAAAAAATTGGGTTTTCAACAAGAAAAAATATTTTCTGTAAAAGTAGCTACTTTCCATGGAAAATGTCAAGTTTTTATCAAAAAACAGAATTCCCAAAAACTGAAATGTTTATTCTGAAATCTATTTTTAAAAATTTGGATCTACTCCTGCAGTTCTTTATGAGAGTTGTAGTTTGGTTGTCTCACATCCCTGTTCTCCTCTGTATGCCAGGCACCTTCTTACTCATCCTATTTGCTTTCTCTGTGTGTGAGTCATACCTTCTTAGTTCACTGACAAAATCAAGTTTTTATTAGTTTGTTGCAAGTTGTCAGTGCACCGGGGCCAAAATGGAAATGCAAGCTGGATTTTATCCTGCCTCATGCATCATCAACACTGCTCAGTTAAGTTTAATTTGCCAGCTCTTTGTTACATATGATGGCGTACGGCGCAGAAAGAACCTAACTTGATTTTCTTGCGCATCTGCAGCACTTACCTGTTAGAAAAATATATGTTAGAGCATATATGACATGGAAGTTATTGAAAAATAAATATGGAACCCTGCAATATCATTGTTAGAGTAACTTCAAAGTACAGTCAATGCTATTCAGTGCAATAGCTATTCTTTAGCTGTACAGGACAGCAACTCAGTGTGGGGAGTGAGAGTAGAAAAGTTTACAGGAATGTTTACAGCACACCCAGATTCAGCTGTTTGCTGATGGTACTCTTGTCTGACACCTCTTGCATGTTAGCATTTAAGATGCATTTTTAAAATAGATATTCATTTAATTATCATTATTAGCAATTATCTGTTGGAATTAAAGCAGCATGAAAAGGCTCCAGCAGAGATAGAGGCCCCATGTGGCAGGCACTGAACACACAGTAAGAGATAGCCATTGCTCTGACATATTCATAATTGAAACAGCAAAGGGTGAGGAGAAAGAAAGATTATTACTCCAGTTTTACGGATGGGAAATTGAGGCACAGAGATTAAATGGCTTGCCCAGAAATCATACATGAAGTCTGTGGCTGAGCTAGGCATTGAATCTAGGTCATCTGAGTCTCAGTTCATTGCTCTAATCTCAAAACCATCATTCCTCTCCATAAACTAGCACTGGATTAACACATGTACTATTAAAGACATCAATTTCTTTGCATTTTTCCCCAATTTGTCAAAAAAAATCAGGATATATATATTTTTGGCATCTTTACTTGATTCAGAAAAGTAGAGTTTGGCAGGCAATACTATTTTACTCACTCTTCAGCTCTGCTCCCAAATTCTGTAACATTGACCCTAAGTTCTCTGCCGGTAAGCATGTCCACAAGGAATTCTTTACAACCAGTGAAATACCATCAACAGAGGCAGAGAGAATAGAATAAGCCCCAGACTAGGATTTTATTTTCATCAAGTAGTTTCCATTTACTCTAAACGGAATTAAATCCCTCACCCTGAGAAGGAAGCACACCCCTTTGTCTCCACATTTTTCTTTTGGGGTGTAAATGTAATAATTTAAGTTGATTTGGGGCTTGTGACAGAGGCTGAGATGACTACCCGAGAAGATGGCAGGGCTCACAATTCATCAGACAAGACCAGCACAGGCAGGAGCAGGGTAAGATTCCCCACATGCCACACAACCACTGTCTCATGGCCAGGGCCTGCAGGGACACATTTTAGATAAAGGGTAGTTTAGTCTTCAAAGCTTTAGTCTACTTGCCAAAGTTACTGTTTCGTATGGACCATGGCAGTGGTTTATAAGGTGGACCAAGACTATTATTTTCTTTTTACCTGGCCATTAACAGGTTATCAGATGATTCATCAGTTCATATATTATAGAAGCCAAAGGGGACAATTGTGATCAACTAATCTGACTTCTTGTATAACGCAGGCCATCAGACTTCCCTGAATGAATTCCTGTTTGAACAAAAGCAAATGTTGTAGAAAATCCATCCAATCTTGATCCAATTCAATACTCCTAACAGGCAATTAAAGAATTTTTTCTCTTCTTATACTTTGGTGCCTTGATTAGTTTTCTTCTCAACATCTTAATTTTGTTCTAAATGAGTGCCTATTTGTTCCCTCTTTTCACAATCCCTTTTTGTTGTTAAATGCAATTCTGACTACTCTAGCCAGCCTGTTCCTAGAAGATTGTCTTCCATTCTACTGAGATGGATGTCGTCCAAACTGCCCCTGTTCTCCATAGACAGTGAACCAATGTTCTTCAAAACCAAAACCTTACACCACTTACCTAGTCATCTATATGCTACCAGAATCTTCTGCCTTCTGTTTTCCTTTACTCACAGTATCAGAAGGATCTCCCAGAAGATCACTTGGATGTTCTTCTTCAGCACCCTTCAGAGCTCCCTGTAGTTGTCTATAATCCATAAGGTACTCCTAAAGCGGTGTCATTAGTATTGATATACATCATCACCAGTAGAGCTTTGCCCATAAATTTCAGAAGCCTATCCAATCATAGAGCCACATGTCATATCTTGACTCTAGGAACACAGCACACTGTCCTATAATCCACCTCTACCTGGAAGGACATTCTGTCTATTCTTCGAAGTATGGAATCCTCTGTCTTCCTTGGGTGGATGGAGATCTCTTTCTGGGCACATTTGTGGGATCGTCTGACAGGATGAGTTGAGCAGTCATCCACTGGCACATCCGATACAGCTCTCCATTACATTCAACTGGCTGAATCTTCAGAGTTATCTTCTACAGTTTCCACCCTAAGAACATGATAATTATTGGATAACTCTAGCTGCATGGAATTTCTCCTGGTCTTCTTTGGTAGTCAACAGCCTCCTCGTCCTTCTGTGCCTCCAGCCATGTAGAAGGCCACTGGTCCTCTTGCTTCCTGAGGTTATGAATCACTAAGCTTCATCCCTCTGATTCCTAATGGCCAATTCCTTTCTTTTTTCAAGATGGGGTGATAGCGTTCCTGAATCTGGTTGTCCAAGAACTCCTCAGTCTCTGATGCTCTCTGTAGTGTCTGTACTTGTCCTTTCATTCATTACTCTTCATTTCATGTCCCCAACCTTCATTCAGTATTCTCATACTCTGCTGTGCCAGAACCATTATGGTGAGCTTGAGGGGAAAACACTGCACCCCAATCTCCTAACTCATCCAAACTACTGTAATTTCCATTTTTTGGAATTTTTCCTGTTGTAGCAAATTCTTATCAGCACAGGTATTCAAGTCAAACTAGACACCCGACTCACTATTCATAACTACGTTTCTCTTACTCCTAAAACTGTGGGCCTGGTTCTGACCACATTTACTTCAATGTAACTATACTGACTTAGATGGAGTTATTCCTGATTTATGCGGATATCAGAGCAGAATCAGGCCACCAGTTTCTTAGTGCAGCAGCTCACCTTAGCTAAAAGTTTCTTTTATGTTGTAAAATGACAGACACTTTTTTTCTGACCTAGATAAGATTCTTTCTCCCCTCTCTCCCCCCCGACAACTATGAAAATGAGATTGTAAATCTCCTATAGTAAAGAGGCTTGGACAAATCAATAATTTATTTAATGAATTTGAGAGACTTTCACCTTGAGGAAGTGCCAGCCCTATCATAATTCTGTAGATCTTGGTTGAAAATGTTTTCCGTTACTAATCGAGAGAATTTTTTTCCTTATTATTTATACAAGACTCCTTTGATTTCCATCGTGTGACACTTCAGAATGAAAATGGTGACTGCATTAATTAAAAACAAAGATGAGAACTCTTACTCCCCCCCTCCCCACTCTTCACTTAAAATCCAAGTAAAGTGCTGGCAGGCAGAGCTCAGCGTGTAGTGCTCCACTTCCAACTAGGAACCCGTTTTTATAGGTTTCTGTCATTCTCACTGCTCCTGGCTAAAATCAGTGCATAGAACAGTAACATGGAAAGAAAAATGAGTCATTTCAGGCAGTGAAGAACAAAAGAGATGGGGATAGGTACAAGTGGCATTTAAATAAGCCCTCTTCAAATCTCAGACCAATAGTATGTCTGTCCTTATTTCCTGAACAATGCCCTTGCCGTGCAAGATTCATGCCGAAGTTTTTGGAGAAGAGAAGCTAGTGGATCTGGGCTTAGTCATCTCCCCATCTACCTTCAGAACTTAGTCTTACAACACTTCCCCGCACATGGCTGCAACCCACTTTTCCCAGTCTCTTATTTTGTCATGCAAACTTGATAATGACTAGTAGCAAGTGACCTGTAGCAGCATGTTAGAACTGCTTGTTTGTTCCTGCGGGACCTTCTGGAGATTAAAACACATTATTTATGAGCAGAGATTCCTGCCAGCTGCAAAAAAAGTACAGGAGAAGCCACTGTTATACAACCATCAACTTAATGTTCCCTGTCCATGTTTTTCCTCACTCCAGAGATGGCCAATGATCTCTTGACCTTAGAGAATGGAGACCAAGGTGCTTTCTGCTTCCTCTAACTTTCCCAGGAAAAAGATTCACTATGTACTCGCACTGGTATTCCCATATACTTTCTGGGAGAATCTACCTTGAGATTTTCCAAAGGTCTGAGGATCTGTCGGGGGCAGGGGGGAGTTACATCACTAATAAAGCTTGGGAAAGCATCCATTGGAAACAATTCATAAAGGCTGGATTTTTCAAAGGGGTCTAAGAGAATTAGGAAACCCAGAGCCTATTGATTTTCACTTCAGCCCTTCTCTTAGTTTGGAATTATCCACCCACACATTTTGGTGTTTATAGATTTGTTTGTTACCTAAAATTATTCAATGAATGGTTTATGCAAATATAGGTCTCTGGGTTGCTCACCATGTGTTCACTACTACCACTTCAAGCATTCCCTATTCCTAATTCACTATTCCTGCTACGTGAATAGTCATCCACATTGCACAGTATTATTTCTGCTCCATGAACTTTCCAAGGAATATCTTTCAAGGTGGTTGAGCAGACACCAATAATGCACATTAACACTAGTATTCATCACATTTTATCATCCTCTGACCATTCTTGAAAACAAGTTTACTTGTTCAAATGCTCGCAAAGCACAAATAAGAGCGATACTAAATACCATAGAAAGAATCATCCATTTTAAATCAAATAAATGTTTGCTATTCTTTTTTTGCCATCTTCACCTAGCTCTGGCGACAACCTGATGCAGTAAGTGAACATCTCACTTAAATTCTAAAGACATAACCCCTTGTACCTTCCTCAAACTTCCCCAGGCTTGAATGTCATTGTGATAATGTTTTACATTCCTGATATATGAGGGCATGACAACAGGCAGGACAGCTGGGCTAAGAAAATCCAGAAACGTTATGTTTGACCCTAAAAGCATGTGTTCACTTCAAAAAAATGTTCAGAAATCATTGTAATATAAATAATGGGTGTAAGCAAAGGATCCCAAAGCACACTATAAACTATATAGTCTCTATCAGCCCCACCTGAAATACGGTCACATCTGGAGCAGAACATAACAGCTGCTTAACACAGTACATCAATGCTACCCAACAGTTTGGAATAAGAAGTTCAACTCTTTGGCAATATGTTCTTAACAACAGGTAGCACAAATATTTTGCCTTCACCGCACACTTTCCTATTCATTTTTCCTGCCATAGCCTCAAACCACCTGACCCCCTCAGCATGTAGGTCGCATGCCAATTTGTGTATTTCCCAGATATCGAAACAATGCAAATTACAGTATTTGACCATTTACACTCATGCTCTGATCAATTTAAGATTTTCTAAACCCTCACTTGAGGTTAAGGATGTATTTTTCTAAGAATTCCCATAAATCTTAAAATATGACCAACAATTGACCAGGAGACTTTGCAGGCTTTGCAAGCCACGCAGGGCTCCTGACAGATACTGTAAGCCATGTTGAGATAGATCATGCACACTTACAAAGCATGCATGCACGCTGTATGACTCAAAAAGCTTCCATGTGGATAATGTGCTCCCAAAGAATGTCTGTGTATTGCATAGATGCATCAGTGTGAAAAGTATGGTCATCTGTGTTTCAGTATTTACAGAACACCTACCAGTAGCTAAATATTTGCAATGTAAGATGTCTAAAAAACAGTGAAAGATGCTTCTTCTAGTAAAGGGCAGCAGAGTAAATCATTTGAATTTTGAAAGATAAGCTGTACTGGAGCTGTGGCTAGAGAAGAAAAATTAGGATTTTTCCTCCCAAATTAATCAAAATCATTCATCCAATCTGAAAACTCTATAGCTGCAAAATGCCTCCAGATTGTTACCCTGGGATGGGATGTGGCATTTGAAATTTCCCCGGCTCTGGTATGATTTGGTGACATATGGAGTGGTGTTGAAAATCTGACATAAAAGGAAGCTAGTGTCAGTCTTAACTTGGCAGGGACTAGAATGCCTTCTTAATGTTCTGTTAATTTATGTGATTATTACTATAGCATTTCATAGACAGTGTCTGGAACTGAATGAATATTGTGAATACTTAGAAGATTCTAAATTTCATGTCAGTTCAGCTGTACTTACACCATTTTCTAATTCACTTATCCACAAACTTTCATGCAAATGACTTTTGTTCACACGTTTGTGGAAGGAGCTTTCATTTGTGCAAATGAGAATACAACTGATTAATATCTGAAATGGCCACTCAGACATCCTACATGCATTGCTGTCTTTGTGGATGTAGGTGTGATGTGGGCTGGAGGCAAAGAGAGGAGAAAAACAGTTGACCTTTACAACCCAGAAATAAATAAATAAAACACCATTCAATCAGGGAACATTAACAATGCCATGTGATTCAGGGAATCCAGCTCATAGCTTCAGTGGTGTTTATGAATATCAAACATGAGATGGAACTCTCGATACTAAGTTCATTATGAAAAGAGCCCATCATGAAATTTGTGTGCCTAAAAATTTGCCAAACAATTTTGAACAGCAGACACCTTAGTCAAAAGCCCAATCTGTTTGGGAAGAGTTCACAAATAAAACAGGGCTAACATTTCAATGAAGACCTGTTTACCAACTAGAAATTCAACCAGCTCTAGTAATTTCATCGAGATGTTCATCGTTTTTTGTTTTTCACTTGGGTCATTTCTTACCCATGTGAAAGCTGTTTTGCTGTTTGTCTTCAGCAGTCTGAGACCTTTACAGAGATCACTAATACTATGAAGGAAGCAGAAGATGATAAAAACCAAGAAGAGAAAACTGTTTTTCTTTCCCTCTGGGCCACCTAGGGCTGCTCAAGTCAGCACACAAAGTGTTTTTCTTTTCTTTTCTTTTCTTTTTTTTAAATAGCCATTTAATATTTAGCAGATGTTGGATTCCACTTCAACACTTGGGCTTGGGAATAAAAATATCTCATATGATGCCATACACAGAACCATAGATATAAATCCCAAGTATTGTACAGCACCAGATTTCCTGCAAGGTGAGGTAGAGACAAGGAACTGTGATTCCCTATATATATATATATATATGCGCATGCTTTGAACTGATGCCTGTCAAACCAGCCCTTGGTTAAGTGGCAAACATAACACAGCTTCCTCTCCCTAGAGGTAACTGTCCTCATTATTGAGGCGAATGAACCACTGGGTGTATAACAGAATCTTCTTTAAAATATTCATCAGTTGACAGCTGATACTATAGTTCAGCCACATTTGGCTTGAACATCGTATTTTGGGAAGTGCTGGAACTCTGTAGTCAATTAACTTGGTATTTTGCTCAGCATCTTTTTTTTTTTTAAACACAGCTCATTAAACATTTATGGTAGCATGCAACTTGTTACTCTCCTATTAGCTTACCAAGCAGGATGTGCAGACAAGGTTTCCTGTACCATCATAAAGTCCAGTAGCACCTCTGTGCTAGAAGCTGAAGCTTTCCATGTTCACTCAACAGGAAAATGTCAACTTCTCCAAGGTGAGTCACATCATCCATCATGGTTCAGCTCTCCTCACTCTCCTCAGAATTAACATTGCAGTCTCCTACAGCCTCTCTGCCAATAGGTCTCAAGCAGGTCAAAGAAACAGAGGCCAGAATATTTCATGGCTTCTTAGGAAAGAAAAGCTATGAAAGAGAGAGAGGTGGAGGAAAAAACATGCACACACAGTGAGATGGATTTTTCAACCACAGGACCGTGTCCTTTTAGGCAGGTGATTATATTTTATTTTAAAGCATTGCTGTCAACTTGCATTGATTTTTTTCTTCATTTCAAGTCTCCAGTGCAGCACCCTTTAACTAATATGTCTCTTACAAACGGATTCCTTTTAAAAGGAGATTTTACTAAGGGTTTTCCTGCCCTTTGTTTTTATAAAAAAGGGTCTTCTGGAGAGCCACAACGCTAAACAGATTTGGCCTTCTCCTGCCCCAAGCCCCAATGCAAGCACCTGACGCTGCTTCAGTTTCGGTTTTGCTGCTGCTGTCACTGGTGCCTGCCTTGTTGAGCACACGGGGACAAACACATATGGCAGCTTCCCCAGTGCCATGCATGAGTGGTGTTGATATGTACAGCTATCTAGGAAGCTTGCACAATGTTTGCCCACACCTTGCAAACTTTCATGAGATCAAATTTGTCAACACCAAATTCAGATTCACCACCATTAAAGTGATACCTCAGATGAGGAAAATTTACTCTCATTTGCCATATTCCATTCAGACAGCAGTAGCACAAGTTTCATTCACCATGATATCTGTCATCACAGTCATTCTTTACTTGTAGTCTTTCACTTGGTCTTAATCACCTGAAATACTCTGTATCTGCTGATCTCATTATCCAGTTTTAATTAAAATATATTTGATGATGAATATTGTCAAGAATGCTAGAGCTGGCTAAATTAGCACTGGCTTAGTCTTAGCCTTTTTATCAGCTTAACCATGCAATACTGATTGATGAGCTTTTAAAAGCAGGAATTCCTTTCTTTAGGTCAGGAGCATAACAGGAAAAGTTAGGAATTTAGAAGCTGATACATCAACAAGTATTACTGGAAGAAAGTTTGATAAAATCTTACAAACAACAGGGCAAATTCACCTCTGGTATAAAACTGCACTGAAGGCAAGGGAGTTTCATCAAAGATGAATTTGGCCCAGTCAAATTAAGCAGCAGGAGCGAAACTTAGCTTCTTGATCTAAAATTCCTGATATAAGCAACATGTCTAGTTGTTTGACTTATTTATATACTTTTTTGGCATAAATTCAGTGTTTCTAGACCACCAGTACTCCTAATGACAAAAATTAATTGCAAGATTCATCACCATATATGTCTAAATGATAGGGATGCTGGAGTGTTTTACAATGAAAACACATCCAATTTTAATGAAGTTCAAAGGAAGAAATGTTTATTTATGGATTAAAGTATACAGAGATCTGCTCATAGTTGCTGAAATACTGACAGCTTTTTTTTTTTTTAAAAAAAAGAGAGAAAGAGAAAGCAAGAGAAGGATATGATGAGTGACTCAATGTTCCAGGCAGACGGATAGAAAGCTCCTGGGTCTTTTGACACCAGTAGAGAACAGATGATATACAACCAAAGTCTGAAGAAGCTGGAGGTTGCCTCTGGTGAAAGGGTGGAGATTTTGTGTGTCAGCCCATCACAGCTGCAGAGGGATGCCCCAACATGTCTTGATAACGATAGCATATTTCTCCCTTTGGGGATCCGCTTTACTAGCTGTTCAAGCTCAATGACATCATTTAAAAATTCCTGAAGCTGTTGAGCAGGAGACTGCTGGGATCCAAATTATAAACTCATCCACAAGAGATTCCCTCCCCCCCCTTTTTCTGCCTGCTTAGTAGTTTCTTAGGATAAAAAACACAAAGATTAAGGTCAACCTTTTCAAAACTGGATGCCTAATATTAAGCCTTGAATCCCTATTAAAGTACCTAAATAGAAATGGCTTGAGGTGTTGAGCACCTGCAGTGGCAAAAATAAAAGAAATAAAAAACTAAATACAGAGGGGAAAATATATCTCCAGCGTGTGGTCTCAGCACCCTCTGCCCTGCTAGCTTCAGGAGTCCTCAAATGACGCTTTGAATTTGAACAAGCAACAAGTCTCCAGGATGCTCAAGTTGACAGTACAGCCTTTAAGTTTAAAACAATGCATTAACCGACGAAGGAGGAAAAAGACACAACCACCACGACTTGAAGAAGGGAAATATAGAGGTGGGTGGACCCGTTCCCAGTCCCCATGAAAGGTCCACTTTGAGTTATCACCATCCATCTGCCCATACAGCTTGATGGAGATATGCATGCAGCTATATGAGAGGATTGCCTCGGATATCAGGGGACTTGGCTTGATGACTCAGGAGGTCCCTTCCTATCCTTCAAGGCCAGAAAGGACCATCGTGATTATCTAGTCTGACCTCCTATAAAACACAGGCCATAGAACTTTCCCAACATAATACACACAGTATATCTGCTGGAAAAACATGCAATCTGAATTTAAATATTGTCAGTAATGGAGAATACACCCCAATCCTTGGTAAATTGTTCCAGTAGTTAATCACTCTCACTGTTAAACGTTTACGCCTTACTGCCATTCTGAATTTGTCTAGCTTTAGCTTCCAGCCATTGGATCATGTTATACCTTTCTCTGCTAGACTGAGGAGCCCATTATTAAATAATTGTTCCCGATATAGGTACTAACAGACTTTAATTAAGTCACCTATTAACACTCCCTTTGTTAAGCTAAATACATGGAGCTCCTTGAGTGTTTCACTATACATCATGTTTTCTAATACTTTAATCATTCTTATGGCTCTTCTCTGAAACCTCTCCAATTTATCAACAGCCTTCTTGACTTGTTGGCACCAGAACTGGGCACAGTATTCCAGTAGTGGTTGCACCAGTGCCACATATGGAGGTAAAATAATATCTTTCTAGTCCAATTCAAGATTCCCCTATGTAACCTTTCAAAGATCGCATTAGCTGTTTTGGGCACAGTATCATAGTAGGAGCTCATGTTCAGCTGGCCAGACCAGTAATATATATACTTAGTTCTTTAATAGGGCCAATTTCACAAAGCTGAGAAAACCTGAAATGTAGCTTCCCACCAATATAACTTGCCCACTACACCAACTTAGTAACTCCACTCCATGAGAGGAGTAGTGCCGAGATCGATGTAGTTAGGTCGACGCAATGTCTGTGTAGACTCTGCATTGCTTACATTGCCCGTTGCGGACTTTCAGAAGCCATCCCACAATGCCTCACACTGACAGTTAAATCAGTGCAAGTGTTCTTGGAGAGGTGCACAAGGAGCATAGTGTGGACAAGCAAAAGTGATTTTATTACTGCTGTGGCTGGATATTGACATAACTTAGGTTGACTTTATTTTGTAATGTAGACTTGCCCTGGGAACACTTCCCAATAGAGCAAGGAATCCCTGCTTAGGTGATCTCCTGGCCAGTGTTCCCACACTGGTTCAGATCAGATCTTTGGCAGTGCAGGGAGCTTCACACAGCCTCTTCCCAAAGGGGCAACACCTGACAATTGATTCCACTGCTGTACATGGCGCTGCAGGATAGGGTCCATGTTCTGCAACTGAACACTTTGTAGCAAGGTTTATTTCTATTTAGCATTCTAATGAGAGGAATACTACTGTGGCTTGTAACACCTCAGGGTTTGCTCCTGTCCTGCTCCCACCCTCACTGATGTCAGTGGCAAAACTTTTATTGACTTCAAAGGGAGCAGGACTGGGATCTTAGATACAGTTTTAAAAAAATAATAGATAGAAAATCTGTCATCCATAAACTATTAAAAATGCATTTTAAAGTGAAGGCTTCAGAAATTTCTGCCGCTGTTTCAAAAAAAGGAAAAGAAAGAACTACACTACAACTCAGAAAGTCTCCTGCCTTTCTCCATATGAATGCTGAGCTGATCATTCTGTGTCTCAAAACTATAGATGTGTAGCCTGTGCAGTGCCACAGATTCTCCCTCATGCACACACACACACACACGCATACATTTGCCCTGCTGGAACACAGAAACCACATCATTTCAGCTGCTTGGGTCCCTCCCCATCTACAGAGTGCCCAGTACAAGATCTGCCCTTAGTTGTAGTGTGGAAAACATCGCTCTGGTCTTGGAGTCCAAGCAACTTTTCACGGTTGGAAAAATTCTACAGTAGATGTAACTAGTTCAATGTTTAGGAGTTAACTCAAAGGGTTAATTCAAGGCGGTCTTATGTGGATTGCTTTTTAAAATATTTGCCAGATTTAAAGTATATTTGACATATATGACGTCAAACCTGCTTGCGCTAACGTACAGTGGGTGGATTACTTTCCTTTGCCTGAAAGTGTTTTATTACCACCTGCTTTCTGCTGCCAAAGCCATTTCCTTTGACATCCCTGACATGATCCTATCATCAGTCCTGGGAGAAATCATGGCGCGATACCCAAGACGACTGAAACAGGGAGCTCAAAATGACAGCCAGGGAAGTCAAAACTGTCACACCAGCCAGAGAAGAACATAACTGTGATGGCAATGGGTGAAGCAATCATCAGAACTCTGCCTTCTTTGTTGTAATGGTGCATGCATCTGTTATTCCATTCTCAGTATTAAAGTCATTCATTTTTTTTTTCCTTTTCAGCCCATGAAATGTTCAGAGCTCATATAGCAGATGAGCTCCATCTCATCACCACTGACAGAGGAGAATAGGGCGGGTGGACAGAGTCACACAGATAGCTGGCCAGGCTATCAAAAGGAAAAAGCTATTCAGAAATTACCTCCAAAGACTGAATGGCTCAGACCATGGGTTATAGGATACACTACTTTTCAGCTAAGCATTGCCTGTTCAAATTCACTGGTAAATCAAGAGTCATTAGCTGATGACTGCTTTGTGGCCTATGTGCAATGAGCTGATGAATGCAATCTCACCAGTGAGTATCCATCCCCATCATAATTACCACCATGGTTAGCATCAATTGGTATCCTTGTTGGCTGTCTAATAAGACAGTTCAAGGAACCAAAAGGCATGAAGATTTAATTGCCATTTCACTCCTATAGAAAAAGGAGTAGGACTAAGGTATGCTGACAGAGCAACATGGGAAGGCTTTCATGAACTGCCTCTGTGATGAGCACAAACAGAAGGTTTATGTCTGCAAGTTTGTCATCTTCCATAAGCATAATATCCATGATGGTGGGGGGCAAGAGAGGGACTAAAAGAAAGCTATCTCCACATTTCTCAGCTCCCTGTGAGCCCCACCCGTGTGATGTCCTGTTTCTTTAAATGTGTGAGCACTCCCCTTTTCCCAGTGAAAAACCTCACTTTGTGTTAGTTTCAGTTTTGCTGGTGAACAATTAAATCTGCATGGCAGTTAGCTGTATTGCAATCAACTCTCTCTCTATTTGTCTGTCTCCTTCCCTTCCAGGACCACATATAACATATTGGCAATGAGGAATTTATATCCCAGGAGTGTCCAGTGCTCCTACTGCCTGAGGGGAAAAAAAGCAGATAATTTTTCAAGGGGGTGGAAGGGGAGGAGTTCACCTAGCAACAGCAGGTGCAGACTGCTGCTGCATTTTGCTTCAAGTAGACCATGAGTCAGCTAGGGAAAATGTGCAAATACAGTCAAAACAAAGGAAAAGGGTTCTTTGTAGGAGCTGTTCAAAGCAGTGCAGGTGAAGCAAGCAGCCATCTTGGCTGACCATGTGCAAGCCCACAGAGAAACAGACTACAGCTCCACTGAGGGTTTACACCCAGTAGAGGGAACCCAACAGCAGCCAAAGGAAGAATTTTGCATTGAAGACCAAGCTAGCAGATGGAAATCAGCACAGGTAGTGCACTGTGAAGAAAAAAAAATCCCTAGGGCAGAGAAGATATCCAGGAATCATGAAGTCCAACAGGAAAGCAGTAAAATAGCAACTTTGGACAATGTTGGTGAATTCAAAGACAATTGCAAATCATGGGTGAGTGGTGTACCTCAAACATTTTGAGCAATTTCAACCTTGCCGACGATGAGTCTGAAGGCATATGTGGAACTGCCATGTATGCCCCACTTACTACAGCAATGCAAGAATGTTTTTCTCCTACCCCATCAAAGAGCAATTGATTTTGGATTATCGGCAGATAAGTCTGCTCAATGGTCTGTGGGAATGCTGGATGGGATGGGAACTGAGTTACTGCAGAGAAATCTTTTTTGGGTGCTGGCTGGTGAGTCTTGCCCACATGCTCAGGGTTTAGCTGATCGCCATATTTGGGGTCGGGAAGGAATTTTCCTCCGGGGCGGATTGGCAGGGGCCACGGAGGTTTTTCGCCTTCCTCTGCAGCATGGGGCATGGGTCGCTTGCTGGTGGATTCCCTGCAGCTTGAGGTCTTCAAATCTCACTTTTGAGGATGTCAATAACTCAGTCATGGGTTCGGGGTTGTTATAAATGTGTATGGGTAGGGTTTTGTGGCCTGCCTTGTGCGGGAGGTCAGACTAGATGATCATATTGGTCCCTTCTGACCTATGAGTCTATGATAGCAACATTATATTGGTTCCTTCAGTGACATCAAGGAAATGGAGTGTTGGTAGCAAAATTCGTTGTTGCTCTAAGGAAGTTGTCAGGGCATTTGCAGTTTGGATAAACCCTGTGTAATGCCCAGCTTGACAAATTTGTCTCGGGATTAAGCAATAACCAGATCTGGAAAAAGTTACTCTCATCATCAGCACTTACATTCAAGAATGCTGTTGAAATAGCTGTTGCTATGGAGACTGCAGAAAAGGATTTCTTGGACTTTAATGTGAACTGAGAAGTTCACCTCCTGGATTGTCAAGACAGAGGACACTGGGAATGTAAGGAATTTCTGTGTGGCTGTTGTGCAACCCATGCCGAGAAGGACTGCTGAGCATGCCAGGCTATTTGCAGGAAGTGTCAGAAGAAAGGACAACCAGTTCTGCAACCAGCAACACAGAGTAACTATGCATCCAAGGAGATCCGTAGATCCAAGACACTTATGAACACAGAGGTCAGGAATTCATAATGGGGAAAATGACAAGATCTCCAGTGACACTGATCAAGACCTATCACTACATTTATCAGAAGCTGGAGTAAGAAATTGCATCTGGGTTACACACTTGATCGGAGGAGTACCTAGAAGAACGGAGTTTAATTCTGGGGCTGCAGTTTCACTGATTTCTGCATCTATCACCAGATATTGTCACCATTTCCTCTGGAAGAAATGTTCATGGTTTTTAAGACTTATACCAGAGATAAGTGAGTCCCAAAAGAGAGACTTTAGGTTCAACTAGATAGACAATCAGTTGTTTTACCCTTGTATATGACTGAAGGAAAGTATCCACCATTATTTGGCAGATCTTGGCTTTAGAAGCTCAAAGTGAATTGGACTGAGATCAAGGTGATCATGAAAGCATCTTGAAATCTTCAGAAATACTGGTCAGACACTCTAAAGTTTTTGAAAAAAAGCAATGAGTCAGTGAAGGTCACTGTCACGTCTGACAGCCTGTCAAAATCTTGAAAGCCCAGGGTTATGCCTGATGTTCTGAAGCCTCTGGTAGAAGCTGATTTGGACCATTTACTGAACACTGGAGTCTGGTCACCGGTTACCAGTTACATACAGTGTAACTGGCTACACCCATCATACCAATGATAAAGGATGGCTTTGTCCAAATTTATGCTAGATTTCAAAGTTACACTTAATTCAGTTTTATGTGCAGACCAATATACAGTACCTTATCTTGAAGATTCATTTTCTACATTTAGTGGAGAACAGTGTTTCAGTCAATTGGATTTGCTCAATTCATACCTACAAATGGAGACTGATCCGGCATCTCACAAATCTCTCAAAATCAGCAGGCTTATTTTCTTATAACAGGCTCAAAAACAAAAGGCTTATTTTGTTGCAACAGGTTGCCTTTCAGTATCATATCAGCACTGGTCTTGTTCCAGAAAGCCATGAATGAGATTCTGAAGAGACTGAATGGCGTTCTATTCTATTTGGATGACATCCTTCTTACAGAAAATGATCATGAGAATCCTTCAAAATTTGGGTGCTGTGTTGCAACATTTGGAAGACCATGCACTGATAGTATGTTGAGACAAATGTGAGTTTTTCAAACCTTCAGCTGAATACCTTGGACATATAATTGATGCCACAGAATTAATGAAACCACCAAAAAAAGAAAGGGCAGTTCTTTAAGCAACCTTGCCTGAGAACATGTCACATTTACTCTTAGGACTGTGTAACTACTATGGTAAATTTCTGCCTAATCTGATGGCAGTATTGGCACCTTTAAATGACCTGTTACAAGCAAAGAATAAATGGAAATGGACCAAAGACTGTAATTGTGCATTTAAGGGACCAAAGAAGCTGTTGACATCAGCCGAAGTTCTTATGCATTTTGATGCTTCGCTACCATTGCTATTAGCTTGTGGTGCTTCACCATATGGAGTAGATGGATTTTTCCTAACAGCATGGAGAAACTAACTGTCTTGTCATCACGAATACTCACCACTCCTGAGAAGAACAATGCACAAAATAGGACAAGAAGCTCAGAATCTGGCAGTACCATACTTATCTGCATGGTCAATGTTTTATCCTTGCTGATGGATCATCACCCGTTACTTTCACTTTTTCAAAACAAAAAATGGAATTCTGGCATTAACTGCTGTTCATATGCAACAGTGGGCGCTACTGCTTTCAGCTCATTCCTAGACCATTCGGTTCCGTAAAGGAACTCAGCATGGCAATGCTGACGGGCTGTCACACCTGCCATGCCCAAGCTCCTATCAAGCAAAAGAAATTTCAAATCGTATTTTATCTCAATTTGATTGAGAGGTTACCTATTACAAGCACATATATCAACAAAGAAGCCAGTAAGGATGACGTGCTGTCTCTTGTTAAGGGGGTAGTGCTGTAAGGTAAGTGTTGGGTCAAAATAATCCACGGTTTATATAACTCATGTCACATCAACCTCACTTATCTGTGAATCATTGTTGTATCTGATGGGGAATGCGAGTGATCATTCCAAAAATCACTTAAATCTAAAGTTTTGGAAGGTCTTCACAAAGGACTTGTATACTGTATGGATGAAGGCCATAGCCTGGAATCAGGTCTGGTGGCTGGGAATTGACAAAGACATTGACAGGGACGTGAAGTGCTGTAATACATCAGCAAATTCAGTGTGATCCTGGCTCAGCCCTTAGCCCTGGCCTCAAAGCCCTTGGACACATACTCATGTGGACTTTTCGAAGGTTACATGCTTTTAGTCACAGTTGACATCCATCCAGAAGTTTTCAGAATGACTTTTACTATAGCTACCAAAACCATTGGTACCTTATTTAGCTATTACTGTTGGTGAACGACAATGGATCTCAATACTGTTCTGAAGAATTTCAGAGGTTTCTAGCTTCAAATGGGATTCAGCAAATACATTCTGCACCTTATCATACTGCTACAAACAGACTAGCAAAATGCTTTAATAGAATATTAGAGTTGGAAGGGACCTCAGGAGGTCATCTAGTCCAATTCTCTGCTCAGAGCAGGACCAACCCCAACTATGTTGTCTCAGTCAGCTTTGTATAGACATCTAAGTATGCCTTAAGAGCAAACAAGTCTATTTTGAGTCATCAGCAGAAATTGGTCAATTTCTTGCTTGTCTATTGGCATACACCATGTGCTACTACCTAAGAATCACCTGCAACTCTTTTCTTGAAGTATTCTTTGTGTATCTGTTGGGTCCTGATAAATCCTGATATTGCCTCATGTGTGGTCAAATCCCAAGCTATGAAAATTGATCAACAATGTGAGATTTGACATTGTTCTTTTCAAGTCGAAGACTTAGTGTGGATTCAGTTATGGCTGTGGAGTTAAATGGGTGCCTGGAGAACTTGTAAAATGCATCGGACCAGTTTCATCCATTATAAAACTGTCCAACCATATTTAATGGAAACAACATATGGAGCAGTTGCAGCCTTGACAAGTACTAGAGTCTGAGGATATTCCACTAGGACTTTCTGTTCTTCCTTCCGTTACAATTCCTAATTTTGACAACTTGGTGGAAAAAACTTTGGTACCAGATCCAGTTGATTTGAAGTATTTTTGCAGAGGTCTTCCTTCCATGCACAGGAAAAGCCCCACCCCCACCTGCTGAGTCTTTCATGGACAAATCACTCTTCCTCACACTATCCCAGTTGAGGGAAGATCATGTCGGCATGGATCCTAGGTAAGAGATATGGTCTCCAGAGAGACAAAAAGGTGGAAACAGGTAGCAGTGCAGAGATGCCCCTTCCCTCCTGTGGATTTTCCCATGATCTGTGACTTTAAAACTTGAACCCTCAGTCTCTTCCACAGCCAGTACACACACAGCATAACAGAATCCCAGGAAAACTCCACTGATTTAAAATTCTATTCCCCTACACAAGATAACCTGTATAGGCAAAGAATGTCAATCCATATTATTTTATCATTTTCCTCTCTGCTGCAGGTTACAAGGGCACAATGCAACGTGTAGCAGTGTGCATACAGAACAGAATACAAGAAAAACTACCTCAAAAAGCCATTCTTTTCTACATGAGGTGACTAGAAAACTGAGTTATTGAGAACTGTTCTGCCAAAGCATTCAACATGCTGAATGCTGCACTGTGGTATAGCAAGGGCAGAGGGCACTGGGAAAGTTCTCCTATTTGAATCCGGGGGGGAGGGGGGATGGGCACAAGCCCATCCACCGCTAAAGGCTCCCCCCCAGCCTAGGGGAGGAGCTACTGGACCCAGGTCCAACAGATTACAGGGGACAACAAATGAAAAACAGGAAGGGGCATGGGGGTCACAGGGTCAAACACAGGAAACCAGAAGGGGACACTGAGCAGAAAACCCCGGACAGCACCCATTGCTCCTCGAAGGTGTCCAGGGAGCCAGCGGACGCCACCCAGAGGAACTCTGCCCGGAGACGTGAATTGATGAGGGAACGGAAGTAGGCCCCACAGTCGCAGAGACCAACCCCCCCGCCAGCCTCCTCTCCCTGGTCTTGTAGATGGCTAGTTTGGCCAGGGCTAGGAGGAGGTTAATGAGGAGGTCCCGCGACTTCATGGGGCCACGGATGGGGTATAAATAGATGAACAAGTGAGGGGAAAAGTGCAGCCAGAACCTCAGCAAGAGGTTCTGGAGGAGCCGGAAGAGGGGCTGCAGCCTGGCGCACTCCAGGTCTACATGCGCCAGGGTCTCCCTCGCCGCAGTAGGGGCAGGTGTCGGGGTGGGAGGTGAACCGGGCCAGGTACGCACCCGTGCTCACGGCTCCATGAAGAAGCCACCAACTGATGTCCCCTGCGGCCCGTGGGGTCAAGGTGGAATCCAGACTGGCCCACGGGGGTCCTCGCCCTCCAAGGGTGGTAGTAGGTCCCGCCACTTGGTGTCCGGCCAGGACACGAGGGCAAGGAAGTGAAGGGAATGGAGCACGAGCGCGTACAGATGGTTCCTCGGCATGGTCTGGAAGGGGACCGGCTGCAGATCAAGCAGCTGGCTTGGGACGTGAGGATGGGAGGAGCCAAGGGGGATCACGAGATCGAGGCCTGATGGTAAGCACCGGAGGTCTGGTGCAGGGGGAGGGGCGGGGGGCACCCTCTTGCAAGACCCGCCCGAGGTACATCAAAGCAGTAGGGGGCAAAGCTGTCTTCACCTCCTGGAGTATGCGTCCGGGGATTCAAAGGGTGGGAACCCCCTTGCACTGAGCCAACACCTCGGGCTGCAGGGCAGGGGAGAACAGGGTGGCCACTCCACCCGCATGGGCGGAGAGATGACTAAGGTGCACCCGTCTCCCCACTCCAGCCGCCAGCTGGCCTCGGCGGCTGGGTCCATGTGGGTCTCCTGCAGAAACATTGTAGAGGATCCCCCCCAGCTCTCTCCGTAATGCCCGTCACCATCATCACCTTAAACACAAGGGGCTGCAGGGTGGGTCTCCGCAGGAACCAGGTGCTCTCCTTCCTTCCGGAGGGGGGATCCTCACGGGGAGAGGCACTGGCGATCTTCGTCGGGCCCCGCAGCAATCCATGGCCGGTGCCGTAGGCCATAAGGATGTCGCGGAAGCTGCGGGCCTGCTAGTAGGCCACAGCATCCTGCCGCCCAGTCCCCTTCCCCGCCTTCTTGGTGGCCCTCCCAGTCCGGAGGACGTGGTGGAAGTCCCCCCAGCGCTGCAGAGCGAGCCACACTCTGTTCCAGGCACCACGAGTGTCCCGGAGAAAAAGACAGAGCTCTTCGCGCAGCACCTCAAGAGGGTCATCCTCCAGCTCGGCCTCCGCAGCTGCCATATGGCCCACTGGGATGGGGGCTAGGGGTGGTGGTGGCAGCGGCGGAGGGAAGACAGCAGCCATTAGTGGGCTGGGAGTGCTGAACACAAAGGCTGCCTCCTGGGAGCTCTTCAGAGGGAAGGAGACAACACCAGGGGCAGCAGATGAACAGGCAGCGGAGGGGAAAGAGGAAGGTACAGGGAGGGGAATGGGGGTTGAGGGGAGGTAGGGAGTAGGGAGGGCAGTAGGAGTTGGGGTAGGGGAAGGGTCAGGGCAAGGAATGGAAGAGGGGTCAGGGTTAGAATTTGGGATGGGTCCCATAGCCGTAATGACCGGGCAGGCAGGGTGCATAGCCTCTTGGTTGGGGCCAGGAGCTAAGGAGGCAGGCACGGAGCAGGTGGTCTCCACGGGAGTGGCCTGTGGGGTTGTAGTGCCCGTGGCTCCAGGACCTCATGAGGGGGCGGCTAGGCAAGCATTGTTGGGGGGAATAGGAAGGGGCTGACCCTCAAGAAGTGGCGGGGCACCTGGAGGCTTGGGGCTTGGCCATTCGGCCTCAGCCGGCGCCTCAGGGGCTGTGGGGGCGATGATGGGTTCCCCTTCTGCAGTGTTGTGGGTGGAGGGCTCGAGGGGGGCCCCAGTGATGGGAGCAGGGGTGGCAGCTGAGGATGGGAGGGAGGGGAGAGGCCACTCAATACTGCCCTGCTCTAAGCCCTCCATGCGGCGGGCAGAGTCATCCTCCTCCGGGCAGGCTGGTGTCAACCCCAGGGCATCAATCTCTTCCCTTAAGGAGGAGTAGTCTCCCCCCGCTGCCCCGAGATTGTCCCCAGCACTGGCGGGGGGTCTGGATGGCAGTGGGGCTGGGCGGGTTCCGGACGGGGACCCCTCCAGGAGGGACTCCAGGAAGGCGATGGTACAGCTGACGTCTGCAACCATGGCTTCCTCAGCTGGTGCACCCCACTGGGCTCTAGCAGGGGGCATGGTGGTAGGCCCGGCCTCAGCAGCCCCCTCCTGGCTTTGCAGGGGCTTGTGCCCCCCTCGGCTGCAGGTGGGAGGGGGCGCTGGGCTCCGGCCTTACGCTTGCTGTGGCTACCCTGCATGAGCTCCCAGCCGTCCCTCCGAATGTGCCCCGCCGCCCGGCAGAGGTAGCACCGGGCCTCCCCCGTTGCATAATGGACCCGGTACTGGGACCCTTGATGGGGCACCAGGAACCACCCCTCGAGCGCCTCCTCACCATGCGCCACTGCCGGCAGCAGCTGCAGCTGTACCTGCCGGCGGAACGAGAGGACCTTGCAGCCAAGGGGAAGTGGGCTGATGGTGGAGAGGGGCTTCGCCAGGGTGGCGAGGAAAGGCAGAAGAGCGGCATTGGGGAGGAAGGGCGCGACGGAGGAAAAGAACACCCATACGCCCAGGTCCTCCAGGGGCTCCACTGGGACGTGGACACCCCCCACCGCCAGGCCCGTCTCCACCGCCTCCTGGGCGGCAGCCTCCGATGCCAGAAAGACCACCTTGCCATACATTCGGGAGGCTGCCACCATGGCCGTGGGCCCCACCACCCGTGCCATCACCCGCACATAAGTTTCTACGTGGGGCGAGGCAGGCACCAGGAGGCACCAGACTCCATGCCTCCTGGTAAGGGTGGGGAAGGGGCCCCAGCCACCTGGGATGGTGCTGGAGGCAGTGGCCGGGGCAGATGACTTGGGAGCAGCAAGCCAGTGGGAGAGGATAGAGGGGGAGGGGCCCCAGCCATGGGAGGCACTGCCTTCTGGGCAGGGCCTTTGCCCTTTTTTTACCTCCCTGGTTTTTCCTCCCGGCCAAGGGCGCATCCCCCAGATCAGGGGAGCAGGAGCCGTGGCAGCAGCAGAGTCCCTGGTGTCCCTCCCTGAGTTGTTCACCGCCGGCATCCGGGGACAGACACCCTGCAGTTCAACAGGGGCAGCAGGACCAGTTGTTATGGGCAGGGGGTCCCGGCCCCAGGCACACCCACCACCTTGGGAAGGGGTGGGGACGGGTTTGGCAAGGGGGGAGCTGAATAGGGGGAAGGAGAGGAAGGGGAGTAGAGAGGGAGGGGAGGCAGGGAGGGAAGGGGAAGAAGGGGAGGGGGGGTGACCACTCCTCCCCACTAGGCTGGAAGCAGGAGAGGAGGGCACCAGCACAAGAGGGTATGGGGGGACAAGCTGGGTAGGGGCAGTGCACTCACCAGCCCGAGATGAGACAGCAGCTCCTCCGGCTGCACAGGGGGTGGGGCAGGGCTAAAGCAACATGGGGGGTGCAATGTGTGTGGGGGGAGTCAACAAAGAAAGGGGGGGATCAATTAAGGAGGGGCCATGGATGCTGCCATGGCCAGAGCGTGAGGGCCAGATCAAGGGAAAGGGGAATGGGCAGGGGAAAGAAGGGGTGGGGTTCAGGGCCACAACAGGGCTGGGGGCCCAGCAGCAAGCTGCTAGGGCAGGGAACAAACCAAGGCAAGGGCTGGGCAAACACACAGACAAACAACCAGAATAAAGGAATAAGGAGGCAAAGCACAGGGAGGGGGCAGCAATAGGGGAAGGGGGTGAATGGTCCAGCAGGGGCAGGGGAAGAAAAGGGGAAGGGCAGGGCTGCCCCCAAAAGTTGGGGCAGGAGGAGAAACAAATAGCAGGGAAGGGGTGCTCACAGCAGCAGTAGGACCCTAGAAGCAGCAGGGGGGGGAGGGGCCACTCACTCACCCTCTTCCTCCCTAGGAGAGGGGGGGGGTCAGTCAGCAGGGCCCCCAAGAGCCAGGAGTACCCCAGCACCAGCAAGAGAAGGCATAGTAACAAAGTAGGAAAGTTCTAGAAGGGCACTAGATAAGTGCTAGAATGCTCCATGCTTTATTCCCTGTAGACTAGCCAAAGGGTAACTAGTGTCAGCTGACACCAATTAAGGCCCCACCCAGGTGCCTGATAAAAACCCTCTGCTCCCCAAGAGGCAGGGGGACTTGAAGGAGTAGGTGTGTGGTGAGCAGAGGAGTTTGTGGAGAAGAACAAGTATGGCATACAGCAGTGTGTGGGAGAGAGGTGGAGTCCTGAAGCAGGTACTGGGCTCAAGAAGCCAGACAGACAGAGGGGGGAGAGTGGCCCAGGGGAAAAGCCTGCAGGTGCAGGTAAGGCACCAGCAACACATAGCTGCTATTCAGAGGGCCCCTAGGCTGGGACCTGGAGGTGTGGGTGGGCCTGGGTCCCTACTCCCCTTCCTGGGAAGATGGGGTAACTGGGGATGCCCTGCCCCCTAAGAGAGGCAAAAATGTGAGACCCACTAGGGAGAAGCTGGTTGTTTGCCACAGCACATAAATGTATTTAATTTACTAGGATAAGCAGTGAGAGCCAGTCTCCTCTGGCCTCAGTCACTGAAGCTACACCTGCTTTTTAGTTATTTAGTTAACTTGCTACAGTCTTTATTAAATGTAATCTAGAGAGGGCAGTTTTCCTCCATGGGGAAAAGGTTATCTCAGTAAAGTCTGAAGCTATTATTCTGGAGTCTGCTGATTTCAGATTAATCTCAGAGAAATCTGTTCATCAATTCTGTGCACAGCACCCAGAAATTACAGATGCATGCTCAGCCTGAGACCAGTACAGCTCCTGACCAACATGTTGCCATTGCAACAGCAGCAACAACAAATAACAGCCATGAAGGCTATACAGTTTAAGTACAAAGCAAAGGGCAAAAATCAATTTAATCCACTATTGTCAGCTGCGTGCTGCTATTCAGGGCCCAGTTCTACCACCCTAACATACCCTGTTTGTCAAAGGACCATTTGTGTGACCGAATGCTACTCACTGTGAGTAAGGGTGGCTGGATCAGGGATTTAGATTTAAGCCTGAAACTTCCTGAGGCGGTAGAGCGCTGTACTGAAGTCAATGGGACCACAGGGGTGCAACAGTCAATTCACATGCAAGATGTTGCAGCATCACAGGGTGAGGCTCTTTTGAGATGACCCCGTATCTCTGTGGATCCACTCAGAATCTACCGCTTCTACCAAGCCAAATGCTACTTCTGCCCAAGTCAAACCATGCTCCTTTCCCCAGACCCAAGTGAATAATTTATAGAAATTGTCACCATTGTAGGAGTAGCCCATGTGGAACGATAAAAAGGTCCAGAGCCCAACATTAATACTAATATCCTCTTATGCCTGTAAACTAAAGTATGTCCCATAAAGTATGTCCCATAAAGTACCTTTATTTATATATATATATATGAGAGAGAGCAAATGGAGTGTACAATGTGTGGAGTGTGCAAATGGAGTGAATGTGATATTTGATTTATTTTTCATAAAAAAATAATCCAATTGATTTCTAAGAAGGAAATCCAAAGAGAAGAAAGAAACAAATCAGTCATTGAGGAGACCAGGAGGAAGGAACCATGGTACAAAGTACACTTCTTCCACTACCTCTGGAAATAAATGACTAATAGTCAATGGTAAACTACTCATTTGAACTAGATATTTCAGAGAGTTGTCAGTTTAGCCCTGAAATTAAACAGCACTGATAAGGTGACTTTCAATTTTATCACATGCACAGGCTTGACTTTTCCTGGTCTTTTTTTTTTACCTTTGAAGTATATTAACGTTTATCATAAAATGAATCCTTGCACCACTAAAGAGAGAGAATCTGATTCCTACTAGTCAACTTGAAACTAAGAATAGCCTTGCTTACAAATGAAAGCCTACCTTTTAGCCTCCAACCATTTAAAACAATTTTGTCATCTTAGGCTAGGCCCAAAATTAAAAGGTTGGTTTTTCGTTTTTATTTTTGTAAGGGCTGAGAGTTTTTTAAGAAACTCGACAGGACAAAAGCTTTTGTGAATTCTTTTTTAAAAAAAAAAGAGGGGGTTGTTTTTGTGTTTAGATGGCAAGAAGCAGGGATTTGACATTTCCTCCACTTTTGGAACCAAGAGCATAACTGTACAGGAAATCAAAATGGATTGTTGCCACAAGGTTAGTAAAAGGTGAAGAATTAAAAAAATGAACCTGAGCAGCTTTAAAAAAAGTTTGCCAAACAGGTAAATGGAAATGACATGTGGAAGCTATGGTAAGAGGTGATACATGGTGAAAGAATTAGAGAAAGAGAAAATGTCTACAGCATGCGTGGTTATAGAACTGCCAACATCTCTGCAGTGGATACACCATAGCAGATGATAGAAAACCACCAGATAGAATGCAGATTACATTCTTTTGTTGAAATGGCCACAGCGGACTCAGTTACAAAGCTGCTAACATTCGACCATGGCCAGTGCTGAGAAGGATGTCCTAGCCCTCTTGCTGCTAGGAAGGAGCAGCTCACTGAAAATTATCATAGTAGAACTGGGAGATTTTTTTGGATGAGTAGTTTATTTTCTGGAAACTAGTTTCAGCTAATCCAAAACTATTTACACATTTAACATAAATAGTTTCATAAAGTAGCCAAAATGGAGGTTACAGTTGTGGTGCTGTCTTTCCCCTTTTAACTAACTCCAGTAGTTAGTTCACCCATCTGGGATGTGAAAGATCCAAGTTCAAATCCCTGCTCTGAAACAGACTTTCAGTTGACTAAAAATGTATCTTTTTTTTTTTTAAAAAAAGATTTTGTTCAACCCAAATGAATTTTTTCTTCAATTTTTCAGGACTGACACCAAACTGAAAAACCAAATATTTGCCCAGCTCTAAATCATAGCTCAGTAGTAGTTTTGGAAGTGAATTTCAGAACTTTGATAACCTTAAGGGGCATAGGAATGGTGATAGACAGAACCCAAGTTAGCTTGTTTGGAGCCTCTCAAAGATATTAGTCATATGTTGCATTTTAAAAAGTCCTGCTCAGTAGAGAGCTGGTGTCGATTAAGTCAAATGAGATTCCTTTTCATGGACCCTACCCTCACATAATTCATGGCCGAGCCTGTATGGACACCTTCAAAACTGCCATTGAGAAATCTTCTGATGGAGCTGATGATAGAGAAGAGGATGAGTCTGCCTGCTCACTTTGGTCAGCACTGAATTGTGACTCAGCCAGGGGAACTTTGAGTTAAAGGAAGTGGGGAAAAAAAACTCAAACAAGAACAAGTTGGGAATCAATGCAGAGTTGGTAAATCTACAGTGGGAGCTGCTGTGATGCAAGTGTGCAGGGCCATCAGTAAACTTCTGCTACAAAAGGTAGTGACTTTGGGAAACATGCAGGACATGCTAGATGGGTTTGCCACAATGGGGTTCCCAAACTGGGGGGGGCTACTGATGGCACACATCCCAATCTTAGTGCCTCACCACCTTGCAACAGAGTACATAAGACCACAAGGGTCGTTTCACCAACATCAGTGTGGGTGGCCTGGAAAGGTGCATGACACGTGCATATTTCAAGAAGATGCAGGAGGGCACTTTCTTCCCAGACCAAAAAATAAATTTTGGGGATTACAGTGATCCTGGTGAGGGATCCTGTCTACCCCTTGCTGCCTTGGCTAATGAAGCCCTACACCAGGCACCTCAACAGCGAGAAGGAGTGTTTTAATAACAGGCTCAGCACTTGCCTAATGATGATGGAATGTGCATTTGGCCATTTTAAGGCCAGATGGAGAGGTCTCCTTACCAGGCTAGACATCCGTTATATCTGCGTGCTGCATTCTTCATAATGCGTGTGGTGCGAAGGGGGAAAAGTTCTCCCAGAATTGGGCTGTGAAGGCTGAAAGGCTGGCTGCAAATTTTGAGCAGCCAGATGCCAGCAATATGCTGAGAGCCAACTGTGGAGCTCTTCGCCTTTGGGAAGCATTGAAAAACCTGGTTCTGCAATGACCTGCGGTAACGTCTGTATGTTTTTTGCCTTTCTTTCCCATTCCTCCTACCATCAACATCAGCACCCTCCACTTGTATCCCCACCAGTTAATTCACCAACTATGAATTAATAAAGATTAAAAAACTTGTATGTTCAGAAGTTTTATTTATGAACACTGCTAGGAGGGAGAGAAGAGGATAAAAATCACAGTTGCAAGTGACATGTAAGCAAGTGTGGTTGCTTTCACTTGCTAATGGAGCCGCTGCATCCTTCCGCTTGCCTCAACCAGGGTGGAGTGCACCACATACTGAAGCCTGCCCAGTTTCCTCCTAGACCACTTGGGGTGGGGGAGGACAACAAAACGTTAGGCAGAAGAGTATTCTGGAGGGGCTGCAGAGGGACTCTATCCAGCCGCTGCTCTTCCTGGAGCTCAACAAGATGCTGGAGCATGTCCCACTGATCCCTCATTATACGCAACATCTCCTGTTGCATACTGCGCTCCTACACAGATCTTCTGTGCTCCATGTCCAGTTTCTGGGACAAGGACATCCTCCATGCTCTGAGATCTGTCTCAGTAGCTGCGGAGGTGTTCAGGAGCCCATGTTCATGTTGTCCTGTGAGATTTTTTTTTTCCTCCCTCTTTCTGATCTGGGAAAGTCTTTCAGCAGCAGTTCTGGCAGGGGTGGGGAAGCCCAAGGCCAAGGTGTCTCCAGAAAGGCAATAAATGGCAATGTTGCCATTGTTAGCAGACCCAAAGAACTGAAACAACTGCTACAATGTAAAAAGTACTCCCCTACACGTGCACGAGGCTAAGCCAGACCCACGTTCCAGTCTATGCATCTCAGAAGGGTCAGGTCGAATTGCCGTTATGGAGATGGTAAGCCAGGGGCCCTTTCATCTGTTATAGAGAGGCTTAATTGGCGTTAAAAATCACAGTCCAAAATTAATCTGAGAGGGATCACCATGCTCCCTGGTTACGTGCAGAGAAATGGTTTGGGAGGAGGTGGGCAGAGATGATCGGAGGACACCACCACAGGTGAATTGTAGTGTTGGAAACCATAGGACAACTATTGAACTGACACCCTATGCCCATAGAAAGGGGACTAGAGGATTAAAGGGGATTGACTGTATAGCTTGGGAACTTTAAACATGCACCATCTTCTCTAGGTGACCATGAGCGATATCAGTCTCTGGAGGGTAACACAGGAGGAAAGGGAAGAATTGCTGCAAGTATCGGGGTACACGCCTGTTCCTTATGCTGCTATGCCATGTTCTGCCATGATTCTGGCTCATTTCATTGTGGCGTGGCATGGAAAATATCCTACCTTGGTGGAAGAAACAAGGCTGCCCTCCCGAGAAACCTTGTGCAAAGGGTAACAGATTACCTGCATGAGAGTTTCCTGGAGATTCTCGGAGCATACCTCTGCATGTAAATCTGTTCCGGGAATAATCCTCCAGTGAAGTTTGCTAATACCCTCCCCTCCAAATAAAAAGCCCATTTTGGAAGTTGGATAAGGGACAGAACCTCTAAAAAGAAAAACAAAACTCACAAGATGTGCTTTCCCTGGGCTCACGCTCATTACTGTGGTCCTGTGTGTTGCTGGACTGCTCTGGGGTCAGGAATTAGGTCCTGGCTCTCAGAGAATGGACACCCTGCTCTTGTGCTCTCCTCCTCCTCCACAGCATCCTCATCATTCTCCCTGCACTGGGATTCAGTGGAGGTATCGATGCTGTGTGGTGGGGTCACAGCCGAGAATTGCATGCAGCCCCTAGTAAAGGCAGTATGTTTTCAGCGAGGAACCAATGGCTGTTAGCTTCCCTAGCTTTCTGATATGCCTGACATAGCTCTTTTGATCTTCATGCGGCACTGCTGCATATCCTTGTTGTGCCCCTTCTCAACATGCCCTGGGATATCTTCCCATATATATCTAAATTTCTTTGCTGGCTCTGAGCTAAGCCACAGACTGCCCCACAGACTGATGAGATCTAAGACCTCTGGTCGACTCCATGCTAGAGTGCGTTTGGGCCATGCAGTAGCCATCACAAATTAATCTACAAAGCTCTCTCCATGCTGGCTACACAGGAAATGAACATTCAAAATTTTCCAGGGATTGAGGGAAGGAACTATTTCCTGTTTATGTGGCCAGAGTGGTCACAACAGGGCATTAATGGATAGCTCCCGGAGGCCAGTAATGTTGACTTCCATTATGCTCTGCCTACACTGATGCAAATTCAATCCATGAAATTCAATTTACATGCTATGCCGCTTGTGGACGTGGTTTCATTAGGTTGATTTTTACCGAGCTTTGAATTGATGGAACTAACATGCCAGTGTAGACACATACTTTAGGAGTTCAACGTAAGTGATGTTACATCGACCTCCGTTGCCAGTGTAGACCAGGCCTCTGTGATAAGCCCTTTGCAAAGTTACTCCCCACCTCCAAGAATCAGGAGAATGACACTTCTTGGGGCACCCAGGGCTGTGAGTCATTTTATTACCTGCCTCCAATGTGAAGGAGTCCCTAACATAACCAGCCTGTCAACCACTCAAGTGCTCTCCTCTGGGCTATACCAGCTCTGTCTTTTCAAGTCATTCCAAAGTGTGCCCCTGTGCTAGTTAGCCCCTGATCACTGGATAGCACAAAAGTCCCAGATCCTCTGTTCCCAAAGGAACTGTGTACCCCAGTTTACTAGTTTTACCATAGACACCCCCACCCCTGTATAATGCACAGCACTTGAGTTGTTTTATAACTAGAAAAGGAAATGTATTTAAGAAAGATTCAAATAAAATAATCTGTGTGAAAGATGGGAACAAATGATTACATATAAACAAAAGTATAACATGCCTTTTACAACCTAAACTTAACAAATTACAAGCTTCTTTGGCCACAAAGGTCTCACGCAAAGTTCTCTCCAGCTTTTTCAGCCAACCCTGGTTGAGATCCCTTTTTCCATGAAGCAAACTTGCTGTCTGCTTACTTCCTAAGTGAAGGATATCGGGGTGTTTCTTTGCATCCCTTAATATAGCAGAACAGATCTCTTATGTGCATCTCAAGACACACACCCCTACCTCTTCCTGTAAGTTTCCTTCTCAAATCTTCACCAGCTCTTCATTAGTATTTGACTTCAACTGTGACTAGTGTGATCAGTGTGACAATACAATATACAACTCCCACCTTCCCCCACCCCAGAGGAGTTTGTCTCAAGACATGTTACATTTGAGTGACCTGCTTTTAAACTACAGAACATATATTTTAGTACATATACACAGACAACTCCTCATTTTCTCATCACCATGGTTATGATGACCAGAGTGACACAGGCTTTCATTAGTGACCTCAAATGACATTCTTTTGGTGAACCCAAGGACTTCTGTACCCCTATCCCAGTGTCCTCTGTTAGTTAGCATCCAGAGGTTCTTGGGTCCCAGAGACAAAGCTCCCCTACCACCCTCCATGTAACTGTTCTAAGCTCTGTGCATGTTCTTCCCTCAGCTCCAGTTTCCTGTTGCTGGCTTTAGAACTGGCACAGTGGGGTGCAGAGGGAAAATCAGGCTGGAGAAGGAAATACTGGTTCTTCACAAAGTGAATTAAAACGCATTCAGGCAGGAGACCTACCTAGCTCTGACTCGCAGTACCAAGAAACAGTTCTTCACCTGAGCATACCTTCCTGGGACATCCCAGAAATCTATGGCAGATAGGAAACTAGCTGATCCCACCTGGTGACTAAGGATTCATGCTGCTATTTTACTGAACTTTAGCTGGTGTAACATTTAGGTGGGTTTTTATTTTGGGAGAGTTTTTGTTTTGTTTTTTCACTAGGAAGGATCTAATCCAGAAAAAAAATGCATTTAGATTCCAGAGCATTGAAAATTATGTAAACTGATTTCCCTCCCTCCCCCCCTGGCTTCCATGCCTTCCAATGGCACAAAACCAATGAGGCAATTGAGCATAAGGCAAAGCCAAATTCTCTCTACCTGTGCGGTAAGAGTAAATGCATTTAAAGGCTTCTCACTATACAGTTAATTCTTATTTTTATAAACAAACACTCATATTCATTCTCATGTAAAAATTCTTTCCAGGTTCTAAGAGACGAAGAAACATACATTATCTGTAGCAGCAGTTTTTATCCTAACTTCATTGAGATGATAAGGAAGCAGCACAGATTGAAGTGTAAGGACATACTGGGAGATGGGTTCTGAAAGAAATTTGTCACATTTTCAAGTGGATTTATCTAGCACTGACGAGTAGTTTCATTTTGAACTTCAAAAAGATAAAGAGGTATGTCTAATGATTCAAGTAGAAGACACTCAACTGAGAGATGTTATAATTGGAGTTGAATTCAATTTAGGACTAAAGATTTTTTTTCTTCCAATACTGCAATACTTTCTACAAGACCATTATGTTAGATTTATTCCTTTTTGGTTGGCTTTCCATGACTGTCACAACTCATCAGTGGTAATCCAGCACAGGACTCTCTGCCCAGAATAGGGCTGTTTGGAGAAGTGACTTAATTACTGCAGTTCCATAGCTGAAAGTGAAAGATATTCACATCTGCTAATCCCAGTGAAAATATTAGATTTACAGTTAATCACAGGATTTGGGGTTTGTTGGTTGGGTGTTGTTTTTGGTTTGGGGTTCTTTTTAAACAGACTCTGCCAAACTTCCAAACTCTACTCTGTCTTATCAGGCTTTTGTCAGAAAGTTTGTTTTTCTCCTACTGTCAATACAAATGCTCCTCCGATGAAGGTGCACCTCAGGCTAATATCATTTAGAGCAATGGTTCCCAACCTGGGGGGCAAGAGTCCCTGGAGGGGGTACCAAAGATTACAGGGGGTCCATGAGGCTTCAGTAATATTGAGGTCATTTAGTCCCCTCCCTTCCCCCCCCTTGTTCTCCGAGCCCCACGGCAGCACAGCAAACAGAACTCCACGCTGGCCAGAGTGAAGCCCCCGAGCGCCATGCTGGCCATAACAGACGAGTAGAACCCCCAAGCTCTGTGCCAGCCAGGTGCTGCCCCAGCCAACCTGCCAGAGCCCACCTTCATTATCCTCAGTCCATGAGGGTGGGAAGAGGTGAGGCCACATGGGGTGTGCAGTGGCAGCTGCGCCAGGGAAGGCTTAGCGTCTTACTCAGGTAAGAGTAATTTAGTGTTGTTGTTATATCATCAACATCATCATCATGTGTTTATAGAGGTTGTGTTTACGGCCGGTGAAGGGGCAGGGCTCGTGTTTTACTTAGTGTTAACTAGTGGGGCTTTCACTGAAAAAGGTTGGGAACCACTAAGAGCGAGCGTCCTATACAGTACCTAAAATTAACATGTACATCTTCATTCGAAAACCACAGATTCTATTAAAATGCAGAGATTTGCCAAAACCAGAACTTTTGCCCAAATCCTCTCTCTTCCTGAACTTCAGCAGCAGAAATAAAACGGAATCCAAGACCCAAATCTTACTAGGTTTTGGTTTAGTTTTTGCAAAACCAAAACCTGACTGGCAAGGTTTTTCCAAACCGAAACTGATCCTCCTCAGTCCATTTCTAATTAAATGTAATTACATCCCCTGCAGCTTGAAATCAAGGGTTGCTCACAATGAAAGCAGCTTCTGTTAAATGGAATTACTTTCTCCTGAAGCTTGCATGGTAAAAGTGCAGAGAGTCGAGGGAAGCTTCTAAACAAACACACACAGTAGTTTGTTTTATACTTTGCACTTTTCTGTAGTGTTTTTCCATCCAACATTCCTAAAGAGCATTACAAACACTTATTAACCATATCTCGTCACATCCATGATGTAGGTGTTATTTATTAATATAAAGCTACAGCTGAAGGACCTGACACACAGAGAAGTTAGGGCCAACACTTTCAGAAATGGCCACTGATTTTGGCTGCCTCTGTTTATGGTTGCCCAACTTGTTACATCTGGTGCCTGATTTTCAGAAGTGCTGAACATCCCACAATCCCAAGTAAATTAGTGGGAGCAGCAGGTTCTCAGAATCTTTAAAAACTAGGACCAAAATATCACAGCTGAGCCCCCTGACCCAAATTTAGAAGCTACTTTTGAAAAAGTTGTTTAAGCAAACAATTTTGTGATAGAGTGAAGAAAAGCCCACAGATCTCGTGACTTCGTCCTATGTTTTTACTACTAGGACACGTTTTCTCTCATGTAGTTTTCCTGTTTTAATCTACAGTACCTTAATCTTGCAGGACCTTCTTCATGCCAAAAGGGCCAAATCTCAATCCCACTGAATTTACTGGGAGTTTTGGCATCAACTACAGTGAGGTCAGGACTTCTTTTCTTTTTTAACTATTATTCAGGTAATGTAATAGTTATTTCTCAGATTTCCCTGCAAGGAGTCACCCTTACACAACTCATTTTATAATGAACATTGTATCATTGTTGAGCTGGATGGGGATGGTGATTAGTGGTTTTGTAAGTGTTTTGTTTAAGATTAGTGTTTCTCACTGAAGGAGCCTCTCCTGCATTCACACACACTCTGCTTCTTTTAGGTGGGAGGGACAGTTCTGGAGATTTTTTTATTTATATTTAGAAAAGTAGTAACTGTATTAAACCACAATACAACTTATAGCCTAACACAGGTTCTGACTTCAGCCCACAAGAGCTTGGAAATGGATTTAGCTATGTCAAAAATATTCTGGATTGACAAAACACTATATTCTGAAACTTATAAATCAATGACAGTTCTTTAAAAAGAACACCGAGAGACCAAGTGCCACACAAGACCCAGCTGGGAATTTTAGCCTCAACTCTAAATTCCTGACTTTTGTGAGATGTGAAAAAAAAAAATTACTAACCTTTCCATAACTGTTGGTCAGCGAGATGTGCTATACATGTCCCTTCTGCTGTAGGTGTGTGCACAAGCTCCAAGCACAGTTGACAGAAATGTTTCCCCTCAGTGGTACCCGTCAGGTCAGCTCTGATGCCCCCTGATGTCACACACTCATTGCACAAGTATAAGGGGCCCGGTCTACTCCACACTCCTCTCAGTGCCTTCTTTCTGGCTAACTCTGAAAGAGGGGATGGTGGGTGGGTGGTGGAATGGACATGTGCAACACATCTTGAAGAACACCAGTTATGGAAAAGGTTAGTAACTGTTTTTCTTTGTTTGAGTGCTTGCACATGTCCATTCCACTGTAGGAAACTCCCAAGCAGTAGCATAGAAAGGGGGTAGAGGGGAGAATCATAGTTCACGGACATGCTTATTGTCAGACAGCTCAATTGAAACTGGCATAGTTCTGGCCTGTTAATGGCATAATGAGTGAAAAACATATGCACGGATGACCAAATTGCTGCTCTGCAAATGTCCTGAGTAAGGTCCTGAGCCAGGAATGCTGATGATGATGTTTGTGCTCTTGCAGTGTAAGCCAGCAGGATAGCTTGAGGTGGAACAACTGCCTGCTCATAAACACATGCAAATGCACAAAGTAATCCATGACAAAAATCTCTGTCCTCTCTCTTTCCTTGCTCTGTCCTCTGAGCAATCTCTATGATGAGCTGGTCCTCTTGATGTAGACTACTGGGGCACATCTGACAACCAGAGTGTGAAGACGTTGCTACTCCCTGTTCACATGTGGCTTTGGGTAGAAAACTGGCAGGAAGATTTCTTGTTTACTGTAAAACTGCAAAACCACCTTTGGAGGGAAAGCAGGGCAAGAGCGCAGCTGCACTTTATCCTTAAAGTGCATGTATGGGGGGTTACGACCTAAGGGCATGGACTCCATCACCATCCTGGCTAACATAATAGCCACCAGAAAGGCCACCTTCCAGGACAGGTATGACAAGAGGCAGGTTGCCAGCAGCACAAATGGGAGGCCCATAAACCAGATTTAAGTCTTATGAAGTTCCCGTATTTGTGGACATAGCCTTTCTAGGCCTATGAGGAAACAAATGGAGCTAACAAATTAGCCATGGAGGTTCCAGGCCACCAGGTGGAGGCCACTGAGGTTCAGGTAGAATAGCTGACCATGGTCCTGAGAGATCAAGTCCAGGAGAAGAAGGAACAGCACTGGCATCACTGGAAATGACATTTGCATCATCTGGATGAAGGGACTACTCCTGGTGACTTGAGAAATAAACCTGCTGAGGTGATCTCACCTGCTGGGAGCACAAAATGAATGGGCAAAAGCCTTGAGGTGGATAAATTGGGTTATGCAAAACTCCCACAAGTAAATTGCTTCCTGACACATGGAGGGAAAGAGCAAGCCTCTCCCTTCCTGTTGAGGTAGAATATGGCTTCAGTACTAGCCATGTTGGTGCTGAGGCAGGTGGGGGTGGATATCTGTGCTTAAAACCCCTGCTTTGTTTCCTCTGAAGGTCCCAGCAGGATGGAGAACTAGGCAGGCTGCTGAGGCCTGTAATGCTTCCTTGAAGCCACTAGAATATATAGTCCCAGGGACTTCAGGGTAGGTTTGGACTCCTTCATATCCATCTGATCTGAAAAAGAAGCAAAACCCCTTCAAAGGGGAGATCCTGAAGGGACTACTGGACCGCTGTCAGGAGACCAGGGACTGTAGCCCTGAGCTCCTACACATGGCCACGTGGAAACCATGGACCTGGCCACAGAGTCCACTGCATCCAGGGCTGCTTGCAAGGAGGCCCTAGCTATTGACTGCCCCTCCTCCACCAGTGAAATCTCCTGCCTGGACTCTTGGGGAACAGTCTTTGAACTTCAACACAGATTCCCACACACTGAAGTCAGCAACGTTGCCCAGCAAAACCTGCTGTTTGGTGATCCTGGGCTGTGGTCCCTAGTAGAATAAAATTTCTATCAAAAAGGTCCAGTTTTGGGGGGTCTTTTGCTGGTGCTGTGCTGTCCCTCCAGTGCCAATGGCTCATCCAGGACCTGACAAAGGTGCCTGTGAACAGGCTGGAGTCAGTGCTGCGGCACTCCACTCTGCTTTCTGTGCCTGGCCGCCTTTGGAGAAGTGGAATCCCCTCTCAACAGCTGCTTTTTATGTTTCTTTCTTGGCACCAGGGATGGCAAAGGCTGTTGGGACTCCCATACAGTGGGAAGAGTGCTCCTTACCAACACTGAGGTACTCGGTGCCGAGTCCAACAGGCTCATCTTGGAAGACTGTCTGAGCACCATTTCCATCAAAAGGAACTTGAACCTGGCCTTCTGATTCTTCTTCATATGGGATTTAAACTCATGGTAGCGATCTGACAGGGATCCCCAATGTGAGCCTTGCCCATGCGCTTTGGCATTAAGAGTACAGGTCACTCAAAGCCTTTTTGCAGGAGGCACCGGGCTTGAAGCCCAGTGCCAAGACACTAGGAATGGACAAAACTCCACTAACCCATGGAGAAGTGCCAACTATTTACACTCTAACTATACACAATATGAAGAAATGAAGAACGAGGACCACTGAGAACAGCTTGCCACCGCAAGGAGAACATTTCCAATGACCACCACAAGCGGTAGGAAGGAACTGAGGGGGCACAGGGTCAGCTGAGTCCCTTACACCAATGCTACGAGCATGAAATCCAGGGGGTGCCAGAGCTGACCTGATGGGTACCACTGAAGGAAAAGTTTCCAGCGACTGTACTTGGGGCACACACTCACCTACTGTGGAAGGGACATGTGCAAGCACTCTAAGAAGAATCTTGTTTCTCACTCTAAATTTTTTTGTAGTTTTAATCTCCCTCTTGGTATGGTTTAACAACCTGCCATCAGAACATGGCCTGTATAAGCACAGTGGTGAGGCACCTCTGGATAACGTGAAAGACTAATGAGAGTTGATCACTCCTTTTCCACTGGTTGTGACCCTATCTTATTTCCCATTGATCGATATTGACCTGACGCCTAGCACCCTGTTGCCCAGTGTGCACTGCTACCACACTTCTGGAATAATCACATCTTTCAGTTGATTTTTTCCACTGGCAGTTTTGACAGCATTTCTGTGGCATTTCTTCTTTCTTGCATTATTTGGGGGAACTACTGCAGGTCTTCCCTAAACTCACATTTTTTGTGAAAGCAGCCATTTCAATGGCTAATTATCAGAGTGTTTCCATGTTCTGGTCCACCTGAGTAACTAACAAATTCGTTAGTTTATGTCTGACAGTGACGTGATTTTTTGTTTCTCCTTCTTTCAAAACAGATTGTGTACCTTTTATCCATAATGATCTCAGATGCCCTAAAGCTATTAATTTTTGCTTGTGCTCCATTTCAATGCTACAGGCAGTATTCAATTTTTTTCCAACAAAATTTGATCAGCTACATTTAAATCCTCTAAGTACAGTTTTAGGTCAGCTTTAATATTCTCATTGTGCCATCCAATCCAGATAGACTGTAGAAATTGACTTTGGACCAGGTTGAGATTTTTGTGTAGATTGTCTTCTCTGCTGCAAAGATAATTTTTTATGAAGATCCACCATACACACCAGGAAATCTGCCTTAGTTAATGTCTGATAGAGATCAGTGGCATTTGCTTCAAAATAATGTGTTTTATTTTCTGGTCTGCCTTAGTTTGGGCAACGTAAAATCACTCCTCCAGATAACTTTAGAGTTTTAATCCTGGGCTGCCTGCGCTAGTCACACCAGATACAATTTCTTCCTCCTGCTAACCCCTTTTTTAATCCATTTTCCATTTAGTGTTCTAGGACTACTACATTTAGCTTGTTCTTTTGTATGGAATCACTAGTCTGCCCTGTAATTGTGAAAACTTTCCTAACTACTGATAGCAGGTTTGGATAGATCTAAGGCAATGCTCCATTACTGCTATGTTCAGTTTTCATCACCTTAGCTCTAAATTGCTCTGTTGTCTTTGATTGCTGCAGCACTACCTTTACCATGTTCTCACAAAGTAGCCATGCTTCTTTCCATTCTGTAGTGAAGTTTTCCTGTTTAGCCTTTTCTAACTCTGGTTTGACCCTTCTCTTTCTGAATTGGATCCTAAATTAGATCACTCAGATGGAGTAACAGGCACATTCCTTCATCCTCCATTGAACTAATAGATTCACTCTCTAAATGCTTGATCAAGCCTCTGCAGCTTTTGTCCCTTACATTGGTTTGATTATATTCTGCCCTTTACATCCATTCTATCCCAATCAGAAGACCTTGCTCTGCTATGAGGCACAGACAGCTTTCAGTCTCAAGCAGCAAATTTTCAGTCACTATTATTTTGTGGCCTGCTCAACTGCACTCCTTCAAAAGGATCCAGAGCAGACAGACTCGGTAGGATATTCCTAATCTATTATATCCTTCATCATGAGCCTTAGCTTTTCAAAGAGACCATTGGTTATTCTGGGATGCAAATTCTGATTTTAGGAGCTTCTTGTGGACAGAGACATCCTTGGTGCACAGCTCCAGGCCAGCCTCCTCTTGCAGCTGCACTCCCCACTTTGAATACCTGCAGCAGCTCATTTGCTGGGCCCTCACCATATTCCTAAAGGGGCAGCTCCCCTTTCTCTTCTTATAGAATTTATATCTTTGACAAAAGCATACACAAACAAATAATTAAAATTATTACTGCATATAAACAATGTGAAATATTTCTAACACCTCTTTCCTGGACTTCACATTTACACAGCTCTCCTGTTGACTGTCTTCATGCCACTATGACACAAATGTCCCTTTGTAAAGCTTGGCCCTGTCTATCTTATGAAAATTAAACACAGTTAACTACTAGTGCTCTTTCAGAACCAGCATGCCTCTCTTCATAAATCTAATCACCCATCACATCCTTTGTACATACTTTTATTTAAACTGTTTTTAAATATGCACGGTGTACTCCACAGATTATAACAATGGTTTGAAACTAATGGACACTGTGGAAGTCCACCTTGCCTGGCCCTCTGCTTCCCTCCCAGATTCTGCTCCCCCGGTGGTCAGGACTTCACAAAAGACTCACCATGACATTGTGTTTGCCGTCAGTCATGCTTGTTTATTTACAGTGCTTAGAGATAAGTCCCCACTCCTGCCCCAGACATCCTAGGGGCTCTGAGGCTCTGTTTTCCTCCAGGCCAGCAAGCAGTCTAACTAACAGCCTCCTCTTGCCCTGCTTAACCATGCCTCTCCCTGGTTTCCTGCCCTGGCCTATATATCCCCCTGGCCAGGTCACCAGCTGTTCCAGTTCACCTGATTACTCCTGGCTCTGCCTCAGCCTAATCAGCATTGCACCTGCTCCAGCCCCTGGGGCCAGGCCCGACAGAAACAACCGAGGGGTTTATCCTCTCTGCTCTGTCACAGACCCTAACAACCATTTAGTCTGAATGAATTTCATTGTAAGTGTTATAAGGGCGAAAGAGCTGTTATGGCTAAGGAAGCAAGTCTACACTTAAAGACAAAAACAATCCTGATTTACAAAATCTGGTTGTGGATTTCTCCAGGGATATTGTTGGAACTGGGGGAAGTTGGTTCAGGCCCATTGCCAATATAGGCATATAACAAAAATCACAGGGAAATATCCTCCTATCTTTGTAGAAGCCAGTGTTTACATTTCATTATTTATGACATTTCTAAATTATTCAGCAAACCCACCAATTAAGCATTATTATGGATTTATTTGCTCTCTGAATGTAGTAGCACTTATGAAAGATACTGTATTGATGGCCCTGGAGAATGAAGTCCTCTATGATAGATATTGAATGAGTAGCAGGGCTGCTTCTCCACCCCACCATCATACCTCAGTCCTTACCCTCAGAGTCCAGGGGATGGCTCAGGATTATGACTATTCAACAGTTGGTCGCTCTGCTGAGCTTGCTAACTCTGGTGTCAGTTGGAGCAAGTGTGACGGTAATTTTGTGATGGATGCCTATCCAATAGGATGACCTTGCAAATTCATTCCGCTGCATAGCTGTGAGCTAATAGTGTTTCTGGTCACCAGTGACTCAAACCACACTGGAACCAGTAACCTAGAGCTCCATAGTTCATTAGTTTATCCATCCATTACCTCTATCTATTATTCAGTCCTTGACTTGAGCCCACCATTATATTTCACATATATCAGTAAACAGATGGTTAGATAGTACTTTCTATTGATATGTGCCAGAGTTGAACTGGTAACTTGACTAAGTTCCTGGCAAGGTGAAAAGAGTAAACGGCAGCACACCTACCTCCAGAAGGTAAAGACATGACCATGGCACACTAGATAGGAGCCAACTTCCCCAGCAACTTCACTGGAATATACAGACAAGCAGCCCAAGGTCCAATCTCCAAGGTGAACTCCCAAAACTCTCCTTCTTGCAGGGAACATACTGTGGAAATGCCACATGGTCTCATGTGCGCTTTAGCCCCAACAGGAGATCACATAGTCCCATTTTATGGATCAGCTTTTTACCAGATAAACAATATTATTTATACAACTGCCATTTGTAAGGCATAAAGCAGCAAATAATTGTACCAAATTATCACTCAACTGCTAAGCATTTATTGTTACGCACTTAGATAAATGACCAAACTTAATTTTTAAGCGGCCAGTTAAAAAAGAAGAGTCTGATTCAAAGCCTATTGAAACGAATGAAAAGAATCCCACTGGACTTTAATGGGCTTCAAATGGGGCCCTTAGTGTTGGAGGGATTGAGGTCCTAACATGCCAAAATCCAGCCTCAAGCACTTCATCAAGTTGAGTCATTATAATCATTTCAGCAATAATAGCAGGTTACTAGAGCGGCGAGAAAAATGGGAGCCCAGGAAGTCTGCTCCACCACCAGGACTTCTGTTCTGAATGGCTTCACAAAAAGCAAAGTAATTTCACAGCTTCTGTTCAAGAATTCGACCCTGCCAGCACTTATGCTAAGTGGTGTTTACCCACATGAGTCAATGGAGCTAATCATCTAACAGACTGAGCAGGATGGAGGCCCCCTCATACAGTCAGGTCCCAAATGGTTTGTTGTTTTTCCACAAAAAAGGAATTTTTCATAGACGGGGGGACAAAACCCACTGATTCACAGCAAAATTGATGATTGTTTCTTTGTAGAGAACCTATTTTCACAAGGGGCAAATGTATGAAAATGTCCACTTTATTCTCTGATTGAAATTCACTATGAACACACTGTACTCATTTGAAGTGATGGGGGAATTTTGCCCTTGCCAAAATTCTCATGCAGGGATAAGGGAAAATCCATGAAAGCTTCTGTTTTTGCAAGTAAAACAAAAAATGACAGCATAGTGTCACTGTAGAACCTGATTCACCTCTCCCTTAAGGCCTGATCTAAAGCCCATTGAGTCTGTCCATTACATTCAGCAGAGTTCGGATTGGGCCCTTAGCCCAGCTTTATATTTGTATCATTCATTGACTTCAAGGACATTTCCGATTGGCACCAGAGTATCGAGACGAATCAGATCCTACCTACTTTCTAACATAAATGATGTCTCACCGTTAAGGAGTTGATCCCATAAAGTACAGTATATTATATTTTAAATATGATCATAGTTTAGCAGATTCCTACTGTTTGCACATTTCCTTTCCTTTCACTTGTCCAAAATATGTGTTTAATAAGGTTTTTACCATATATTTTTAATGTTTGCCTGAGTACTGTAGGTCAGGAGGTCTTATGTTGTAGTCATTTACATCACAATAGTTAAAGTCCACAATTAGACCTCTACCGGAAGAGACAGGAAATACAGAGTAAGGAATCTGAATACTCAAATGTGAACAGAACATTTTACATTACAGACCACAAAACAGACGTTTTTATAAGCTCTAGAAGAGATACTTGATCAAGATAAAATTGTATTTATCCAAAATGTATTTAGCAGGATTAATTAATATAACATCCACATCTTATTACATTGTTTTTTATTAAATACATTTTAGATAAACATATATCAAATGACTAACATGCAATAACTGTTTTATTAGAGCTAACATAATGGTATATTTGAGAACATTGTTTAAAATGTTCTCTCTGGAACAAGATAATCTCTGAAGCCATGCAGTGAAGCTATGTGCATTTTTACTTTAAACCTCTTCCTATTGGTTTAGCCTGCTGTGGCTGGCATTTCTAGATCAATTTTGTATGTGTGCATGTGGAAGGGGAGATGGAATTTAAGGAAATGTTCTGATCTCCATTCTCTATATTTAAATATCCTCTTTTACAGTGCAAAGTAAACATTTTGTTCAATTTATTTTTGCATATCAGTGCTTTGCTAATTCTAAGAAGGCTATGAAATGAGATGGGGATGCTGTTAATTGTTGTTTTGCAGAATCCATTGTTGTGCATCTTGTCCTTTTTTGTTCTGGGGGACACTCTCTTAAGACTAGGACTTTGTACTGTCCCCCTCTCATCTTGAAGAGAACAGCTAGGACATGCTGGCCATTGACTTCACTGGAACTTCTCACAGCAATAGACACTTAGGCCCAAATCCTGCAGTCAGATCAAAGTAATTGGGATCTCAACCCAAGAAAAAATGCGTGCAGGATGAGACCTAGGTTTACACATAGTGCAGTTAACTGATTTGGGTGCAGCTTCAAAATACCAGAGATGATTTTCTTTTTGAAACTAAATGGGAATTCCAGTGGGGTTGTTAAGGATATTATCTAATCCTGATCTAATGGAATTACAAACCAGTCAGCTTAACTTCAGTACCCGGAAAGACCATGGGAGCAAATAATCAAGCAATCAGTTTGCAAACAGCTAGAAGATAATAAGCTGATATGTAACTGTCAACAAGGATTTGTCAAGAACAAGTCATGTCAAACCAAACTAATGGCTTTCTTTGACAGGATAACAAGCCTTGTGGATAGGGACGAAGCAATAGATGTGGTTTATCTTGATTTTTAGTAAGGATTTTGATACCGTCTTGTATGATATTCTTATAAACAAGCTTAGGAAATATATCCTTGATGGAGCTACTATAAGGTGGGTGCATAACTGATTGGAATACCATTCCCAGAGAGTAGTTATAAATGATTCATAGCCAAGCTGGAAAGACATATTGAGTGGGGTCCTACAGGTATCGGTCCTGTGTCTGGTTCTATTCAATATCTTCATCACTGATTTAGATATTGGCATAAAGAGTACACTTACAAAGTTTGTGGAGCATACCAAAGGGAAGGAAGGGGTTACGGGTATTTTGGAGGGTAGGATTAAAATTCAAAATGATCTGGACAAATTGGAGAAATGGTCTAAAGTAAACAGGATGAAATTCAATAAGGACAAATGCAAAGTACTGCACTTAGGAAGGAACAATCAATTGCACAGATACAAAATGGGAAATGACTGCTTGGGACCAAGTACTGCAGAAAGGGATCTGGATCTGGGGTTTACAGTAGATCACAAGCTAAATATGAGTCACTGTAACACTGTTGCAAAGAAAGACAAACCATCATTCTGAGATGTATTAGCAGAAATGTTGTAGGCAAAATTCTTCCACTCTACTTTGTGCTGCTAAGGCCTCAGCTGGAGTATTGTGTCCAGTTCTGGGCATCACATTTCAAGAAAGATGTGGACAAATGGGAGAAATCCAGAGAAGAGTAACACAAAATATTACAGATCTAGGGAACATGACCAGTGAGGAAACATTGAAAAAAAATGGGTTTAGTCTGGAGAAGAGAAAACTAGAGGGGAGGAGAGGGACATGAAAACAGTTTTGAAGTACCTAAAAGGTTGATAGAAGGGGGAGGGTGTTCTTCTTAACTTCTGAGGACAGGACAAGAAGCCATGGGCTTAAACTGCAGCAAAGAAGGTTTAGGGTTGATATTAGGAAATATTTCCTAATTGTCACAACAGATAAGCACTGAAACAAATTGCTAGGGAGGTTGTGGAATCTCCTTCACTGGTGATTTTTAAGAACAGGGTAGACAAACACCTGTCAGGAATAGTGGGAGGCAAGGGGGCAGGGGACTGGACTTGATGACCTACTGTGGTCCCTTTCAGTCCTACAATTCTATGATTCTACAATAGTGTATTTATAATGAATAAATTTCCAGTACAAGCAATCTATAAATATTTCACTGTTTTTCTCTGTTTTTCACTGATTTTTTTCCATGAAAAGTTCGAACATGATAATACCAAATTATGCATTTATTCCAAATCTGTTTTCTCTCTGAATGGTATGATCCATTTTAAATCATGGAGATCGACAAACTGAACTTGAAGTTAATTCACTGACCTGGACCAAGAACCAAATCTGATCCTTATGACGAAAGTGCTCTTTGTGCATATGGAAGGGAAACACCATAATTAATTAGAGCTATGATCAAGGCAAAATTGCATGTACCTGTTTTCAGATGACCTGCTCATGCCTTAGAAAACCCCATCCCAGACTTGTGAGTACATGATAGGCATTGAGTATACCTGCAGTAAAAGTGGCCACAAAAAGTCTGAAGCTTTTCAGAGACTTTAACAAATTGCTTGTACTTTTTACTGAAAGAAATAGAGTTTAGAGAAAAATTCCAGTAAAACTGTATGTAAACCAAAAGTTTGTTTTTGTTTGTGTGGATTAGCATTCACACATTTCCTCCTATTAGACTTCCTATTAGCGATGTTTAATTTTAACCACAGATCCAGAGTTGAGGAATAATTCCCAAAGTCTATTTCCTGATTAAACTGGGAAAGGTCAAAGGTTAATTTCACAGCCTCATGGTTAGACTGCCAACAGCTACCACATAACCATGCTTTAACATATAAACTTATTACAAATATTAGTGAAGGGAGGCAGAACGGTCTAGCAACTAGACCAAAATGTTGGAAAACAAGGTCTGAGTGGTTCAAATGTGGGTTCAATTGCCTACTCACTCTGGGTGAAATGCACATATGCACATATACATAGCCTACGTGAATGGATGGTATCACCTGCCAGCGTGGTATATGGCAGCCCTGAGGTTAGGGTCCCTGGCATCCCCTTACACAAGGTTTTGTGACCACTGCTTGTGAATAGTCACAAACCAAGTATCCAAGGCACCCTCCTCTACATCCTCCTATAGTAAACCTCTCCTGCACACTCACTCCATGGGATTAGGAGCAAGCAATAAGAAACAGACATATGTAAGACTAAAGGTCTAGCAAATCCATGGTCTCAAACTCAAAATATTTTTGAACCTGAAGCACTAGGATATTTGCTCATCCTTACAGCTGGCAATTAACCTGGAGGATGGATGAATATGCAAAGAGTACTGAACTAGATAGTGCTACAGTACCACAATCAGCATACATTGACAACTCAGTATTTCCGTTTAACTCTCATACAGGACACTCCTCAGGACCAAAGCTGTACTGTAGATAAAACAATAGATATCTAAAAGATATCAGTGGGGTTGTTGTCAGGAGGAGTGTTTGCTTTAAAAAGTAAAAAACAATGTAAACAATAGAGTTTTCCCATATACAAGAAATCACCAGGAAACCCAGATTAAGGCTGATGCACTATGTACACTTTACACTGCTCTGCCTTCTCCCCCCACCATTGGTCTTTGTCTACAAACTCAGGTTACGCTAAATAGTTTCAGCTAAACAAACTAGTTCAGAAACTGGATTACTTAAATCAGTGTAAGCCCCTTGCATGGATACTCTTAAATGAGTTCAAAAGTAGAGATGGTTGGCATCCATTGATGAATCAAGGCTTTAACCTTTCCTCAGAATTTCCTGGATTTCATATTTTAACATTAGCCAAATTTAATTTTTGTGTAATAGATAATAGTTTATGTAAGTGGAGAAGGAGAACAGATGATTAGAGAGAATTCTGCTTAGGACCAAGTATTCTTTCAATTACTTGTAAGATCTTGTCTACATGGTGCATTAATCCACACTAAAAGAGTGTAAATACCAGTATGTGCTAGCATGTTGCACACTAACTGGCTCATGTTGACTCTGATGGTGCTCAATATAAGTTCCCTAGTTCTACATCAGTGCACAACAGGGAACTTTTATTCAGCACCAGCAGGTTCTACATGGCCAGTTAGTATACAACAAGCTAGCACACACTGATATTCACACTCTTTTAGTGCAGATTAACACACCATGTAGACAAGCCCTAGAGATGATCAAACCCCTTGTTGCAAACAGTTTATACTTTGGAGTTGATCCTTGTTTCTGTTCATAAGTTGTCTGCAAAGAAGTGATGATTTAATGTGAGCATTATTCATAACTGTATTTACAAATATATTTAGTCAGATCATCATGAACTGTTCATCATGAGTGTTCATTTGAATACCTGATATTTGAAATTCACTTTTCAGCCAGTGTGATTGCTCACTGTCATGGGGTGCTCCATTCACTGCTTGAATGGCACTCTTGGTCACACTGAGGATTAGCTCTTGAAGCCAATGTCCCTTTCCAGGAGTCTTACCATCTCTCTCTCAAATCTACAGCTCCTCTCTCATCCCAAGAACCACAGCATCATCTTTGTGATTTAGCCATCTGGTTAGGTCACTCTGCATCCCCTCCCACCTTCCAGGGTATATCACAATCTTTCCTTCAGCAGTCCTAGACCATCTTTCCATTCACTGTCTCAAATGCCACTCTTCAGTGGCTAGTAGGGGAACTCAGGCCCACCCTCTACTCCAGATCCCAGTCCAGAGACTCTCAACCCACAGTTCCGGGCTTTATTCTCCCAACCCTCACTGCTCCTTGCCTGTACTGCCTTCTACACTCTGCTCTGGGAAAACCATCTCCAAACCCTCCTCCCTCTTCCCAAAGAGTGACTGATAGCCCAATCTGTTGCCAACTTTCTGGATTTGTAGACCCCACCTCTTCCTTCCCAGCTGGGCCTGCTTACAATCAATCTCTGCTCCCTGGCTCTTCCTCCAGGTGCAGCCACTTTAACCCCTACTGACCAGCTTAACCTTCCCAGTCCTGTGCAGGGTGGACTCATGTTTTGATGTTTTAACCTTTATAAATAGGTGCAATGTTTGAACAACTCACTGAGGCATTGAATCCCACAAGTAAAAGTTGAAGAACACTTCAGACACAGAAATCATCAGGCTAGAAACAAGCCTGAACAAATTTAGGACATTTAAAAATCTATTTCTTTACTCTTTTTCCACAAAAATATACTTGCATTTGGCTGTGGCTATGGACCGCTGGTTTAAAAATACTTTTAGTTTCCTTCCTGACTCAGGAAGAGACGAAGATATCAAACAGATTGATGGGCTGCTAGCAGGCTTTCCAGTCAGTTTTTTCTTGTCACATTCATGGCCTATGCCTAGGCCATGTATAGTGATAGCTTAATAAGGCAATTATCCTCTCATACTCAAATTTCTGCAGAAATCTTCCTCTGTGTTCGAGAGCTGGAAGATTATCTAAGGATCTACTTTCTATGGCTGAGGTATTCCTCCTCGTATGTGCCTCTGCCTGCTCATCTCTATGCCCAATGCTGATGATCATCCTGTTGTATTTTTGAAAATCACTGGATTTCTCAGGCTCCTTCTTCCTTACTGCTCCCAAAACCCATACACAAAATCAATATATATAGAGAGAGTGGCTAGATGAACATTTCTGATACAAATACACTTTATTGTGCCCAGATGCGTGTAACACACTAACAGACAGTGTGTGTGCCAAATCTTCCTCTAGTATGCCACAGTGAGGACAACAGCCTACTACCATGATTTGCTAATGGAAATGCTCCTATAGCCCAAGTGTTAGTGCTCTGTGCTTTGGAAATGAAGGGCCTGGGTTTGAGTCATGCTATTGCTCTATGCTGGGGTCACTGAATGTGCTCATTCATGTGTAAGCCAGAAGTCTGAGGGGTAGAGGTGAACATACCTGAATGTGCCTGTGGACACTGGGACTTTGCTGTTCCCTGACAATAAATAGTGAGAAGGGTGCAGCAGAGGGAAAGGGGGAGGGGTGTGAAGGGACAGTGGTCCATTAAACTGTCTCACAGCAAGTTGGGAACCCAAGGCAAAAAACACTACCCAAGATACTGTAGAATGGGTGTTTTACTTATCATTTGCACGCTTTTGAGTTATTCTTGCTGTTGTCCCAAATTAATGCTGTGCTCCCTCTCCACTTAATACAAAAAGTGGGGTTTTTGTTACACACAGACTCAGTGCTTGAAAGTGATGAATTGTTGCTGGTTACAAACATTCAGGGGAGGTATTTCATTTTCCTAGGTTTCTGAGTGTCTGCTTGAACTGGTTTTGTTTTGCAATATTAAGAGGAACCCTTAGATATTGAATCTGGCTCTTGTTTCTGAAAGCACCTGCTGGCAGAAGGGTTGCACGTGCACACATAAGAGTTCTTCCCTGAATATTCATGCAAACAAAATCCCGTCAGAAGAGCATTCACCAGAAAGCAAACAAGTATGAACATGGTCAGATCATATCAACCTTTGGAATTCCCTCATGTGGTGTTTCTTTGATCAGATCTGAATTCCCTCCTGTGTTTGTGAGTAGTTTTCCCCACTCGTCACTGAGCTCTAGTTACACTAGGATAAACCCAGAGTTACTCCAGTGAAGCCAATGATGTTATTCCACATTTACAGTTGTGCATTGATAACAAACTTGGCCAGATCTTTTCTAGCAAGTGGATATTTTATCTGTTTAGTGCATGCCATCTTTTTAATGAAACTGAAATAGAGAAAAAAAGTACTCCTGAAGAGACCAAAGAAACAAATATGTATTTCTTTCTAAGCATTATGAATATTTTTGATCTATGGATTTCCACAGTACTTATTTACTTTGTTCAACAATGCAAAAAAAAGAAAATGGAAAGAAAGTTATCAGGGAATATAGCTTTTGTCATTTTCCCTGTATAACACAGACCCTATGAATATAGCCACTATCTATTCACTCAAAAGAAATTTTGTCATAAGCACCACAATGTTCATTTGGATTGATCCCAAAGTCAAGGTTTCAGACAGTACCTGCTTGAAATGAATCCTGGCCATATGTAGAGATTAAAATCTGCAAGACCCAAAATTCATGGTGAACAGCTAGCCCAATAGTGGATAATCCTGAATTAAGAAGTAAGTTGTCTGTACTTAGTAAACTCAACTCATTTGACTATCACTAGCCAGTATGTGAAGGGGATCATTCACTGCTGGCACCGCCAAGTGGTTAATCAAGGGCATAGCATGCTCTCTTCCTTCCTGGTGGCCCAATTTGACAGCTGCTCTAGCCATGCAGCAGTCTCCACCTTCCATGACTCAAGCCTGGTCTACACTTACCTTGAAATTTGGCAGCAGTTGATGGGAGTTACGCGAGCTACTCTGTGTAGCTTGCCTAACTCCATCGACTTCATAACTCCTCTTCTATTCGGCATCTTCACTGCACTGTGCCAATGGGAAATATGTTCCTGTCAATGCAGTGCTACACTACTTGAGGAGGTGGTTTTAACAGTCGACTTCTGGATCGATTGAGCAGGTCTTCACTAACCACTCAATTGATCTGGATAGACTGATCTGATGGCGGCAAATTTGCCACTGCCAATGAAGACGTACCGAGAGACCTCTGGCCAGGCCATGAATTGTGTCCACACTTTTCAGGAATCCAATAAAGAATAGCCCTTCTGTTAGCAAGGGGCTACAGGCCTCACCAGGTCAAGGTCCCAGAGTCATGACCCTCCAGGCTATAGGGTCTTCCGAATCCAGATTCCCCTCTATCTGAGCTAGATTTTCACCTTCAGCCTCACCTGGGTGTTGAAGAGGAACCTGGGATCACCCTCCCTGCCAGGTTCCAATCCAGTGCCCTATGGTGGGCAGCAAGTTTCTGCACTCCCAAAAGATGCTGCACCACTGTTCCTCTGGATTGCTTCCTACCAGTCTCCTTACACCAAAGGACAAAGACATAGAAACAAAATAAACCAAAGGAGAGAGCCCAGACCATGCAAGCATTCAGAGTCCTCTTTTCCCTCAGCAGATTAGATAGATTCTCAAAAGTCAGGAGATCCAGGCAGCTGAACCTGCCAGAATGCTCCCTCTGAGGGCAAGTCTACACCGGACAGCTCCATAGGCACAGCAGCCATCAGTCCAGTGGTATCGATTGAGCAGTCTGGTGATGATACACTCAATCGCTTGCCAAGTGCTTCTCCCATCGACTCTGGTACTCCACCGGAATGAGAAGCACAAGCTATGTCGACAGGAGAGCGTCTCCCATCAACACAGCGTAGTAAAGACAGCGTGGCTATTCAATGCAAGGTACATCAACATCAGTTATGACGTATCTTGCATCGACAGAGCCATGCAGTGTAGACCAGGCCTGAGTCAGGAAGCACATAGGTCTATTCACCTCTAATGGCTACCTAAGCTGCTCAGATCCCCTTTCAAGCTCCTCCTCCAGCCCATGCTTGCTTTTCATATGTGGTGGGCTGCCCTGGCCCAAATTAGTGCTTTAACTGCTTCCTTTCCAGTGTGGGGTTTGGACACCCCATCACAAGTTGGGTTACTATTTTCTAGTATTTTAGTAGTCACTGCATTATAAATACAGTCTCTTTAAGTTCTAAGGGATTTTTAAAACTCCATATTAATATTTAGCATGGAATCTTGATGTCACCTCCCTGTTTTTTCCTCTTGGTTCAACAGTGTTAGATTTTTATTTGCATTTAGGTTGTTTGTTGCTTATCAACACTAGCCTTCTTCCTTTCAGGTGAAAGTAGACTAAGAAATATCAGTGATGAGCTATTTGCTTGGGAAAGGTGTAGCGTGCTTGCCTGTCCCCTCATCAGTCTCCATGGTGTTTTTCAGCACAAAATAAACAGGAACATAAAACATACTAGACCATACCAACTCTTCTTGCAGGCCTGCTGTCCACCTTCAGTGGACCACAACAGTTAATTCAAGGTGAACACTCTCTTTGTTCCACAGCATCTGCATGGTGATAAACAAAATTAGATTATTGACTTGGAGCACTTGGGGAATGGAATTCTTCCTCAGACTTTTCTCTGATACCCAACAATGAAAAATAAAGTTCTTTTTGTCAGTCTTAATTAATAGCTAAGCCAATATTTCACCTCCCCTAATTTGCATTCAGGCAATTTTCCATGTTTTTCCCTAAACTTTTTCTGAGTCTTTTTGCTTCAACATGAAAACTCACCACTTTCCATTTGATTTCTCAGGATTGTTAATTGCCTCCAATAAGGTGTTATATTTTAAGTTATGAAGTGGATTTACTTGGTATCCTTATAATTCAGCAACTCAAGACGAGGCCAAAAATGTGTTATCTAAAAATGTAGTGGTTTCAAAATTTACAAATACTTATTTCCAAGGGCAATTACTTATTTCTCTTTTTACTACAACAACCTAGTAAGCTCATCAAGAAGACTATGAATTTGGGAAATTCATGATAGACTAAATATTTTACACTTTTCCAAAGACTTTACCAACATTATGAGCCAGATCCTGCCAGCCTTGATCACAATTAATAGTACTGAATAGCGAAATAAAAGGAACTACTCAAGGAACATTATTACTCAACACATATAAGGGTAGGAAAATCTGGGTCTAAGTCATTAATCTCCACAATACCTCATCAAAGCAATTTTCATTGTATATATTTTATAGATGGGGAAATCAAAGCACAGACATCAAAGGACTTCTCCAAGGTCACACAACAAAATGGCAGGGCCAAGAAAAAACCCCAAGAGTCCCGACTTCAGGTTCTCCATTTAGTTTGAGATTTTCAAAGACACAAAGGGCATTCAGCCACCAAGCAACCATTGAAAAATCAATGGGAATTGGGCACTTAACTCCCATTTTTCCTTTTGAAAAATCTCCCTCTTACCCTCTATACAATAAGGACAAGTTAGGAATAGTAACAACATATGGATTGGACAGGAAAGCTTTTTATTCATGCATTGGTCAAATACTTGATGACACACCTGTATGCAGAAGACAGGAAAATTAGTTAAGAAAGAATGCATTCACAACATCCAAATGCTTGAAATATTTCAGCTTTACCCTTGACACAGCAAAGAGCTCAGTATTTACTTCAACTACACATTATGCAAAGGCATTGAATAGCACTTAATGTAATTAGTCTTTTCTATATTCAACTTTTAACCTACAGATGAGCAAATACTGAATATGGTACATCTACTTAAATTAGCTAAAGTGTTAGCAGAAATACTAGCCAAGCCCCTATGACTGTAGACTCAAGGTTGAGTTGAGAACTCAAAATGCAATAGCTGTTGACAGAAACGTCACACTCACCAAAGCAGTGAGCAAATATAAAAGCTCAAAATATATTTTAATTCCATGTAGAAACCCTCAGTTAGGTTGTTGGAATAGTGTCAAATCATATTTTGGTAGTTTTGAAAGAACTGCATATATTCATGGTTTCCACAAACTAAGTAAGTGCTTGAAATATTGGTCTTGACTGGATTTCCACAGGAAAGTAATTCTCAAAGAAAATTGTCATGTTACTTCCAATACGGAGACCTAAACACAATTTTTCCTCTAGCCTCTGGCACAATTCATAGTAACTAGACCATAGGAGAGAGCAATACAAAAAAACAAGATGCATGCCAAACATCATTTGCTTAGTCACTTGCTTTATCTCTTCTCCTCCCATCAGATAAAAAGAATCAGGAATAACCAGTGTCCTAAGAATTAGATAAGAACATAAAAACAGCCATACTGGGTCAGGCCTATGGTCCATCTAGCCTGGTATCCTGTCTTTCAACAGTGGCCAATGCCAGATGCTCCAGACGGAATGAATAGAACAAGTAATCATCAAGTGATCCATACCATGGCCATTCCCAGCCTCTGGCAAACAGCAATCTCTGTCTATCCTGACTAATAAAGATTGATGGTCCTTTCCTCATGAACTTATCTAGTTATTTTGTAATGCTGTCATAGTCTTCGCCTTCACAACATCTTGTGGCAAGGAATTCCACAGGTTGACTGTGCATTGTGTGAAGAAATACTTTCTTTTGTTCACTTTAAACTTACAGCCTATTAGTTTCATTTGATGACCCCTAGTTTTTCTGATATGAGGAGTAAATAACACTTCCTTATTTATTTTCTCCATACCAGTCCTGATTTTATAGACCTCTATCATATCCCCCCTTAGTCATCTCTTTTCCAAGCCGAAAAGCCCATGTCTTATTAATCTCTCCTCATATGAAAGCTTTTCCATACCCCTAATCATTTTTGTTGCCCTTTTCTGTATCTTTTCCAATTCCAATATATCTTTTTTGAAATGGGGTGACCAGATCTGCATGCAGCTTTCAAGATGTGGGCGTACTGTGGATTTATATAGAGGCAATACAATATTTTCTGTCTTATTATCTATACCTCTACTAATGTTAGCTTTTTTGACTGTCATTGCACATTGAGTTAGTGTTTTAAGAGAACCATCCACAATGACTCCATGATCTCTTTCTTGAGTAGTAACAGCTAATTTAGACCCCATCATTTTACATGTATAGTTGGAATTATGTTTTCTACTGTGCATTACATTGCATTTATCAACATTTAATTTCATCTGCTGTTTTGTTACTCAGTCACACGGATGACATGTCATATTTAGTGATTTAGGAACAACATAACAGAATGACCAACTCTTTTGATCTACTGGTTATGATAATGTATTAACTTTTAATACACAATACTGTTCTAATTTCAGTTGGGCAGATGCCTACCTGCATTACTGTTCAAACTGACAAAACAGCCAGTGTGTTAATTTTTATGGTTCATTTACTAAATGCTAAAAGAAATTGAGTTTAGAACCAAAATATCACCTGCTGACCCTTAAATGTGCTGACAAGATGTAGCTGACCTTACAAATAGCAAAGCCGTGTTTCTTCAGTGTCATGTTGTCATTAACAATACTGTCTGCCTTTTGTAAGTGCCTTCCTAATGAAGTTTAAACCCACATAAAACAATGTTCTCTTTTTTTTTTCCACAAAAGGTGTCTGCTTCCTGCAGAAAATGTTGACTTTTCAATGAAAAGCCAAATACATTAAAAATAATTTTGGAAATATTACCACATGGACTCATGAGAGCTGTTGTTTGGATGCCTCAGGCCCCCATTTTCTACTATGGGCCAGGTTCCCCAGCCAGACTACAGCTGCCATGATTCATTACAGCAGTTCAGCAAGACGTGCATCATGGAAGGTGTAGTCCAGCCAACAAACCTAGCTCATAATGAGAATGGAGGTATGCGGCACCTGAACTACAGATCCTATGAAGCACCACAACAGCATTTCCAAATGAAATTTACAATTTTCCTGGAAAGGTCAAAAGTTCTGCAGGAAAAGTTTTTTCCAATCAGCTGTATACAGTGTTCCTTTTAAGTCCCAGACATCCCATGGCTCACGTGACTGTTATTCATAATCTAGACAGAAGCATATATGTCAAATCACAGTGGCCATGAATGATTCAATCCATCAGATACTGAACATTTTATAAAGTTACTACAATAGACCTCTTGGAAAAATGACCACAGTTAAAATCTAACATGTTTTGGTTTTTTTAAATGGAGAAGCCCCTCTGGTTTGATTTGTGTATCTCTTGTATTATATAAAGACAGATTATAAACCAAAATTTCTTCAGGCAAAGTATCCTAATTCTCCAAATATAAAATGAGGCTTTTGTTTTATTTTCTTGACAGTAAATCTCTGGCCTGTTGCTTAGCAGCCAGATAGCATAAACAAAGAAACCTTCAATCAAGTGAACTATGTAGCAGCAGGTAAATCTGTCATATTAATTACAGAATGGAAATACAAGCAGAACTGATTATTTCAAAAAGCTGCACACATTTGGTGCCCACAGATGTTTTGAAAATGGAGATGACCAACTTTGGATTTCTTGGTATTAAGGAATGAAGGGGTCTTCTTTAAAAAAAAAAATGAATGTAGTGATTTTGAGAGGTACTATATAGGCAGTCCTGGAAACTAAGGTCAAATTTTTCAAACTTGTGTGTCCTAAGTTAGGCTCCTAAACCCATATTTATGTCCACTTAATAACAGGCCTCATTTTCACAGGTGATGAGCTCCTACAATTGCCCTTGAAGTCAATGGAAGCTGCAGGTGCTCCATGCCTTTAAAAATCAGGCCATTTATTAAAGGGGCCTAATTAGAGATGTTGGGAACTAACTCTAGGCATTCAAGTTTGAAAAGATTTTCTGGAGGTTTTAATTATTTTTTCAAATGTATTTTTTTTTATAAATAGATTATTTCTATCCTTCACCACCTCATTGATTTAAATGCATCTATGACCCACAATTCCCATGTCACAACTGGAGTCTGATACACAGCTTTGCTAATTCATTTTAATGCACACGTTTTCAGCATGCTTTCATAGGGCTCACCTCCTACATGGAAAGAAGGAAATGCCAAAGCTACTCTTGCAGATCACAGCTGTACAGCTTTAAGGCAGGCATTTCACTGCGAATGCAGCACTTGGCCTTACTGACGAAACAAATCAACAGGGTCATATTCTGCCCTCAGTTACCCCCATGCCCTCTCCTGACACCAGGATTGCCGCATGTCCATGAACTGGAGGAGTATTTGGCCTCCAAATGCTTGAGCTTTAATGCTAAACTGTTAGTTTTAGTCAATTGTTCTAGCATTTTGGTTGCTTTTTTTAAATCTCAGAGTTGATCCACAGGGCATTGTCATTAGGTTGCAGTCTCACCTTTCAGCTGATAGACAGACTTCCTGCTGGAGAGACATAATTATTTAACCGGATCCACTCATCCTGCCACTGATTTGTTTTACTTTTGTTCTTGGCAACAAGCAGAAACTCTAGGTAATGTTTCTTTTCTCATTTGGCTAATTCTTTCAGAACACTTTAGCAAGTTAACCCATGCAGTTCACTTAGTAAACACAGGATCTCCTAAAAGGATTTACGAAACCAAAGTACCTCAAATTTTCCAGACAATCTTTGTTTTTCTTTGGTTTTGTCCTGAGCACACTTATACAGAAGTCTCAGGCAACAAGCTAAAATTTTTAGTTCCTCATCAATTGTAAGCAGATCATGAGAGAATCAAAGTTAAGAAGGGGTTCTTTTATACAAGATATAGGTTAAGACAAACAAAATGTTACCTCTGTCTCCGGACTACATAATAAAAGTAAAATCTATTAGGCAATGACCTATTTTTACTACAACTATCTCCTCTAATCAAAGGTTACCTATTGGACACTGATCCACCTTGAAACTCAGGTCTTCCATCTGACAGACCTAATTTTAGCTCTGAGTGCGTAAGAGTTTAAACTGTCTTCATCCAAACCACAGTATCACCTGCTCAGGTGCTCAATAGTATACATTAGAGCCCCACCAAATGAGTTTATACTAAGGTATACTACACTACATGCTATGCCTCAAGCAGAAGTTATGAGCTTGAGGCAGGAATCACCCAGTAAAAGTCTATGGCTTTTGTTATGCAGGATGTCAGATTAGTTTATCATAATAGTCCCTTCTGGATTTAAAAATCTATGAATAAAGTGTATTCAACAACAAAGTGTTCAAGAGACTCAGATGCAAAGCATATTAACCACTTTGAAATTGCATTAAGGGTCCAGTCTAAAGTCCACTGTAGTCAGTGGAAGTACTCCCATTGACTTCAATGGGTTTTGGATCAGGATCTAAATTGTAGAATGACAAGTTAGCTAATGGTGAAAAGTTCAAGAAGGGTAGCTGTGTTAGTCTGTATACAGCAAAAGCTTATGCCTGCAGAAATATGTTAGTCTTTAAAGTGCTACAGGACTCTCGTTGTTTGTTAGTTATTAACTCTCAACATAAATACATATTTTCAGTGTTCTAGCTGCAACTGGAATTTAGCTTTTTCATTTATGTCTATGTTGCAATACAATATGTGCTAACTGCTTATGCTAAACAATCTGTTCCAAATTATATTTAGCTGTGACTCTCTGAGTACCTTTCCCAGACCTGAAAAGAGCTCTGAAAAGAGAAAAAGTGGATTCACACAATGTTTCATGCTGCAAGTGTTTGCACAGCCATCTCGAATTGCCTTTGGTTTCCCTCTTCCTTTGTATAGATGTTTCAGTCATCTTGAGAGACAGAGCAGAAATAATACCATTTGTTTTCAGCAGGCAATCACACATCTCAAATAATTAATAGCTAGTAGCCAAAAACATAGCCAAAGAGAACACTTTATGAACACCCACAGAGTGAAATATGTCGACATAAAAAGAGTTCGAACAATTTCAGATAACTAACAAGTTCATAAAAATCAGCATGTGTTTGCAGACTATTTATGAACAGAATAAAGTGCTAAATAAGTTGAATAAATTAACTGCTATTAATCATTTGTCCAGCTCTAGAAGTGATAGTTTTGCACACTAGTACAGTGTAGACTTGTGAACTTGAACCTCTGAGCAGCTGGTCACCTGATCCTGAAAAATTAACTGTTTAACCACGGGGAGAGTTTATAAGAAGTCATGGAAGTGCATATATTTCACCTTTATTATACCCAACTCTACTTGTCCATACCTCAAACACTTCAAGTATCACTGATGATGACTTTGGATAAGACAACTGATAAATTCACCAATTACTATCAGGGTTGTTATAGAAGCAATGGCCCAAAATAGAAAGGGAAAAGGGCAAACTTAAATGTGCAGACTAGAACTAATTGTTACTCTAATTTCTAGATACTTAGTAATTTTCAACGTGATTGTCCAAAGCGTAGAACAATGGGGTCCAATGGGCTCACTTTGCTTAGCAATGTTTATGTTTCTCTGAACTATGCTCAATCTCTCTTCAAAGACTCTCTGTAAAGCCAGCATGAGAAGCACCAGCACTTTGGCAAACCCAAGCCAAAATGTGCAGGACTGAGACACACCCAGGCTCCTGGCCAAGTCTGATCTGGAGGTAAAGGTGTGCAGGGGAGCTTGCACAATAATGGCCTACACTCTAAGTAGTCTAAGCCAGTGACAGTTGCCTCTTACTTTATAGAGCACTGAAGTCACACTTTTTTTCCTTAATTATTTTATGTTGGTAAGTTAAAAATGTGAACATTTGAGGTGAATAATTTTTTACTGAAACTCACAGATGCAGTGGGATCAATTTCCTAATTATGTGTATATATATATAAAATCATTTTCCCCTCAGCAAGAAAACCAATTAATGAGATGAGTACAGCCATAATACCACCACCACCTCCCAGACACTTATTTATAATGAAATCAGGACACCACAACCAGAATGGCTTGCAGGAAGTATAAACTTGAATTCCCTCCACTTTCAGTCTTCCTGCCATGGTTAACAATTACTGTACTTCCAGCCAAAGCTGCCCTGAAGGAGAAAAAGAGTTGAACTGCCAGCACAGAGGCTTAGAAACCCAGTTAATAATTTAGTAGCAACAAGCTATCAGGCTACTCCAGTAGAAATTCCTCCCTCTCCCCATGGAAATGTCTTCCTCATGAGGGAATTTCTTAGGAGATTTCTTGATAGAGAGAGAAGCGGACAGCTCTGTCTACAAGCAACTGCAGATTCCAGACTCCAAGAATGAATCTGGAGACAGTATGGGGTCTTTTTTTCAAATTAACGGTGCTCACATTTTTTAGGGGTATTAAATCTTCTATGCAGCCCTTCTTTAAAATGTCACTTTCCTGCTACACTTCGCATTGTATTTGTTGTCTCTTTCATTTGAAAATCATCTAGTTCTTGCACCTGTGCAAGTCCATCAAGCACGCTTGGTAAAATACATGAAGAAAAAAAAGTGTAATTAATCTCTTCACAATCCTATGTTTAGATGAAGAGAGAGAAAGTAAGCAATATGTGTACCCAAATCTTAACCGCACACTTTGGAATAATACACTGGCGTTCCTTGTCGTGTGTGTGTAACACTCTGCATTATCATTGTCTGCTAGTTATTCCTGAAATCACTCAGATCTGTACAGTTGCCAATACATATATGTACAATCGTATTGTTCTTTATTTTTCTTTAAGAAGAGGCATATAAGACATACGGAGTTCTCAACAGAGAACCATCTATCACAGGACAAATTTAACAATACATTTATTGAAAATTTCAAATGCATCTCTCCAGAGTTTAAGAGAATGTTCAAAAATAGTTATGTTACAAATCCAAATAGACCAAATAGAAAAATTAGACTCTGCCCTTTGACTAATCAATTCAGCAGCATTGTTGAGAACAGAATTTGGCCAGACGTGAGGGGAAACTCACATAAAATTATAATTTTTAACTACTGACTCACATCATTAAGAACATGTTTTATTACGCCTTTCTCTTTATCTTATAAAGGCCTATTTTCCCTTGTATGGGATATTGCCACATACAGGAGAGGAAACTGAACAGTTTTAACTCACTGAGTTTCCTAGGAATTCTTCCAATGAGAGGTGGCTGGTCGTTTTTCATCCTTGCCCCAGAAGAAGCTTGAGGTTCTTTCTACTCAAACATCCACAGGCCACAGCTTCTTTGTGCCACCTGGCTGACCTGTGGATACACTGTTCTTACAGGTGCCATACTTCAAGGGACACTGTCTAATGCAGCGACCTCAGACCGTATTTGCTTTTGCTTGATTCCCTGGGGGTTTGAAGAGAAGAATCCCCTGAACTTCCAGTCTGCCACCTCTAAGCTCCTCCCTCCATTTCCACATCACTGGAACACCATGGTACCACCACAAAGGGAGATTCTCCAGGATAGGGTGAAAGAGGTGAATAGGCCACAACAATGTATTTCCCCCCTTCCTCTATGCATGGATGCAATAGGCCGTATGGGGCCCAGAAAGACTTTCCACATCCATATCACTGTAAATGGACTGTATCTGTTTTTACATTACAAACTTGCATGTATCCTGGCTTCTTTAGGGCCATATACAGGTCACAGAGCTGTGTAGCAGAACTGGGCATAGGCAGAAGGAAGCAGAGACAGAATGGGCTCTGAGGAAGTCTCCCCCTGTTTTCCTGGGCCTCTCCCACATCCGCCATCTTCCTCCCAGTCCCAAGTAGGGGCCACAGAAACAAACTCTGCAGGAGACCCTCACAGGACAAACATTGCCACTGTCCCAAGCCCCTACCTAGGAGAGTGTGACTTGGGAAGAGGACAGAACAGTGTGCTGGCTAAGAATCACACTTGGCATCAGAGGCATAAATATTCATTTAACTAGAACAGTCAAGTACACATTTACTACCCTCCATCTTCAAACTACACAAATACAGGAGCCTTACAAACTCCCATTCTGAGCCTTGTGAACTTCTGAGAGGAACATGAAGGATTGACAGTGGTACAGCAGCAGAGTTAAGATGGTTTAGGAAATATTAACCTTGGATTCTTTTATGATAATAAAGATAACAGTATTTGAGCAAATTATATTCATTTAAGGGTCTTTTCCTTAAAGAAGTGACAGAATGTTTTTACTCTAAAGATGACCTGCAAAAGGAGAAAAATGATTTCTTGTTACTTTACACTATACACAGAAGACCTGCAAGGATTTTTTTTAAATCAAGAAAGAAGCTTGGGGTTTTTTGGGGGAAGGGCAGGGAAGGAGTTGTTTGTTTTAAACACATTCAAAATTCAGTTATTTTCTACACCAGAATATTTTATAGTGACTGAAGCACTTGAGAAACTATGATATAAAAGGTAAGAGTCTGAACAGAGAGCAACTGAAGAGATTTTTTATTCAGATTATGTAAAGCTCTTTGGTCAAGATTTTCAAGACTGACTAGTGATCTTGACCACCCAACTTGAGTTACCTTAAGGAGTACTGATTTCCAGAAGATGCTAAGCACCTTGCCTCTGAAAATTAGGCCATAAGGTGTATCTAGTTGGGAACCTAAAAACTGAGGCACCTAAAAATCACTAGTAATGGTTATAAATCTTAACCTAAGTTCAGTTTTAATTTTCATTGATACCTATTTAACTCCAGTGAGTGAACTCTTGGTTGAAATAAGGTCATTCTGAAAGGTTCAAAACTGCCACCACTTCAATAAGATGTAACTGCTCACAATAAGTATTATTGAAATTTTTCTAGCTGTCCTTGATCAAAATTAAGGAAGACTAACCTTGACATTTCTGAAAGGTTAAAAAAATCCTTTCTGGCCTCTTTATACAGCATAAAGCAGAAAAAAAAATGACAATTTAAAAAACTTCTTTGCAGGTCACCTTTTACTCAATATTAATGACGTTTTTTGCCTGCAATTTGAAATAAGTTTAATTTACCATATTAAAATGACTAAAAGTAAATTATAGTATTTTACAACAGCATTTTTGCAAAACCTATAGGATTATTTACAAATGGAGGCCCTGGCCCTGCAGACATATGTGCATGTTTAACTTTGTGCACACAAGTGCTATTATTTCTTCATCTGTGTACAACAGGATCGGGAGTTGCTGAGTGCTGCAAAAAGCAACAAGAAATACCCCTGGCAAACGTAGATGAGTATTGTTTATTATTAATAGTAATAATAAAAAATCATCATAAATAATATCGGGGGGTTGGGGCAGGGTTGCTAAGAAAACAGTCTCTTATTTTTGAAAAACAAGGTTGGCAACTCTGCATAGTCAATGGGCCTGATAGTCTTTTACACTAAAGCCCCTCTACAGCAATGAAAATCAGGTCCAGCTGGACTACTGAATATAAGTAAGCAAATGCATAAATCTCTGCAGGATAAGTATCTTACACAGGTAGTGCTATATTCCCTATAAGTCAAGTATCACCATATTTATTATAGGCCACCAAAACATGTACTGTAGTGCACACTAGCTATTGCTATAGTTTATACAACAGTTTTTACCATCACTATAATTTCTGACTTCACTGGGAGTTAAGGGTACTCAACAATTTACCAAGAAAATACAGCCCCTTACAGGATCAGTTCCCGAAATCATGGCACTATATATGTAGTTTGACACAGGTTGTTACTTACACACTTACACAATGTGAAGTGCCCACATGTCAAATTATTGTGAATGGTATCATACCAGTCATCTGTTTGGAAGATAAAAATATATATACTGTATATATAAACTAAGTAATTAAAAATTGCACCCTTGAATTCCTTTTTCAGATATAAAAAGTGTGAGGACACTGGTTTGCCATTTTAACTACGTGTTTCTTTGAACATACCAGTGCTTTAAAATATACACCCAGGTCAGTTTGTTATGACTACAAAAAGCAAAATATCTCTCCAAACTAATCTCTACAATGGTAGAAATAACCTTTGATTCAGTACCGTAATTAGTAACAGACACTGAAGAAAAAAATACTAAAAGAACATCAGTAATTTCAAACCAAGTTAACAGTCTGATTAATCAAACCCCTACGCTGTCAATCAAATAATGCACTCAGTAGTTTTGTTCAGATCACTAAGCGGGTTTCTTCTTTAAGTGCCACAAATTCTATCAACCACCCAAAATTCAGAAGATTAAAAAAAGGAGCAAAAACTCCAGCTCCTATAGAGATTTTGGAGGATGATGTGGAAAGTTGGGTGCAGTTTTAGTAACAATGGAAGAACTTTGCTTTTATATAGCCTGATTCTTTAATACTAAAAAGGAAGATTCTTAATAAGAGCCAGATTCTGCCTGGCTTTTATGTGAGTGCAAGATAGAAGTGGAGAGGGTGCAAGGAAATGTCCTGCTCCTGTGAGGCCCACATAAGGATCAGGCAGGCAGTATAGTGACCCCCTTGTGCCTATTGACATGGGCCAAAGTTCTGAAGAACACAAGGGGTAGCAAAAAACTGTAAGATCTGTTCTTTATTGGCTTGCCTTTCAGAAAGGCTTAGCCCCTACTGCACCCACTGAAATTAATGGGGGACTGCAAGTGCTCAGTCCATATACTTCCACAGTTGAATCCCTTTCCCTATTTCCTCAAAAGTGCCTTCAGATCAGCATTTCTTTTTTTAGTATATAGGAGGGAGTTTGGAGCTCTCCCTGCTGCTCTATAATTTGTGTCACGGGAGGACAGATAAATACTTTGTTGTGAGATTTCTGGATTAGAAGCACTTATAAGAACATAAGAACAGCCATACTGGGTCAGATCAATGGTCCATCTAGCCCAATATCCTATCTTCCAACAGTGGCCTATGCCAGGTGCTTCAGAGGGGATGACAAGAACAGGTATTCATCGGGTGATCCACCCCCTATCGGCCAATCCTACTGTGTAATGTACTTTGTAAACAATTAATTAAGCCTCATCACATCCCTATGAGGTAAACAAGTGCCGCTGAATCCCTTTTACCATTTGATAAACTGAGGGATGTAGAGAATAAGTGACTTTCTCAAATTCATATAGAAAGTCTGTGGAAGAGAAAAAACCAGAATCCAGGGGCCCTGACTTGGAACCACCTGTTATAAAGACTAGACCACACTACAGAAAATGCAGCCAGCTTAATCCTCAGGAGATGAAGAAAGCAAGATCCAGATGAGTGCTTTAATATTATACCATATAACAAAATATATGAAGGACCTGTGATATCACCATGCAACAAAAGCCATTCATCTCTAGAGTTGTTGTGGACAGTATCAGTGTATGTCACAACATGTAGCATTGTTTTGTGCTGGTGGGCGCAACCGAAATGGAGAAACTAAAGGATTGTCTTGTTAAATAAAGTGCTTCCACATGGATCCAGTGCAGAAAATGTCTATTACAAGGATCGTGGTAACATGTGACATCTCTGGACTACAAAATGTTGTTTAGATTATAGTTTATGAATTGTGAAGAGAAGGAATTTGGGTTTCCGATAAATAGCAGAAGACTCTACCAGGCTCCTCAAATGATGGGGGAAGATCTCAGCTGGAAGCTCAAAGAGATGGAAGGATCTTCTACAATACTAACTACTCCTGATGAAGATTAGAGGCAATTAGGCAAAGTTGTGCATGCTTCAAAAATCAAAGTTTTCATCCTTTGGACTTCACAGCTGTTATGCATCTTAATGTCTGTAAAACATAAAAGTAAAGCAACAGAGATTTTCTCACTGTACCAGCTCACCCATTATTATTAGAAACAGAAAGATTGTACCTTTGACAAATTCAGCTATTCTGAGTTTGGGAAACAATTTCAAGAAGCAGATGCGTGTTTCTGGGGATATGCCCATTTTCAAAAGACTGATACTAAATGCGTGTCCTTTTCAGTGTCTGATCTGGAGCCCACTTCCAGCATGGTGAGGAAGGATAAAATGGAATTATGCCAAATGTACCAACATAAAACCTCTGAATTCACAGCAGACTATTAAAATGAATGGGGAAAGGGACCATTTCCAGTTGAAATGGCAGCAAAGGAAAAGCTTGAAGAAACAAAACCCGCCACCTCATACACCAAAGATCCTTCAATCACAAATCAGTGCACAGCCTACATAATATCTATGGATGTGTGACCAAACAAAAATAAAAAATATGCCTTGTAAATATTTTGAAAAATGGATAAGTTCTTGGCTCCATTCCAACTCTGTTTTTGATAGTCATTCATTTAGGATTAAATTGAAAGTTTTAACGCCTCTTTCAACCTGGCATACACATTATTTGAAACCCACATTCTAAATTGCAGTATTTACCAGGGATGGGTTTTGTTTATGAGGCCACTGCAGGTCTGAAGATTCTGCAAGAGGTTTGAATTCCATTTTCCTGCATTTTAATTTTTGACATTGACACATGAAGAGGTTGAGATTGAGAGGCATGGAGTATGCAGATGATTTGGCCCTCCCTTCAAAATGCATAAAAGCACAAAAAGTAAGTCAATGTAAGTGTTTTTTTGTTGTACTGTCTGTGTGCATGTTAACAACGAAGCAAATATTATGAAATTTAGGAAGCAACAGGCTCATGGTAAATGTATTTCTGTTGCTTATCCTGGATTTAGACAAAAGGTTTCAGAGAAAATTCACTTGGTTTCAGCTAAATTGCTACTTGTAGAAGAATTACCAATTCAGGTAAAAAATTAGTGAGAAATGAACCAGATTGGTTTCTGACATTTGGATCAAATAAATCATGAGAAGTATGATTGCTTATCCAACCCCTGAAGTCTTTCTTTCACCCTCCTTTCCTCCAATCTTCCATCTCATTCAGACATCCCTTTGCCTTCCCAGTTTCTTTTCTTTCTTTCTAAAACATACACGAGAAAGTCCACAACACCCTTTCTCCTGACCAGAACTAGGAGTCAGATATCGGACCTTTGGAAGAGGAAAGTGGCAGTGTTCAGGAGAGTGGGACTCTCTAAGCTCTCAGATCTAGTCTATTCTGGATTGCATTCTAATTGAACATGCATTAGAGTTTCTGCAAGCCAGAGATGCTCTAGGATACACACACACACATAGCCTTTGGAGTTGCTCTAGAATCAAAGGAGGACCCAGTCCACGAAAATTCAGATCTACATCTGAATCTGAACTTTCTCAAAAGTGTAAGTTGCTTGGGTCAGGAGTTTTGTTTCAGGCCAATCACTATCTGGAATTCACATGATTTGAGGATAGAACTGACAACAGATATTTATAATATTGATTCATTTGCAGCTGATATTTCTTATTGTGGAAGAGTAGCTACTTCCTCCTTCCAAAGCAATTTCTGATTTTCAGGGCAGATGGTTCAGCAGATAATAATGAGGTGTTGTGAGATCCTTCCATCACTTCAGATTTAGTCCATGGTGATTGTAACTGGGGTCCTGTTTTCAAAATTGGGCACCAAACAACGGACACCGAAATCCATAAGACACTTCACTAAATGTTTGAGACACCTAGAATGCTGATTTAAACATCTAAATACTGGAGTTGGCCAAAAAGCTCTGACTGGAACAGTTTTCTGTCCAAAAATGCAGTTTCATCAAAATTTAAATGTTTCGTGTGAAGGTGTCAATTCAGACAACATTTTAGGTAGGAAAGTGTCAAAAATAAATCATTTCAGCTTTCTCATTTTGTTTTGATAGCGTAATGTTTCATTTCTATTTCATCAATTTGTCTTAAATTATATTAAATGTAATATTAAAATTAGTGGTTCAATCATTTGTGTACTATCTAATAGTATAATATTTTGACATTATCAAAAAACAAAACAATTAAATGGTTTCAAAATTTCCATTCTTCACAAAATTTCAACTTTTCGTTTGGATTAAAAATAAAAACAAATTTCAGATGTCAGAATTTCCTACAGACTAGAAATTCTATTTTTTGACCAGCTCTATTCCATACCTACTTAAAAGTCTAATCTAGCAGATCTAATCTGACACAAAGATATCTAACAGTAGATTTAGACCACATTTGTGGAAGAGTTCAATATACATTAGCTCCACTGATAACAAGGAGAGTTGTTGGGTACTGAACTCTGGCTACTTAATTCGATTCAAACATGAGCTCAGCTCTTTTTGAAAATCTGCTCCCAGTCGAGAGCGTGGATGTCTTTGGAAAATCTCTCTCTTAAATGCCAACATTAGGAATAGAGTTTTGAATCTTGGGTACCTGTTTAGTGGCCTACATAACATGAGGAGGCCTTCTCAGTCTAGTTCCTAATAGAAAATTATCCCTACCACAGAAGCACAATCAAAACTAGCATACTTATTAGGTGATGTCATCATGGAGTCCCATGATGAGAAAGAATATATGAAAACTGACCTATCCTACTAGGCCTTGCCTATACAAGGAGATTGGCCAGCATGACTACAGCAGAATAAACTCACAAAGCGTAGCAAATATTTCAGAATAAAATCATTTTTACTCCAGAATAAAAAGCATCCACATTGGAAGCTATTCTAGCTACATTGAAATAGCTTATTCCACTATAGCTATGCCTGTCAATTCTCCAACTTACACAAGGCCTTACAGGTTGGGGTCCCCACACACCAAGTAGAGGCAACTTGGGAGAGCACTAGCCATGGTGCACCTGGCCTGGCTGTCAGCCCAGCTCCTTGAACTAGCAAAAAATTCACTTAGCTAAAAAGAAAAAAAAGTGCTTGTCGCCTTCCATACTTGTCTAAAGCCCTGTCATTGACTAGTCAAGTGCCTGCAATGAAGGACCGTATGGAGTTGTTAAGACTATTCAGTGACCCAAGACTCATACTTGCTGTGGAAGAAGTTTACTCTGTTCAAATTTGCTCCTGGTTTGAAATAGCACAGCCTAATCATCACCTCTCAGTGATTTGATTGATGAAACAGATTCCAAATGCCTTTGAAAAGACAATTTATTTATCCTGAAGCCCAGCTCCACTTAAATCTGCTTTAAAAGCTCATTTTTTATCTTCTGCACTAAAATATATTTTCCTCGCCATTTACAAGAATTTGTAGGAGTCTGGCCCATTTCCTTCAGAAGTCATCAGGGTGTAATAAACAGAAACCATACACAGTGTTTCATTGTGATTCTAATTCCATTAACAACTTTATTTCAGCAGAATCTCTGGCCCTTCATATATATATATTGTCTAGATTCTGGGTTTTTATCCCCCAACATTATTATTAAATATGTGCTCATATAACAGTGCAGAATTATAGCACTCAAAGGGAAAAACTGCAGTGGATGAAGTTGCAAACAGCAACATTCCAGGAAAAGGGGAGAAGGCAGGAGTATTTTTAATAGCTTTTTCATATTGGTACTTGCTGTATCTTCAGAACAAACATTTATGGAAATTTAATCAAGACTTTTTCAGACTTTCTGCTTCCTTTGCAACATTCTCTCCTTTTTTAGCCTATGTACTGTAGAACACATTTAGCTCCGTGTTCATTTTCCTCTTTGGATCACATTATTCAAAGGGCATTTGAAGGACAACTGTGCCCATTTAGCTTAGCCCAGCAGTACAAAATTATATGGAGTAAGAAGCTCTTCCCACAGTTTATTCACTGTTTCATATATTTTTATTACACTTTTAATTATAGCTGACATTTCTGAGTTTAGTGCTGGAGGCACCATCTGAAGGGCAATTGTGCCACCTTGATGAAAAGTAATGTTATTTGTGATGTTATCTTAAAAGCATGAAAGGCCAATACCAGTGTAAGTCTGTGTCTACAATTAAAAGTTGCTATGATTGATGCCAGTTTCCCCTCTACCTATCCTAGCCCCAGCTCAAACAAATGTTAGAACCATTGTTCCATTGGTGCAGACAAGACCAACCATGTTCACCCTCCATTATATTGTATAATGGTGTTGTCAACCCTGGTAAGAACATGCTTACTTAACAATCAGATTTGAACTCACTGTGCCCTTTCTCCAAGGGGAATAACCATTTTCCACAGCGACTGGGGCTATGAGGCAGCTGTACCAGATAATCAGTGTCAAACAGGGCTCTGTGTCCTAGTGCAGTCATGGCCAAAGAGACGAGAAACCAGTATCAACCTTGACTTAACAATGGTTATGAATCACAAACTCAATGTTAATGTTTAAACAAAAGCATTAGCTTGTTCTGTCTGTAAAGCAGCTTGGAATCTAGTTGACCTGCATGTCTACAAATAATGTCATCAGCTATTGAGATATGACCTGATATAAATAGCTGTGATAGCTGGCTGGTTTAGATAGATTGGATAGCCTTTCAGAAAAATCACTACTTCCCTAGGCTCAGTCATTATTGTTCTTTGTATTACAGCAGCACCTCCAGGCTTCAACCAAGATGTTGAACAACCTTCATTGTGCGAGGTCCTTTGCCCATCACATTAAGAGACAATTCCTGCTCCAAAGAATTTACAATATAAATTAACAAGGCAGGCAGAGTGGAAAGAAAGACAGACAGAATGGAAGTATGATTATCACTAGTTTACTGATGTGGAACTGAGGCACAGAGCATGTGGCATAGCAGACTTACATAGGAAGTCTGTGGCAGAGCTGAGAATTGCACCCAGACTTGGGCTCTCCTGTGCCTTAAGCACAAACCCTCAGTCCTCTCAATAATGCCAATGAATTACATTTTTTAAAAGCATCCTCCATTTTACTCCTGCTGAGAAGTAAATTTCCATATTTCTGGGCTGCATAATATAAGTCTGAACAATATTCCTTTAAAGAAGTAATCTAACTCTGGACAGTGGTCCTTTCAAATTAACCCCAGTTCTAGTTTTCATTTATCCTCATTCAGGGTTCAGCCCTACCAGATCCTGAGGGGTCACAGCACCTCCCATGATCAGATCTTCTGTGCAGTGTGGGTGGCTGGATTTGCTGAATTAAAGCAGTCGGATTATCCCAAAGTCCCAGATCTAGACAGTATGTGTAAGGGAGGGAGGAAGATGTTTTGTAATTCATTAAATTCAAATGATAAGCAGATATATTTTAGCTTGAACAGAATTTAAGTGTTCATGCTGAAGAATGACATTTGTACAGACACATTTTCAAGAAATAAATCTCCATGTCACAAATCTAGACAAGGATGCCATCAATCTTTTAATTTTACTTGCTGTTTGATATTGCAAAGACTCCAACAGTTTCTCCATAACAGATGCCAAAAGAATAGAAACTTTTTACACTATGCTCATAGTTTGGGTGCAGATACATTATCAGCATACAAAGAAAAAGGCAAATTAGGCCACAGTAGGAGAACACATTTTTTAATATTACAGTCACAATGGGCTAAATCATCACAACTGGCAGGGCAATGAGGTTAGCCTGTGCACTTGATGAATTACGATGATAGCTTCTGGGCACAGAGCACAGAAGATATTTTTGAACAATTATTCACATGTTCAAGTTGAGAGAAACTAGGTACAAATACACTCAATTTATCAGGTTCACGTGTGCATTTTTAGTGTCCTTTTCCAAAAGAAGCAGACCGTGCAGACTCTCAGCACTTCAAAGCATGATCCATATTTGTTGCTCAAACTGTATGTTCTACCCAATTGATCATATGTGTACAATGGCAAAACATGGCATATCTCAAGAGAATGTCAACACACACAAAAGGAATTTATTGCCACCGGGAAGATTCTGTTATTGCCACTATGCTACACACCACAGTCCCGTGGAACGTCACAGCAGCAGTAAAATAGAACTCAGATCTTTATCTTCCAAAAATACAGGAGCATCTCTCTGGAGCTAGAGGATAATGCTGGGTTGCTCTATGCAGTATATTCTCTCTGTTTTGTTCAATAATACCCCCAGGAGTAAAGTGAGCCACTCAGAAAAGAAAGGGATGCAACAATCACCAGGGCAAGCAGACAGAAAGAAGAAAGGAAGTCATCAGGGAAAGGATTGTAGCAAATGGAGTAGGAGTAATGTTATGCTGTTGTCCCACTGTAGAGTACTTTGCTAGAGAGGTAGTTTTCAACCTTTTTTTCATTTGTGGATCCCTAAAAAATTTCAAATGGAGGTGCAGAGCCCTTTCGAAATCTTAAGACATAGCTGGAGAATTTCCTGATTTGGAAACTTCTATTTAGTACCTCATAGACTCATAGGTCAGAAGGGACCAATATGATCATCTAGTCTGACCTCCCGCACAAGGCAGGCCACAAAACCCTACCCATACACATTTATAACAACCCCGAACCCATGACTGAGTTATTGAAATCCTCAAAAGTGAGATTTGAAGACCTCAAGCTGCAGGGAATCCACCAGCAAGCGACCCATGCCCCATGCTGCAGAGGAAGGCGAAAAACCTCCGTGGCCCCTGCCAATCCGCCCCGGAGGAAAATTCCTTCCCGACCCCAAATATGGCGATCAGCTAAACCCTGAGCATGTGGGCAAGACTCACCAGCCAGCACCCAAAAAAGATTTCTCTGCAGTAACTCAGTTCCCATCCCATCCAGCATTCCCACAGACCATTGAGCAGACTTATCTGCCGATAATTCAAAATTAATTGCTCAAATTAAACTATCCCATCATAACATCCCCTCCATATACTTATCAAGCTTAGTCTTAAAGCCAGATAAGTCATTTGCCCCCACTACTTCCCTCGGAAGGCTATTCCAGAACTTCACTCCCCTAATGGTTAGAAACCTTCGTCTAATTTCTAGTCTAAATTTCCTAATATCCAATTTGTACCCATTCGTCCTCGTGCCTATAATAGTACTAAACTTAAATAATTCCTCTCCCTCCCTAACGTTAATCCCCCTGATATATTTATATAGAGCAAGCATATCCCCCCGGAGCCTTCTTTTGGCCAGGCTAAACAAGCCAAGCTCTTTGAGTCTCCTTTCATAAGGCAGATTTTCCATTCCTCGGATCATCCTAGTAGCCCGTCTCTGAACCTGTTCCAGTTTGAATTCATCCTTCTTAAACATGGGACACCAGAACTGCACACAATATTCCAGGTGGGGTCTCACCAGCGCCGTATATAACGGCACTAACACCTCCTTCTCCTTGCTGGAAATACCTCGCCTGATGCATCCTAAAACCGCATTTGCTTTTTTAACAGCCATATCACATTGGCGGCTCATAGTCATCCTGTTATCAACCAATACCCCAAGGTCCTTCTCCTCCTCCGTCGTTTCCAACTGATGCATCCCCAACGTATATGTAAAATTCTTATTATTAATCCCTAAGTGCATGACCTTGCACTTTTCACTATTATATTTCATCCGATTACTATTGCTCCAGTGTACAAGGTGGTCCAGATCTTCCTGAATAGCATCCCGGTCCTTCTTCGTGTTAGCAATACCCCCCAGCTTCGTGTCATCCGCAAATTTTATTAACACATTCTCGCTCTTTGTGTCAAGATCAGTTATAAAAAGGTTAAATAAGGTCGGTCCAAGAACCGATCCTTGAGGGACTCCGCTAGTAACCTCCTTCCAGCCTGACAGTTCACCCTTCAGCACGACCTGCTGTAGTCTCCCCTTTAACCAGTTCCTTATCCACCTTACAACTTTCACATTCATCCCCATCTTTTCCAATTTAACTAACAGTTCCCCATGCGGAACCGTGTCAAACGCCTTACTGAAGTCTAGGTAAATTAGATCTACCGCATTGCCCTTGTCTAAGTAATCCGTCACCTTCTCAAAGAAGGAGATCAGGTTGGTTTGGCACGATCTACCTTTGGCACAAAATGGCATCCCCAAGAGGTGACTACATGCAAATTAAGTTATATATTTATCTATTCTGAAAAGAATACAAGGCTACTGAAATACACACAGGATGCTCTGATCTGGGCAGGTGGAAATTAACAGCTCAGTGCCTTGTGGGGCAAGAAGCCTAGAGCATATTGATAAAGAACTTCAATATTGACAAGTTCATCCAACTTCAACAGGTTCAGTATCCTATCATTTTGCAATTTTCCAGAGGAGACAAGCTTATCATTGCTCACCTGATAGAGTTGCTGCCTAAATATAAAGTGTTCCTAGCTCAAGTGCTCATTTTGTTAATATGCATGGGGGAGAGAGAGAGCATGAGTGCTTTCAAGTCCAGTCACCAATGGACATGTCTGCTTTAGTGTCTGGCTACCAACTGGCAGACACAGTAGAATATGATTCAGAATTGTAACTAATCTCCTGATTATTCAGCCAACATTTCATTTAAGATGCTAAAAGTGAGTCATTTTAAGTTGTCCAAAGTAAGCAGTCTGCTGCCATTAGATATTTCCCTTATGCAAACTAAAGAATTTGTACTACAGAAGGAATTCAAAAGGGCTTCATAATAATCAACTTAAAAGCAAAATGCTAGCTGCTGTTCATGATCGACATTCAACATGTTTGGGCTTCTCCTGCATTCTGGGCTTGTTCCATAAAATAAACTATCTGAGACCTTTCAGTCTCTATTCTAGTCCAAAATATTGTGTTACATGAGCAACCAAATTCAATACAGCAATTAAAGTGGGGAAGAGGTGTTTGTGATTCTTGGTATCCTGAACTGGAATTAAGTTAGCAGTTGCACTCCTGTATCCAATATATCATCATTGCTGGATGCTTACTTAGCAACACTGTGGGGCCCCAGCTCCCTTCAGTTTAATTTCCATGGCCATTTTAAAACATTGAATCAGTATTGGACCCACCAGTGTTGTTTGAAATTTGTCTACTTAGCTGGATTGAATGATCAAACAAGCTGGCACTTATCTTTCTGATGAAGGGCAGTGATCTGTTCAGTTACATATGCAAATCCTACAACACGATGAGCAAGGTATAAAGATACTGGGCCCGATTCTCCTCTCGCTTCCACAGGCAGGAATTGGGAATAGCACCACTGAAGCCAATGGAGTTACACTGTATGAAAACAGTGTAGCAAAAGCAGAATCAGACCACTTGGACTCTGTGCGAAAGGGTGAAATTCTCCAGAAATAAATAGATTTTTGAGATGCCAAATTCAGACTATATTCGTGATTTCAGGGGGTTACATGACAGTGTACTGTGAGGGTCAAACACCCAGTGAATGCCACTTTCTCAGTAATTTAAGCTTTTTTTAAATTGCTGTTAAGCAAAATATTACCACTTGGTAAAGGCCATTAAACTTCTGCACATTAAGGAGGCCATCCCCCCTCAGGCAAAGCAGAGCAAGCACTGGTTTTGAAGTTTACATAGTGTAGGTGAAAGACAGTCAAACATTCTCAGAGAAGAAAATCACCTGGACTGTCCCTGGATGGGTCTACATAGCACTGAGCCAAATGGTGCTGTCCTTACTAGAGAGATGTTCCATTGAAACTAATGGGAAATTTGCTCAAGAAAGCACAGGCGAATGTGGCCTTATGCAACTATAGCCCTAAACCGGCAATCAAATCCACACAATGTGTGCACAGACTTAAAATGAATGGGAGCTCTGGACAGGTACAGAGGTCTACCTTCATGGATCCATTCCCAACACTGAAGCCTTTGGAAGCACTAGCTAGTTTATTTCTCTGAAAATGCAGGCTGAAAATGCAGAAAAAATCCTACAGTATTTTTTCTACCTGCTTCCCCCAGTGAACTTGGGAAGGCCTCAAATGATGGAATGTCCAGCTCTTATTCTGGAAGACGATGCAGTATGACAATGAAAATTATGATTTTCTCCAGCCTCAGGAAAGAAAACTTGTTGAATTGCTCATATATAGAAAGAGTCAGCAATTATTATGGATCAGGAAAGCAAACAAAACCAAAGAAAGCAGTCATATTTTTCTTGTTTTCAGTTTTTCAGACCATACACTTTATGTATAATTTATTAAAACTGGCTGGAATGTATCTCTGACTATTTGGGAAGGGAAGAATGGGAAGAGATGTAATTAATTACAATTAATAAAATATTTGTTCAAAATACAAAAGTTTTATTTTTAATACCGAGGGCAGGATTTGATAGATACCTCATCAGGGATCCTTTCTAACCCAAATCATTCCAAGAAATACATTTTTCTCTGCATCCACCCCCCTGCAGCATGATTTCATTATTCCTACACTATCCCTAATATCCCTAATGTCTTCTCTAGTCTTGAATATTTCCAGGAATATTGGTTACAAAACTTTCCTTGGCAGCTTGTTCTATTGCTTAACTCCTCAGATTACGGGTCAGCGATGTCGAATTAGATGCTACACTATTGTCTCAACCAGTTTTGGGGGAGAGAGGGTCACAAAACTAGACTGAATTTGTGATCGATTTTTCTTTTAACTTAAACCTATTCCACCTCTCTATTCTTCACCAGTTGCCTGGAAGCTTGTACTATGTGTTAGGGATAGAAGAACACTCAAAAAGCTAGACTGCCATAACTTGGTGCCCATTTTATGGTATACTGTTATGGTATGTGAAAACTCTCCCCCTCTTTCACAGTCTCTGTGTTTTTAATTTGCCACTCTCTGCTCTTCTCCAATATAAAATACAGAGATTGAACCTTCAGTTCTACTATGTGTTCAAAATTAGGCAAGACAAGTTTGTCTACAACTGTCTACTTCTCAACAATGGAGTTGAAGGCTTGCTGATTCAGGCCTTGAATAATTTTTTTCTTTCTTAAACTTAAGACCAACCTCTCTTGTTCTATCCTAGGCAAGCAAAGAAAATAATTGATCATTGTAATTTATGTATATTCCTTTACGTATCTGTAGAATTTGGCATGCAGTGACTATACACATAAAATTCTGTTTGGAGCCTCACGTTAGTTTAAAATATATATAATTGTTGGGAGATAGATTTCACATTACATTTGAAATAAAAATTCCCCATACTAGAAAAGGATAGCCCTAGCAGTAATGAATTTTGTACTGAGAACAGTTATCCAATTAAACAGCAAGGCGCATCAGAGGATGTGGTTTAAGCTAAAACCCTGTTTGGGGCAGCATGAAGCAAAAGAAACCATTACCCCTAGAAATTTCCTGGCTGCTATTATGAAATGTTTTTCAGTTTTACCCATAAGTTATTTAAGTTATTTACTTTGATTGCTGGAAATTATCAATTAGCATTCAAATGTTTTAACTCCAAGGTTTATAGAGAGGTATTTTAACTCTTTGGAATATTAAAGAACCTGACGCAGACACAGTTGCTTTCTGTAACTTATAGAATATGACAGTGGATAAATGTTTTAAAATGTTTTGTTGGCAAGCTTCAGTCAGCATTTTTAACAAGGCACAATGAGTAAAGTTCCACACAAAAAAATATTTCTGTTGCTATGAATCAACATTATTTTGCCTTATAAATATAAGGAAATACCTCACTACACAGTCTCCAAACAAGGTTTTTTACCTTTGCAATTAACACCATCTTTTGTTAGTTGTTCGAGAAATCTTTCTTCTACTTTTTCTAATGGCACAAGCTGTCAATGTGCAATCAAATGCTCAGATCAGCGCTGGTCACATATTGTGCTACAACTAGAACGATTCAAGGACATTTGTCACAAATTAATACTAAATATATCCTAAACTCTTAAATCTACTTCAAGTTTAATGTCAATTTATTCAATCTACAACAACAAAAAATTACCTTTGAATTAATTCCATGCTCCAGTGCAATGAAAGTCAAATAAACAAGTTACAGCTCAAGGCATTGTTTTTCTGGGTGTTTCGGGTTTGTTTGTTTTTTTCCATCTGAGTGAATGCTTAACCAAGGAGCTCACTTTCTCAGTTAGAATGTAGCACAGAGTTCACTTACTGACAAGCCATGTTAATATTTAACTTGGACTGGCAGAATGGTGAATTCCCTGTGTTGGTAGAATCAGTGCACAGTGACCGGAAGAGCTACTGCTGACAATACATGCACTTAGAGCAAGGCCTCTGAACTTTCCAGCATATTGGGCTGCGTATTAAAATGAAGGCCTCTGGTTTTACAGTTTAAACTACACATTATCCCGACAGCCAGCTGAAAGTCCAGCTTTGCTGCTTATTCTTGGCACAATTTTTATCACACGCTCCAAGCATGTATGTCTACACTGTGATCTGACGTGGGAATGCAGTTTGCTTACACACCTGTGCTAGGCTAAAAATAGCCGTGTCGATGCTTCAGCAAGATGATTAGGTGTACAGGGTCTCTAGCGTGTTTATACAGCCTCCGTTGCCACATCTACATGTCTATTTTTAGCCATGCTAGCACAGGTATGTCTAGCAGAGCTGCAATTATACCTCAGACTGCAGTGGAGCTTCTGTCTGCTGCTCATCTATGTAATGTTTAAAAAAGGGTTGATCTGACGGACTGAGGCCTGCTAAGAAGTGCATATTAGTGCCAATTACATTGCGGCGGGAGGGAAGAAATGTTTTAGAGTTTCTGTGAGGCAGCCCCCAAATATGTAGTAATCCCAGCATACTAGTCCCATACCCTCATAAACTGCCATCTTTGAAAGTCTCCCCCAAGCCTTGGCTTGGTAAGAGGTAACAAAATTAAGAGATGGGAAGTTAACATTGCCAAGTTTTCCTCTTTCTGAAGTCCCATTCAGATTGCTTGATGCTATCTCCCCCTTCTTCCAACCACCATGTCCAAAAACCTAAATTTCGTTGTATTTTGGGTTAAACTTTGCTGCATAACCGCCACCTTCCATTCAGGGGAAATGTCAATTGCGATCAGTCTCCTGCCAGAACATAGGCACATCCAAGGCCACTCAGGAATATGAACCACCTGGGCAGCGGCTTGGCTGGGTATTGTGTGGGTGTGCGCACTTGTGAGTGAAAATCAGCACAGAGAGAGAGAGAGAAGCACTGAGAAAGCCAAGCAAACAGGGACAGAAGCACTGGTAACGTGGTCCTGAAAGATAGCTGAGAGGAAGCTTTACAGCATAAACGACGAGAGTTCTGTAGCACTTTAAAGACAGACTAACACAGCTACCCCTCTGGAACTTTACAGCAGAGAGTGCACACTGGAAGAGCAGGCATGGAACAGAGAGCCAAGGGACTGTCTCCTGCCGTTTCATTCCCACTGTGTTCAGGGAATCAGGACTTTATATATAATCTTCATAAATAAAGAATGCATCAAAGGAAATACCATTATCAGTTTCTGTCTCTTAACACCCCCACGATATCCCAAATCGAATTAACTGCTCAGCTCAAAAGAGATAAATACCTTCCTCCCACTTAGTTCTTGTTTCAATTAAGTGAAAGCCTACTTCTGCTCCCACTGAATTCATGAGAATATTTGTTATTCATTACAGGGAGCAGGATTGGCCCCCAAGTCACCAAACTTCAAAATATTCAATTATAAACATTCAGATATCTAAAAAAATTCAGCCAGGTTTTTGTTTCTTTTGGCCAACTGTAAATCACAGAGAAGCCTTCAAATGAAAGCAAAGCCCAATGAAGATAACCTGATAAATTGTTATCACTTCAATTTAGACGAAAAGTTACTTGCTTTTCAGCTCTACCCGGTGCCCAGAAGAGAGGAGGTTAAATACATCAGGAAAAGAAAAAATCTAAAACTTCACAGTTCTAGTAAGTATCTGCAATTAATCCTACCATGTAATTCAGGCTGCCAGCAGGGGCAAATGCAATTTCTGGAAGGGTTGGGCTAGAAAAGGAGTTCTCTCTACCGCTGAATAGGAAACTTAATATAACTTGTCTGCAATTAAAAGTGGATTTTATGCTAATCTGACTATTTGCTGAATTTTTGGCCCCATCCTCAATGGATCTTGGAATCATGCTTGAAACCTGTTTGGAATTTGGTTACAATTTGGTTTATATACCGTGTCCACACTATTCCTAATCAAATTTTATAACCATGCTGTAATGCATTGTTCTAGCTCTGTTCATTGCTTAAGCTATAAAGTAGCTGTGGCACAATCAATTTACTCTAAAGCCCTCTCTCTACACTAAAGAAATGTTCAAAATTTCTCTCCCGTTGCGAGCACCATTTCAGCTCCGCTGGTCTTAGCCACGTGGTAGTAGATGGGCCACCAACATTTTTAATACTGTTGTGTAACCCTGCTCCTCTTGGGCCGGATTCTGATGCCCTTACTCAGCTTACTCCACAAGTAAGACATTAGTCAGTTAGAAGCAGGACTGATAGCACAGCCTGTTAAGATTGCCCAACACTTCCCATTATAAAGATCTTCTTTTCAGTTGCTTATAACTTTGCCAGACTTGCTGTTCAGGCTGGAGTTTTCCATGCCAGGTGTTTGCCTCATCCTAAGCTTTTTCCCAAAAATTTCAGCCAAAATATCTCAGCCATTTCTGAGAATGAGGCTAGGGGAAAATACATTGTTACTCTGTGTTAAAAAAATATAATTTCTGGTGACCTTTCCTTTGGAAAGATCTACTGCCCCATAATTTGCATCAGAGAGTTCAAATTTGGAAGGAGTGTGTCCTTTGTGTCAAAGATGCTCCTTTTGCAATTCCTGTGAAAATGAACCCAAATTTACCCAAGCTGTAAGCCTTTGAAAAATTGTATTTTGCACATGCCCAGTAGAGACCTTTTAGTGCTTAAAAGAGCAACTAAGCATATTCCATCCCCTTACTGCTCCTAGTTTTGACCGGACTGCAGCTGCCCTATCCCGTCACAACTCCTGTGTGTGACTGGACTGCGCCTTCACCATCCGTATCAAATAATAGAGCATGCTCTCTCCAGCTTAGTGTTACGGGGGCAAAGGGGGACTTCCCCTGAAAAGCTGCTCTGGGTAAGGGTGGGGCTGGGCACCAGAACTGAACAGGGAGTTTGTCTTTCCTGCGATCTCAGTGACCCCACCCCCTGCTTGTATTCAGGCACTTTGGAGAAGGTACCCATCAGAATCAAATGCAGAGGAGAGGAGAGAGGAGCCTGGGCAGAGACTGGGACTGGAAACAGGAAGAGAAACAGATTGAGACAGGAAGACAGTGGAGGGACTGAGATCTGATGAGGAGCCCGGGGGAGACTGTGACTAGCAAGGCAAGGAGACTGGAACGGAGAGTCAATGGGGTAGGGGGAAGGAGCTGGGGTGTGGGGAGAGAACTGGGACTGTCTGGGCAAAGGGACTGGGACAAGGAGACGCAGGAAGCACAGACACTGAGGTGGGATGAGACGTCTGGTGAAGACTAGGATTGGGAGCCTGGGGGCTAAGAAAATGTGGGGGCGGGGTGGGAAATGCAACTGGAGGTCAGGAGAAGGGAAGAGACAGATCGGGATGTGGGAGAGGGAAGCAGGACTGGCTGGACAAGGAGACTAGGGACAAGAAGCTGGGGGTTGGGGAGCACCTGGGAATGGTGTGGCAAGGAGAATGGATGTAAGAATGAGGGGCTCTGAAGAAGTGAGATTAGGATTTACTGGGCAGGATGTGAAACCATAGGAGTGAGACTGGAACAAGGAGCCAGTGGTGGGATAGAAATAGAACAGGAGACAGAGACAGGTTGGAGGAGACAGAGAAAAATGGATCAACTTTTGGGAAAAGAAGAGTCTACGTCCACTGGAGCACACTTCCCTCCAGAGTCTGGAGCGGAGCTCAAGATTCATGAGTCTTGCCCTTCCTTTGCTATCACCAAGTATCTGTGAAACCCACTGTCAATGTGTCCCAACCCCTGTAGGGCTGAACCTTTAGAGGATAATAATCAAGAATTGTTATTAGATATTCCTTTAACTCAAATGGCAGAGATCCGTATAGTAGATTTAAAAGTTCCAACTTCTACTGATGAACCATGCAAGAGTCAACATGATGCCACATAATGGAATGTTTTCCAATTTACTTTGCCACTTTAATGTTTTTAATGTATTTTTGTGTGTGTGCAATTTCCTAGGTTTTTTGACAAAAGCAAAGTGCTCAAAAGTTAGGAAATACCAGATTTCAGGTTCCTCGTGCAACCTTAATTCAGCCCTCTGGCCATATGCATGGCTAAAGATAATCTCTTTAGTTGCGTGATTGCATACTATTTTCCCACAAAATCCCTATTTCGTTTAGTGCTCAGGATGCACCTGCTCTGGGGATAAATCAGGGTTTTGTGGTGAAAGAGGCTGCTCTCTGTGGGACCTCTGCCTCATTTGTTGCAGAAATTAGTAGGTGTGTTGCGAATGAGGCAGTGGACTGCAGAAAGAGAAAAGAAAATATCATGCTTAAGGCAGCTGATGCCCTGTCAAATTAGGCCTTGTCTACACTAGAAAGTGTTGTTGATTCAAATTACAGCAGTGATCAAAAAGCGTTGTAATTACAACACTTGCGCCTGTCCACACAGCATTCATTGCATCGCCGAAGCACATCCACCGTTGGTGCTCTAGCTTCAGTAAGAGCAGTGCACTGTGGGTAGCTATCCCACTGTGCAGCTCGCCACCTTGTGCTGCTAGGAGTTGTGCAAAGGCAGCAAGAATCGCAGTGCATCATGGGTGCAGGCTCAATGTACCATGATGCAGTGAGTTCCATCCCTTCATTCCATGGATTTTTAACAGTGTTTCGTGGCATTTTTCAATAGCCCCAGTTTTCTGTGTGCCCACCCTTTCTATCGGAAAGGATGGATCCTGCACTACTCTCCATTGTTGACAGTGTTCTGAACACATCACGGCTGGTTATGCATTATATCATGAGCACCCAATCGGAACAGGAATCCAAGACACCTGACCTACGGTGTGCCATGCAAACAAACAACACTGGATTATTGTTTGCATTCACGGAGCATCTGCACACTGTGCATCACCACTTTTGGGCACATGATGCAAGCACTGAGTGGTGGGATCATACCATTATGCAGGTCTGGGGTGTCAAGCAGTGGCTGCAGAATTTTTGAATGCACAAATTCATGGAACTCTGTGCCGAGCTCGCCCCTGCCCTGCAGCACAAGGACACCAGAATGAGAGCTACCTTATCAGTGGAGAACTGCCTGGCGATCACCATGTGGAAGCTGGCAACTCCAGATTGCTGCCAGTCAGTCGCTAATTAATTTGGAGTCGGGAAGTCTACTGTTGGCACTGTTATCACAAGTGTGCAGGGCCATTAATTACATTCTGCTACGAAGGGCAGTGAGTCTTGGCAATGTGCGTGAAATAGTGGGTGGCTTCATAGCAATGGTATTCCCTAACTGTGGCAAGGCAATAGATGGCACGCATATCCCAATTTTGGCTCCACAACATCTTGTGATGGAGTACATCAATAGAAAGGGAAATTTCTCTATGGTACTGCAGACACTTGTGGATCACTGTGAGCGTTTCACTGACATCCATAGTTATAGCCAGCTGCTGTATGCACCACAATATTTCTGATATTTGGACACAGTGTGTCTCCATACCCTTTTTTCTTTTTTTCCTGACTCGGAGGCCTGGAGGAGTTCTTGGAACATCTCTTTGCATCTCTGTGGTTGTTTTCTTATCAGCCACAGGTGCTCAGCAGATGTAGAGGTGTTTCCCCTCAAGGGCACATCTGTAGAAGCACAACAAACAATTAACAGAAATGTGATTGTGAGTGTAACAACAGCATTGATTCATTGCTGTAAAATACACCTTTCTCACTGTCCCCTGGCAAACCCACAGCTCGACAATCAACCAGGGCATGACGAGTTTTGACCAGGGAGAGGGCGCTCTCAAATTGAGAAAGGTGGTTGTTTGGGGTATTGATTCAGATAGATAGGGACAAAATTTAAAATTATGCAACCATTTTCCACAGGCAGGGAGCAATAGAAGCGGATATCTCATTCCTGAGAGAAGCAGGGATGCTAGAGTGCATCTCCTCCATGCGAGCAGCTTCAAACTGGATCCCTATGCTGCTCACCTGTGTGCCTCTTTGATCCCTGCACAAGTGGTTGCCAATTGGTGGAGAAAATTTTCCTACAATGGGGAAAAAAACACAGTAGCTCTGCCAAGGAATCTCTGGCAGCAGATTGGCAAGTACCTCCAGGAAAGTTTCCTAGGAATCTTGCTGGAAGTTTCCAGTGAAATCTTGGTGTGCACTAACACACTTTTCCACCACACAGCCTAGATGAGCAGGGGAATGGGAAGCACATACAAATACAATTATTCTTATGCATTTCTATCCTTTCAAACACCTGCATAATGAAACAAAGTAATGAACAGGTGTATCTCACATAACCAAGCAGCATCAGCTCCCCTCTCCTGCATGCCAGAGCTGAAGGACTGGGACAGGCTTGAAGCCGCTGGGGTCGAGAAGATTCCTGTTGCCCCGTGTCAGCAAACAACCCAGTCCCGTGCTCCGCATTGTCCTCCAATGTGTCCTCCTCCACAACTTCTTTGGCGGTATTGAGTCCAGTGTCCACTGCCTCCCAGCCCACAGAAGTATGCCTGGGTCTCTTGATGGTGGACATGGGGTCACCACTGAGGATGGCTTCCAGCTCCTTGTAGAAGCAGCAGGTCTTTGGCTCTGCACCAGAGCAATGATTTGAATCCCTAGCCTTTTGGTATCCCTGCTGTAGCTCCTTGATTTTCACACGGCACTGCAATGTGTCCAGCCCTTCCCTAGCATTAAATGACAAATTTGGCCATACGTATCAAAGTTCTTTCACCTGCAGCAAAGCTGGGACTGCACAGCCTCCACTACCCAAATGCTGATCAGACCCAGACGCTCCAGAGGGCTCCGGCGGGAGAACATTTGGTGCATAGAGCTGCCATGGGCAACTAGGAAGAGGAGATACGAGCTCTCCACGCTGACAAAAGCAGGAAGTAGAATTTCAAAAATTCCTGGGACTTTAAAGGGAGAGGAGTGGATGGCTCCAGGGTAGCAGAGTTCAAATTGATGGCCAGAGCAGTCAAGACGGGCATTGTGGGACACTTCCTGGGGGCCATTTACTGCAACAAAATCTAGTGCAGTGTCTACACTGATGCTTTGTCACTAAAAGTTTGGTACAAAAAGCTCTACTCCTTTCATCAACATGGTTTTATTTTGTCACAAAATCAGGAGAGTCGGGTCAGTGGGGGGTGAGGGGGTGATTGCAGTGTGTACACCACTACTGTTTTGGTGCAAAAAGCTGACTTTGGTCAACAAAAGTATGTTGGCCTTAGATTCCATCCCCATTTTTGCCACGACTTTCTATGTGATGCTGAGCAAGTCACTTAAACTAAGCTTTTCAGAGGTGGTCACTACAATGTTTCCCCATTTTCTGGGTATATAACCTGAAACTCTTGGGTCTGCTTTGCAGAAATGCTGATGACTTACAGCTGCAACTATCAATGGGAGCTGTGCTTAAATATATAAAGTGCTTTATTTTGTTTTTGTTTTTTAAAATAAGAAGAGTTTTATCAGAGTTTATACCTTAAAACTGAATATCAGACGCCCTATATAAAATGCTATGTCCTAAGTGTCTCAGATTGGGGACCCACAATTGGTGGATACTTTTAACCTTTATTTCTCTGAGCATCAGCTCCCCATCTGTCAAATGGGGATAACAGCACTCTCTCATTTCACAGGAGTGTTTTGAAGTTTAGCTTGTTAATATTCATTAAGTGTTCCACTGGTATAGTAATAAGCACCATAAAAACACCTATGCGAAAGTTAATAATTCTGTCTTTAGAGTCGGGTTTGATGAGTATGTAGTAGTTAAAGCATTGGGCCACATTCTGAACAATGAGAAAACAAAATATTGAATAGCTGCTCATTAAGTGAGCATCATCCATTCTATGCACTGAATGAGGCAGGGGCCTATGGAAAAAATAGAATGTGATCATGTAATTAAATACTAACACATAATGCATGCACACAAGGGGGCTGTGCAACCTTACTTCTGGAATTTCTTAGCTTTTGAGTGCTTGATTTTGCAACCCTAAAAATGTTCTCTTAAAATATTTTTTGTATACTTAAGTAAGAGTATTGGAATCTAGCCTGTAGTGATAAAGAAAGAAGAGAATTCAGGTTAAGGGAGAAGAGTTCCCTTTTATTTCATGATTATTGCATTCCCACTGGATGGAAGTGTCTCAAAATGGTAGTTGTCCAAAAAAACTCAGCTTCTTTCTTAAAAGATTGGTGAATAAAACTTAAATTTATTCCATTACATTCTGGACATGGCCCCAATACACAGAAACTCAGACACTAATAACATTGTTCAGCAAGTAGGATCAGTACTAAATGAAGTATTTTAGTGAGGACAGTAGTTAACCCTAGATTTTATCTTTCTTCTGTCGTGATTTGCCACCTCACCAAATCAGACACCCACTTGTCCACTTCCTACTACAAGACCCTGAGCCTAAAAACTGATCTGTGAGGGTTGCCGCCTATACTCTTCCAGAACCCCATCCTTAGCCGCATCCTGTGAAGAGTAAAATGGCAGATTGAGCAGTGAGGCAGGAAGAGACCTGATGTTCCATCCTTACACTACACCACTTTAGTTGCAGTAGAACATGGAAACCCTGAAATCAACACTGAAATCAATAATCGACAGAGGCATAAGAGAAATATCACAAGAAGCAACACTCCAAGATCACCTGCAGCAGCTACTGGACAAAGAGGCTGTCAGTTCAGTAATAATGATTGCTTCCAGTCCAGGGACAACGAGACGTTGTGGGAAAACCAGCCAGTAAAGCAGCTGGGTGAAGTGACACACACACACTGCAGGGATTGAATCTACTAATACCTGCAGGCTAAGACTGCACCATTTACAATAGGAGTATCTAACATACCACTCAAGAAGACCATTGCTGGGGCAGAGGTGTTCCCTGAAGGTGTGATAGAAGGAGCACAGGGAGGAAAAAAAGGAGAGCAATTAGACAAGAGTCCTGAAGAAAGAGGCTCAAACATATGTCAGGCCAAAAGGGGAAGAGGGAAGAGAAGATACAGTTTAACTGATAGAGCCTCACCTTCACTAGGGCTATGCTGGTGCTGATCTGGTGGTAGCACTAATGGGAATTTGGGAGATCTCCCCTTCTGAAATTAAGGGCATGCATGCAAGAGTCTCATTTTATGAGTTGACAATGACATCTAATGGAATAAATGCCACTTCCAGTTAGTTGTGTGAGCGTGTATAGAATCCTAGAATTTCTTCGGGTTATACATGTTTTTGCTATCACTCTTTATTGCTGTGCATTACTTTTACAGAGCCTGTTTTTAAGTGCCCAATATTTCAAAAGTCAGCATTTGATTGATCAGCATGGTTTTGCTGGCTTACCCACTCCTCTGATTTGAACAATTCATTTGTTAATATAGTAAAACACATGTTCAAGATTACAAATTGTTTAACAAGTTTTGACAAACAAATCCCTTGGTGGTCTTGAAGTTTCTGAGAAGCAGATGGATGAGGTTCAATTTTATAGATTCTATCTCCTATTTGTGTAAAGCTGCAAAGGTCTGAAGTAGGCTTTAGTGCAAACTGGGGACATTGTCAGACAATAAAGAGACAATTGCCTGTGTTAGCACAACAATTAATTCTGTTTGCTGAGCACCAATCTGTCTATTTGTTACCGGGAATGTGCTAATTATTCCTGCTAATTACATGCAAAACATTCATTATCACCTATATGTGGAAGAGGACCCCTCAGGTTTCCGTGACAAATTAATTACTGTGTTTTCCTTCTGAATGTACTTAGGCTGTCCCTGTTAATATCTACAAAATAAATTGATTAGCAGGAAGCTTGTCTCTCAAAGACATTCTGCAAACTAAAAATGTATGTACAACTATTGTTATTTAGTTACTATTCCCTTTTTTCCAGGCAGCTATTTTCTGAAGTTCTCATCACTATGATATGAATTTACAAACTCTTAATCCTAATGAAGTATACAGTGTACTGTGCTATGTTCTATTATGTAACCGCTTTCAAAAATCAGAGCTTCATAGGCATCTACATATGGCGAAAGATAGGATGTATTCAGCCAAAAGAAAGACTATAGCCAACACAAGCCCAATGATCAAATATTCCACAGCCAAATAAAATTCAGACTCAACCTCACTGCCTAAATGTAACTTCAAATTAATAATATGTGAAATAAACAGGAGGATGTAAGTGCCTGTAGCTATACAGATTTTCATTACCAAAGTTCTAGTTCAATAGTCAAGTCGTTTTCCACATGTCCTTTCTGTACAAGTATATGAATAGCCTAAATTAAGCCTGGTTTACCTACCAGGAAGACTATTTTCAGGAAATTTTAGTGAGATATGGGATTGGTTTTTTTGTTTGGCTGTCCCCCCAACCAAAATATTTACATCAATCAATTCCTAATGTGGACACAGTTATACCGGTATAAATGTGTCCTCTACCAGGGTAGCTCGTTCCCCTTCCTATAAAAGAATAGCTATAACAATTTTTATTCCCTCATATAGCTATGCCCACACTGGGAAGGCGGGGAGGCAGTGTATCACTTTAAATTATGCCAGTATAGTTAAAGTGGTAGAACTTTTGTGTACAGAAAAGGGCTTAGGGAAAGGGAGAGGTTAGGATGCTAGGAGCCTTCACAAAGGGGGTACACTACCTGGATGCTCAAAACTTAGCTCTGTGGGGTTTCCAGCATAGCCATATGCAGCCAGCCACTGAGGGAGGGAAAATGAGGAGGGGCAAGCAGGGTCAAAAGATCTGCCACCAAACAGATTCTCCAATCCTTAACACCATCCCATGCACAGAGGAGGATACCAGTCCCATTGTTCCTACTCATTGTCCATCTTGCAGTCTGGAGAGGGAAAATTCCTTGTCCCCACAGTGACCCCCAGTGCCATTAAGTTGTCTGGGCTAGTTTCTGTGGGCAGGGGTTTCTTTGGGCCTTGTCTACATGACAAAAATATTCTATGTTTGAATGGGGTTGGGTGCACTCAAGTTAGCTGACATGATGCTGAAAACAATAGTTCATGGGCTACTCAGACCGGAAAATTCCTGGACAGCATGATGTCATGTAACTCAAGTGCTTCCAGCTGAATTCAAACAATAATGTTCAGCAATGTCAACAAACAGAGGTTTAGTAAAATTAACTTAATTCAGAAGTATGACCTAGCTGCCACAGAACAAACAAAGGACCATAATTTCTCACTCGTAGCTAGAAACCTCCATTAGATGACACAGAATTATTCAAACTGCTATAATATATTCATCATTTCTCTTTCAAAATAGCAGGGATGACCTTTTCAGTGATCACATCCTCCCCTTCTAACCCTTTCTTGTCTATCACTCAAAGTATTGGCCTTATAGTTTTATTGCAATTATTATGGCCACATTTTCCACTGGCAGTCCATAGGCAGGCACCTAAACCTGTTCTGAGGCATCTAAATAAAAACAGCCTGACATTTAGAGTGGCTGAGCACTCACAATTCCTCCTGAAATCAACATTGCTATTATTTAGGTCTCCAGATATAGGTTCAGGTCCCAAAATTTGAAAACGTTGGCCTAAATCATGGTTATTATTATTATTACTGGAATTTATTTTTAAAAACCCCAAAACATTTTAGGACATGCACACTGTAATTCTAGATAATCAAAATCTATATGCAGTAAAAGCCAAACTAAGTAACTTTGGAGCCCTGTAAAGTCTACCTTTGTCAAAGCTGATTTAAGTCCTACATGTTTCCCTAACATTTACCTTCAAGTTTCTGAATAGTCCTGCATACAGGACTCCTGGCTCAATATTGTATTTGCTCACACCATAGTTCTTAAACACAGATATGTATTTCCGGGCTATAGAGATAATAAGACTATTGAGAAAATATTCAGTATCACATAATATATCATTCCCAGGCAAGATTTTAGAAAGAGACCAGCCATAACTTGTTGTGCATAATCAGCACTGGAAGCTAAATAAATGACTGTATGATTTGATTATCCACATAATTTTAAACCAGTTTGAGTGGTAGTTGGCTAATTTCCTGCTAAATGGGATTATGATTGCACAACGAGTATGTTTTAAACAGAAACAATATGTTTCTGAAGTCATAAAGCTCCTGGAATTTTGGTTTTTAGTTATTTATTTCCTTAGACTGAGTATTCCAAACCTTTCCTGGTCTCTAGAAGAGTGACTCAAATGAACCATTCCTGTCGGGACTTATACAGCCTGCAACTACCCTGGAGACGAACTCCCCCTCTTCCCCTCCACATAAATGAGCAGTTAGCAGATCTGGTAAATACATTTAGAATAACTAGTGATAAATGGTAAATAAATGAAGGGGAAGTAAAATCATAGATGACTTACGCAGGTAGTTTCTTGTAAATGTTGTGAATGAAATGGATCTTGAGAAGGAATTTAAACAAGGACACAGAGAGAGGCTTTGCAGTCCAGCTCATGGGAAAGGGATCCAGGTACAAGGAGCTGCATGGAAGAAAGTGAGGAGGTTGTTGTGGGAGAAGTGAACAAACAGGTCATCAAGACTTGTCACCGTAGTCAAGCGAGGGTTGGGGCAGCAGAGTAACAGAAAGGTGGATAAGTAGAGTTGACAGATTTATATGAACCCTCAAAGGCAATGACAAGAAACTTGAAATTTATGCAGTGGAGAAGTAGTGAGCCAGTGGAGACATTCAAAAAAGCAGGGGCTGGGAGAAAAGCATCAGGACTTCAATAGACTAGACCTATTCTCTTTCTACAGTGGTCTGTCCTTCCAAAGAGCACTGAAGCAGCTACAATCATCAGGAACATTGTGGCTAACAGTACCCCTTGCAAAAAAGTCAGGGAATGCACTGTCAAGGCACTCTCAGTGGCAGTCCCAAGTCAAGCCCCTTACCACCAAGGATCAGGCTGATCTTGTGCTACGCTGTTCTATTCTAGGCTATATAGGTTTTTATACTGCATTCCTTACTGTAGAATTTGAGCCCCTTCCAGTAGTGCATTAGCAATGTGACTAACATCTGTCACATGTTTGTCCATTGTTCTTGTCTAAATCAATCAATTCCTGGTGAGATTTTCAAAACCACCTAGACACCTATCAGCAGCATTAGGCACTGAAATACATTTTTAAAATCTGTCCCTAAGGTCTTTGGGAAGGGATTGTCTTTTCATAGTGTTTACAGGGCCTAACGTAATGGAGACCGGGTCCCCAGACTGGGGCCTTTAGCCAAAACTGTTATACAAATAAGCTAAAATAAAAGTTTGGAATTACTTTCAGTACATGAGAGTCACACTGCTATTACTATAGCAAGGAAATTGGGACATTTGCAACAGGCATTCTTTGGAATGAATATGACTTCAAATATAGTGAAGACAAGTTGGGCGAGGTAGTATCTTAGTATCTATCCGGATCAAATTATGTTGGTGAGAGAGACAAGCCTGAAGGAGAGCTCTTTGTAAGCTCAAAAGCTTGTCTCTCTCACCAACAGAAGGTGGTCCAGTAAAAGATATTACCTCACCCACTTTGTCTCTCTAATATTCAGACCAACAAGGCTACAAGAGCACTGCATTCAAATATAGCGACAGTTACATTTTTAGTCATTTGTGTATTTTATCCTCTTTTGGAATCTTACAGTCTTAATTTTCAACAAAACCACTGTGCAGTGTTCCTGATACAATTTATATATCACTATATAGATACTCAAAGAGGGGAAAAAAGTCAAACAGTCAACAACCCAACACCTGGAGAACAGTCTTTCCCACTAGATCTATCATTCTGTCTTCAGAGACGGTCAGTCAGACTGCAACAGATTGGTTCAAGCCGCGTAAGAAAATGAAAAGCTTTTATTTTAAAAATGTTTAAAGAACTGCAATCTCTCTTTACACATCACATAGCATTACACATTTGTGTCATCATAGACTTACAGTCATATAATTACAGATTTTTTTGAAGATCACCCATTTATCTGTTGGCTCCCCAAGTAATATTTAAGTGACTTTGGAGTTATTCATGCCATTCTGCAGGTCACTCAACTCATGTGACCGAACCTGTGTTTCAAAATATATAACAATATATTTTAATTTAATTTAATTTTAATATCCTGTTTATCAGTAGAGACTGAAGAGGCAACTTCTCTAATGGCATCAAATACCACATGAGAAAACCCAAACATGCTTGCATGCTGCTGGGATTATTTTCTCAATGGATGGATCAGGTGGATCAGGCCTATTTCCTTAAAGCAAGGCACAGCAATGGGAAATGTGACCTTGGAGAGATTTCCTGCAGATTTATGGCATTCGGTCTGAACACGGTTATTCCCAAGATTCTACGGCCCTTAAATGCTACCTTAAGAGATGCAGAAGAATGAGATATTAGACTGGTGGCAATGTTTGGCTTGAACAATATCCCTTAAATTTCACTCAAGTATTTTATATTCAAGGCACTAGTTATGACCCACATATTTCATTAAATCTACTTAATTTATACCAAAATACATTGCCTCTTTGTATTTCAAGGGAATGGAAATACAGGAGATATTGTGGGCAAAATTGATATTTCTTATGGGAATAAAATCCAAACAAGAAGAAGAGAGAGACTGATTTAGGCTTAATCTTGCTTATTATTTGATAAGAAGGATTTTCTGAGTAAAGGTACAAATTATTTGTAGTTCTGATCACTCTAGTATGCTGTTCCTTACCTTAGAGTAGAAAACGCTTTAAATATTTAACAAATCAGACCAATTATATAGAATAATTGAATCCTTAGTATAAAGCCTGAGAGACTTCATTTTTCTAATATTACTTGCTGCTGATGTGTGTATCAGGTGGAGAGATAAAAAGTACAGACCTTTTAATAATAAGAAAACAGTAAATTACTTTTAGTTTTGAGCAGAACTTTTGATTCAGGATATCAGTTAGTTAGATTCTTCCCTCCCCCCACTCAAAAGTTATTTTAATTGCTGCTTTGTGCCAGATATGTATTTTACTTAAGAGTAGGAATGTCATTCTATTTGAAGCAATGCTTACTAGAACGAAGAGTTATTCAAGGGGAGTGTTTATTGATAAAGCGCTTTCTGGTATAATCATCATGTAACATCTAAAATATTTCACAGAATTCTTGAGGTAGCCTTCCTGTAATTTTACAGAGAGAAGGAACAATTGGAGGTTCTAATCCAGTGTTAAAAACAAAACCCTAATGTTGGGGCAAATTTTGTATTTTAAATACTGTGTTTTAATTCAAGCTGATGAGGTAGGGGAAGGTTAATAAAAGCAGTAAGAGCTATTTGTTGCCATGAAGCTGCCATTTTAAAACTATTATGATTATTTGCATACATTTACATGCATTGAAAGCAAACCATTCAGAACAAACAAGGTTCACTTTATGAAGACAAACTTGCAGCGTATGATTGACTGACAGCACAATGACTGATTTAAACTTTATTAATCTCCTCCATTCATTGATTATTTTCTGATGACAGAGGGTCAGTAAAGGATGTCTTAGGTCTCTCTGGCCAGTTTTATTTTTTTGATAAAACCTGTGGCTGCCATTATTGAGATGAGAGAATGCACTGAGCAATTCTGTAATCTACCAAAACCTCAGGTGCAGTCTCTGATCTTTAATAGGCAATGCTGTATTAAGCTTTCCAAAATACTGGAATAAGCAGGAAAACTGGTTTAGCAAAAAGACTTACATAGTTCTCTTAACCAGTTCAACATTAAGACATGTCTGCATGCATTCCTAGTGCCTGTGACAATAGCAACACTTCCTTTCAGCCTAATAGGTCCTGCGCCCCATCCTTTGTCTGCTGATTAACTGCTCTATTCATTGACCAGACCACTAATTGCATGCTCCTTATAGTTACCCTACATTACTGTAAGAATTAATGAGACACAATTACAGCTCCCAGAAATCTCAGGCCTAGTCAACTGCAAAGTACTCCAACTGAATAAGAACTCCCCAAGAATAAAGAGAAAAATTCAGACCATTGTTCACAGGAAGCAGAATGTTTTTTTGTTAAAAAATTGTATTTATTTGAAGCTGTTTCATAATTAGGCCCCGGAGAGGGGGAAAGAGAGAGAGAGAGAGAGAGAGAGAGGACTTGGGAACCAGCATTCACAGAGAAATCACAATGTATGCAAAGAGACACACAGACAGTTCACATACGAGAACAAACATGAGGAATAGAGTGCATGAACAATTAGTGTTATGAATAATACAAACATATACAGCCAATCAGCTGTTTAGACAGAGCATGTGGGAATGTAAGTGAATCATCTCCAGTCCTACATTTGTCCAAGGTACCTGAGATATGTGCAATTTAAACAAAAATGTGACACGTCACAGCACTCATGTTTGCACTAAGGGCTGTTTTTATTGCCCCAGCCTACAATCTATCAGGCCTGGGGCAATAAAACCTGGGGTCGTTAGCCATGAAATAAAGTCAGATGGAAGCACTGGCTCAGTTGAGCATTGTACATGTGAACTCTTCTCCTAAATGTTGGCAGATCTTGAAAAGTTAAACACGAATATTAAAGACACTCTGGGCACCTTCCATTTGTGTAGTCAACAGCCAGAGACATCCAAGGTCTCAGTGACCCTGGATGTGCTACATAAGGATTATTTTCATGCAGATTAACTGCTCTTGAACAACTACTCCAACATTCTAGGAACAATCAGGCTTCTCCTCAATGTTACATTAATGAAGTCTTCTCCTTACACCAATTTATCTTCAACATATTTTCATCAGATCATCTTGAAATTGTATTTATAAAGTTCCCTTATTCCAAAAATCACTGAATGCTTAAGATACAGCTTAAATAGAACACTCAAATGTGAAAAGCCCCAGTAAATGCCTTTTAATATACAACGCATGACAACCACCCAGAGACCACGAAGAAGGATGTCAGACGTCTACACTGCCACGTTCCAGAATTACAACCTTGGTGAGAGGATTCTGCCCTCTTCCTTGTATAACTGTATAAAAGCATACCCCCCAGTTACAATCCTATTAATTGTAGCAGTAGCTTAGATTTGTGAAAAATGGGTGTTTTTCTGATGCTGTCACTTATTGGTATCACCACAAAACTCTTTCTTCGAGAAGCAGATTGTTTTCACCATGGGGCACTGAGTCATGAGTGGTAAACATGATACAAGTATTGGTGTGGGATCCTCCTGCCTACTGTATAAAGGTCTGCAATACCTCTGTCTCAGGACAGGAGTCATTCTTCTCTGACTCAAAGAGTTAAGGTTACCCTGGTGGCAAGCTGTGTTTCACTGCGTCCCTGCGTGGGGTCATTGGCGCCCAGGATCGAACCTGAAAGCATGAGCCTCTGTTGCTTGAGTTAAAAGACCCAATTCTGTTACCCAAAGCTGTAGCTGACACATCAACCTCAATGTGGCCCAGCTACCACTGGAGGGGGACAGAGTGCCACACTGAATGTGTGAACCCCTGCAAGTTTGGCAGCATTATTTGAAATGAGTCTTCCCAGAGGGTTTACCCTAGTGGCGAGAGAAGTCCAGTTTCCATATTCTACCATCACCTTCAAGGGCCATCCTTTGTCCTCTGCCCTTCAAAGCCCAAATATAGCACAAGGGTAAGGGACACAAGAAATGGATTCCTGCAAAAAGCTTTAAATGATGGGAAATTCTTTCCTTTAGCACAAACAACCTTTTCTGTTACCTCAATTTCAGCAGTCTTCATTTCTGATGCAAATAGCATATAAGCATAATAGTGAGCCCAATGTCGTATGGGCTTGAGGCAAGCTTGGATTTTTTAGTAAGGAATAGGTTGACCGGATTCTCCCACAGGGAAAATGGGACGCTGTACAGGGCTGGCCTGAGCCCATCCACCTAGGGCTGGCCCCAACACCCAGGTTGCCCCCAGCCACCCTTGCCATCCTCGCAGCCTGCTCCAGCCTCCTTGCCACCAGAGCCATTCCCAGCCCCCCACCACCACCTGAGCTGTGGGGGGGCCAGCCCTAACCCTCCCCCACCGCTGCCCAAGCCTGACCCCAGTCCTCCCTGCCACACTTGCCCCCTCCCCCACATATATTCCTCTATGCCCCGTTAGGGATTGCACCCCACTTTTCTGCCCAATTTTGCCCCAAAAGTCAGAACAGCCAGGACAGGGCTTAAAAAAGGGACCGTCCTGGCCATAACAGGATATATGGTCACCCTACTGAGGGCCACATTCCATACTGAGTAATAGTGGAGACAGTCCTGTCTGCTAAGACTGCTACTAAATGCCAACTTTGAGGCAAGGGGTTAGACATTTAGAGAACATAATGCCATCCACCTAAGACTGACCTAGAATGTCTTGAAGAATTATCTTTAAAAAGAGACATGCACATGCTACAAATTGAGACCAAAAAAGGTCTCCAAGACCTGATTCTATCTCATTTACACCACTTTCACATTGGTGCAATTCTACTCACTTCATTGGGGTTACTCCTGATTTACACTGGTATATGTCAGCAAGATCAGAATCAGCCATAAGGTGCAAGCAATGGGGCAAAAAAATGCCCCTGCCCTAATACTGCAACTAATGGTGTGAGAGCTTAACTTTCTGCACCCAGCTGATTCAATTAAACTCTGTGTTACCACCTATGGGGTGCAAAATTAAGCACCTGTGTTAATGCTTGCAGGATCACAGCCTATTTCCAGGTAAACTACTGATCTAATCCAAGAATTTATTTACACTACAAAGCATTCCAGCAAACCCTTTCTAGGATAGATAAAGCCCTGAATAGATTAGTAGTCCATCCAGAAATCAGAAGCAATGTGGGGGGGAGACACAGGGGGCCAAGTGCCCCTCCAACTTGCTTCTTAGTTTGTACTGAGCATGGTCACACAGTCTGAGCACACTCAGTAACATCTGCTGAGGCCACTGCCCTCCCTCTGCCCCTTGACCCCACCACTATTGGCAGATATGGGTCATCTCTGCTTGAAATAGTCCCTGATTCTGCAAGCAGTAACACCCAAGGTTAACTGGTATATTTATACCAGGAAACTCTCCTTGTGCAGATGCATCTTATACCGACACAAGAGTTCTTCTGGCAGTATAGATTATATCAACTCCTCAAATGAAATAAGCCATACTGGCAAAAGGACTTTTGCTGGCATAACTGGTTCTATACTAGGTCTTTTGCTGGCATAGCTAATAACAAAAAAAAAAAATATCCCTACATTGTTATGCCAGCCAAACTTAAGTGTATGCCAGGTCTAAGTGCTTCAGCCATGAGAAATCAAGTTCTGTCCTAGTCACGATATGAGTTTCTACAGCCTCTCATGACCTGAAAAATGCTTTTGCTTTCAAGATCAAATCACATCACGTTTTCAACTAGTGTAATCTCTCGCCAGCACTGAGGTTAGTACAGTACTATTTTTACCTCTTACAGAACAGGTGGAAATACCAAATCAATCAGCAATCCAGTTCTAGTCCACATTCAGAGCTAAGTATGATCATTTATACTACTACAAAAGTATAAAAACGGAAAGTATTGGAAACCCCAGAATTTTCCATTTTAATTTATGGTAGTTTTTGGACTAGGCAGAACAAATTCTGCATATGTAACTGTGAGAACTGTGAACAGTTTCTCATTTTAAGTCAGCTAGGGCTGACTTTCACAAGAATGACTAGATAATTATTTTACAAACAAGATTTCCTTTTTTTCGTTCTGTTTTGTGCCTGATATTATATATCATTTTTAAAGGAAAATAAGGAGACTAACTGATACAACGTTGAATTTTTACACTCTGCTAGAACTATAAGGTAGAAGTCTAAGATACTGATATACATTGACTTCAGAGACCAGACTGCTTTTAAATACAAGATTCAAACATTTATTCACAGGGCTAGAGTGTGGCATTTAGCAACAACTCCATGGCTGAGTAGGGCTGGGCAGAGCTTCAGCACGAGATCCGCAGAAGAGGGGCACAATGTTCCCCCAGAGGCCCAGGGACTGTGGACAATGCTGAACACCTCTGTAAACCACTCCAGCATAAGCCTTTCCTCATGTTCTCTTCAGGATTCTTTAGAGGTAAGGAAGGGCTGTGGTGCTGCCTTCTTCCTGCCCCATTGAGGCGATTAATGGAGCACAGGGATTGAAGTTGTCCTTAGGCCTTACACAGAGTGTACAGTTGGTTGAGATAAAGGAAAAGCTCCTTGCAACCACCCTTTCTTTCCTGTGCCACACAAGACCTGTGCACAATCTGGTACATACGCTTCAGCAGAAGCCTAATCTTTTGGATGGAGCCTGCAGGCTTCTGGAGATAGGAACGAGAAGATTAAGCAGCATGCTATGTAATCAGGATAACAATAAGCATGAAGTGGTCAGGACCACTGATGAAACATTACATGATTGGTCACTATCACAGATGCTAGCGTGAAACTCTGAACTTGCAAGTAATGGCCAGTCATTTAAAATAAAATCTTCTTTGTTTGGACACACAGTACAGGTATTATTTTCAGCAAAACAAAACTCAACGGGGCTTAAGTGCTTAATTCACTTTTGGAAATGGGATGTAGGCACTTCTGAAAATTTTACCCGGCATTTAAAAAAAAATGCATGTAATTATTTCACCCCTTAGCTATTCTAGTAGCTATTCTACAACCCAAACTGCTGTGGCACTGAGTGAGGTAGGTGAAGACAGCTTACTATGAATCACCAACTGGGGAAAACATAGGGACTGATCCTGCAATGCTCACCCATGTAAGTCCTTATTCTCACAAATAACCCTTTGACTTCAGCAGAGCTAAGGACTGCAGAATAGGGAACAGAACAGGGCTTGGGGGCGGGGCGTTTACATTTTGAGAACAGTGAGAAATAATCCCGTGAGAAAAAAAGAAGACTGAGGGATGGTGGTACTAGAGAAGCTGCCCACGTGACGCTGAGATCCTCTGTTTATTCCTTTTTTCATTCTTTTCCATTTATGATCATTACTAAAGCCATTTCCTTACAAATTCCAGGTTCTTTTAAATTCTTCTTATTTTAAAAAGATTAATTAATGTATCTGCTGGGTGGGTATCATGCATTTCTCTAACAGGTGATCAGGGTAGGGGACAAAAGAATTGCTGCTTGGCCAGTCAGTCAGTTCATATACTGCAAGAGAGAAAGATTTTTAGGCAGTTTCATATGCTTGTTGACTGGTTGCTAATTTAGGAAGGTAAATTAGCAGAATGATTTTAATGAGAGATGTGTTAGATTGATATACATTTTGCTATGTTTAGTTTCTTGTCTGATGTCCCCTATCCTTACTCCATGGACCAAATTCAGTCAAATGCAGCATAAAGTAAGCTGATGCAACTTGGAAGTCTCCGGATCAAATTCAGTAGTGATGCAAATTCCACATTGGGTGTAAATTGATCAGAAAATGGATTATAAGTAACATGACACCTACTAATGTCAAGCCCAATTGATTCCCCTCTCATTTGCACCATTTTTACTGGGCAATGTAAATCCATTATCAGTGGAGCTTTGCCCCATGCACACCAGCATAAGAGATGAACTAGGCCCTTGCAATTCAGTGAATGTGTGTAATGAGGGCTGTAATTTATAGAAAAAAGGGGGGGGAGAATGAAGGAGAAATCAGCAGGAGGGTATAAGATTAAAAGAGGACTGTTATGCCAGGGGCTGAATTTGGTCCCCAAAACAATTAGTTGTAAATTAGTCATTTTGTACATGCACCCAAATGAATGTGTGTTAGGAATGTAGGAAGACAAGTGGAGATAAAAAGGATTGAGAGGGTTATATTGGGGAAGCAGCAGGGGAAAAACAGAGCTTCAGCTAGGAGTCAGCAGTGAAGAAAAAGCAGAGGAGAACATTTCAGTTCTGATGAATCACCTGTCGTGGGGAGCCTTCAAGCATCAGTTTCTTAGCATAGAGAGGCACTTCCCCAGAAGCTGCTGTTGTGGCTCTCTGGCAAATCAGGCACATGTGAAGGGGAAGCCAAATGTCTTTGCACCAAGATAGGAGTACGTCAAGAGTTTCCAGATGCCATTGCCTCAGCTCCTTGGCACACCAAGATGGAAGCACCATGGGGGCCCTTAATACACTGATGCCGGCTTAATGTGCTTGGTATTGAATTTCAATACCACCTCAAATAACCTACAAATATGCACAATATCTGAGACTTTCAAAAAAAGAAAGTCTAGTGTATAAATTGAACTTAAAATTCATAGTATATCAGAAAAGTAGGAGCAATAGTGAAACAAATCTCAGGACTGTAAAGTCAGGGTGAGGACATCTTTCTCCTTTACTTCTACAAGACTACCAGCCTTTCTTCACACCCAATTCAGTATATACATCAGCAAATGGGAAAGGAGAATCATAAAAGCCAAAGATGACTCAGGCCCCAGTGCTCTTGCTGTAATGTATTTCCATTTTACTGTTTTGTTTCAAATAATTGCAGATGAATTCTGCCTATTTTAGAAGTACCATAAGAGAATACGTTTCAACTACAGCAAAACAGGCTTGGAAACTTTGCATACCAATAGCAGAATGAAGAATATCTGATTGTTACAGGATTTGTAATATGTGTATTGCTAAGCCAAGTTGCAGGGAAATTTGCTTAGTTGATCTAAGGTAGTCCCACTGTACATGTACTATAAAAAGTTATTCCAGGCCACTGAACTCTAAAAACAAAAATGGTGGAATGACAACTCTAGTGACTAAAGTCCACTATCTTCAAAACTTTCCTGAATTGAACATGAGATTTTGTTCATGTATAAATCTATATTATATGCTTCTTCTAGCAGCTCACTCTCACTCTAGACCCCACTTCACATTTGCCATCCTTAGAATCAAAACACCTCAGGCTATACTATATTCATTTAGCAGCACAAGAGTTTTGAACTTATTGGACACTGATGGTACTACCTACACCTATATTATAGTAGATGCTATAGTTCAGTAGAGATGCTTCCAGCTGAAACAGACAGACTATAAAAGGAAATATTTTATTTTGAACCCAAGTTTTATTTTAGCTTACCTCACAGGGAAAATCAATAGTTAATGCAAGAATCCATCACCCAGGTTTTTGGAATTTGCCATTTATTTGTAGTTTCTTCTTTCATACTGTCAAGTAGTTAAATGTCAAAGACTACAAGAGTTTAAAGAAGTTAGTAATTCTTGTCTTATCACAGAAATGGCAGTGTAAACAGTGTAAAATTATATTTCCGCTAGTTAAAATTGTAAGCAAAAAAATTAGGGCTCTGCCTTATTTTACTTTTCCCCAGATTATATAAACTCTTGTAATTAAACTTTTCACCTTTCCAAGTAGTTGACTGTGTATTCCTGCACAGTGGGTGGTTTTCTCTGCAGACATATTGACTTGGAACAATATACGAAGCAGAAATCCCTGAATGGAATTTATGGCTAAATTTAACCATGCATGTTTTAAATAAAATTTGCATATCTGTCTTGCAACATTAAAAATGAAGTCTAAATTCAGTTAATTGTAACACTATATTGCTTTGTCTGAGAGACATAATATGAGATTTGAAGTTATAATTTCCATTTTTATTGATGATGTGTGTGAAAGGAAATCTGTGCAAATATTCCTGGTGCTGCCTTGAAGAGATTTCAAGAATAGGAGTTATATTAACCTCTCACATGGAGCTTAGACATGGAAGAGGAGCTTCTCCTGCTCAAAGATGACTTAGAGGGCAACTATAAAAGTGTTGGTGGAGAGCCTCGAGTCTTGGAAAGTGACAGCTCTAACCTCTCCATCCCAGAACTACCAGATTATATTAATAAAAAAAGTTAACTTGTTTTGAAAAAAAAATGCCTTTTATAATGTTTCAGACTAGGGCTGAATGAAAAATCTTTCCCACAAACAGGTTAATCAGTGTCAATTTCTTAGTTTCATATGGTAGACACCAGGTTTTTCTTTGATGCATTGCCACAGCATCTCTCTACATTTCGTTCTTGAAAGCAAGTTAGCAAATCAGTAATCAGGCCCGGTCTACACTTACCTTCGGGATTTGGCGGCAGTCAACAGGAGATATGCAAGTGACGTAAATCATTTTCCGTAGATTTTTTTCCATAAACAGTTATTACCTTGAATAACATGCATAGCCACACCAAGATATAGACACGCTACATAACTAATTGTCATTTCAGGACTATTACCAGAAAAAGCTCACTCTTACAATATAGTTTAATAGTCTGTTAGGAGAATGAGGAATGCTTTTAAAGCCATGCTTCCTACAGATTGCACGGGCTTAGTGTACAGCTATGACTACTTATTTGGAATTCTGCTGGGCTATGATCCTTCCCTACAATTAGTATAAATATTTTAAGTAAGTATGAAGCAGTACTAGGAAAGGAGGAATATTGAAATGGTCACTAGCCACATTGGGCAGTGAGACATTATCATAGGATAGATTCTCTTTAGAATTCTAAACAGATATCACTGTTAAACCTCAGGATAACACCACCTAGTCTCCTCATGCTATAGATTAGTGTAGTCTCAGGTAATGGATATATTTATTTCAAGTCTGAGAAACACCTTTAAATGGTTTTATTTAAGTGTCAAACACTTAGCTCCATCCTGCAAACATGTAAGCACAGGCATAGTTTTGCCTACATATGTGGACTTCAATGGGACTATGAGCCTACTCAAGTACAGAACCCCAGTTTTAGGATTGCCCATCTTATGAACAGTTATAAAAACCACTTTTCCTGAAGTGGGTTGGGGAAAGGGAGGGAGGGGAATAATCAGATAATGGAAATGATGTTGTCAATCAATTGACAATTGATATCCCTTCACATCCCAATGCCTTCATTGCATTGGAAATCACTCTGCAGTGGTTTGAAGGACAAGAGAAATGATGTAGTGCACCATACTGTAATTTATGTACTTTACCTACTGCAATTTTCCATTTCTGAAGTCCTCATTCCCTCATTAGTTCATAAAATAGGGAGTTCTACTGTATACATAAAGCTTTACTTACATGAAGCGTTTGCAAATCTGGGACCTTAAACACTTGCAGAAGGCTATAAGCATGGCATTGCTAATGAAACAAGAACAGAAAGCTAAAAGTACATTGTGCTTTGCGACACAGTAATGGTGATCCTCGAAGAAGATGAGATGAAAAACAACTAACAGAGGATCGCAGTGATCCCATGTTGAAGAAATGGCACACGCTGCTGGTTCCCTTGATAGTACCGGACAGAGTTCGCTGTAAAAGAAAAAAAAATTGAACTGACATCACATCACACGATCCTGCTTTCATTTTGACATTAGCAGAGGGATTTTTTTTGTTGTTGTTTATTATTGTTGTTGTTCTTAGGGCCTGATCCAAAGCCCACTGAAGTCAGAGGGAGAGTTTCCATTGACTTCAATGGGTTTTAAATGATACCCATGATTATATGCTAACACATGTAGTAGGGTTAGGGTTTCTTTTGGTTTTTTTGACATCTTAACTGACGTTGCAAGATTTCTGTAACAGTGAAAAGAAACTGTGAAGATACTTGGAGATACAACATTCGCAACTTAGTTTGCATTCATTGGAACCAACTATATTCTACTACTTTATCATTCTTTTGTAGTTTATGCCTTTCTCAGAAGCATGCAGGTTTCATGCTGTGGGATTAAGAACATTAGCTAGATCGGGAACCTCTGTTTTCAAAAATTTATTGCTGCTAAATATCAATGAATAATGAGTTGACAAATCCTGGGTTAAATCTTTGTCTCATACACCACTCTGTTTGGGCATGGACAGAACTACATTTATGTTGCTGATATTATCTGTTACCTATATCCTTATTCAATAAGTGCAATAGTTTATATTTGGTATCTGAACCCATTCAATAAAAGCCAAAAGCATCCTTTGAAGCAGATTTGTTGGTATGCATATATCACCAGTCAAAGTTCAGCCCATGGGAACTAGCATTTTGAGGTTTGTAAAATGCTGCATTAGCAGAGATAAGTAAAACAAAGTTGAATATGTCATATCAGCGAAAACTAAACAGATACCCTAACAAGGAAGGAGACCTCTACAGGCTCACTTGCTAAACTGAAGCTTTGGAATCAAGAAGGTAAAATACAGGGCTGGTCAAAAAATTTCTATTGGAACTTTTTTTTAATGGAAAATTTGGTTCTCAGTTATACCTAATTTTTCAGGAAAAGTACCTACTTTTCATAGAAGATGTTTATTTTTCATCAAAAAAGCCAGACCCACAATTTGAAATATTTTGGCTGAAAACTGACATAGTTCAATTTAGAAACGCTGCTGCAGTACATCATGGGAGTCATATTTTCTTGCTTCATGCCCCATTCTCCTCTAGGGACTGGGCTGTCCAGCTGAGTAACATCCCCCATAATTCACCACAGTTAGGAACTGATCTCTTCGCTGCAAGAGGGGAGATCATGGCACATCATCATGGGAGATGTGATTAAACCAGGGACTGCATAAGGGGATGAAAAGACATTTCCAAATGGAGATTTTTTGACTCTGCGTAAGGGACTGCACAGCCATTTCCAAATGGCAATTTTTTTATTTCCAACTTCAGTTTTCAGTATTTCAGCTTCCACCAAAAACTGGAAGTTTTCTATGGAAAATTTAGAAAAATGTTATGTCTATTTTCATCAAAATTTTCTGTGAGGGGAAAAAAATGTTTTTGACCTCCTCCAGTAAAATCCCTTTCACATTCACATTTAGGCTTTAGAATCCACAAGAGTAGCTCCCTCCACCTATGTGAACATCCAATCACCCTGAGAACCTTATTCAGGACAGAGGTACTGTTTAGACGTTTTAGGTACCCTACACACATAAAAAGATAGCAGTAACATGAAAATAGAACATTTGCATGCTGTGACTTAACTGTTTACTTAATTTAGGTCTTATGAGGGGTACACAGGTCTTTTAACATCCCCTGAAGCCCTACTACTACATGCCCAAGAGGCATTCCTAGGTGAAGGTCAAACCAAGGCAGGCAAGAGCCTGAGCTTTTGGAAGTTAATACCCTGCCAAGTCTAAGAGAAAACTCAAGGAGACACTAGCTAGTTAAATTTATATGAGCCTATTTGGGCTTTAGTGGCAGGAAAGAGATGAGGATTGCGCTAAGCAGAGACTATGAGCGCTGAGGAAAACAGAGTCTGTCCTGTGAGGACTGTTCTTTATGATTTGAGTGTACTATTTTTTAGACTCCATGGATTGAAAATAGCTAGAGACTTGACAAATTAGTGTCCATTTGGATTAATCCAGAAACCCTGCAAAGAGTTTCCTCATTGTTCCACCCTGGCCTTGCAAGAGGCTGCATCTTTGATTGTGTTAAAGCTTCTGTGAAGTTTGGTGAGAGAAACTGTATTTTAAATGTTAATAAAGTTTTAAACAATCCCCAACATTCTTGGCCCCAGCTTTGTGCTTGAGCTGGAAAGCCAAAGGCTGAGAACAATTAGGGTCCACATCTGCAATCCTTCTCATGTTTAGTAGCACCTTACTCCATAGATTGTCCTAATTAAATGAGTAGGGCTACTTACAGAGTAGCTTCTAGTCAGTTTAAACAGCATGGCAGAATGAGGTCTTCAGAGATAATGTTTGTATTCACTTATCTTGGAAGAAGAAAGAGTAAATAGCCAGGATGAATGATAAGAGGTGTAATTAGTAAGTTGGGTAAGGATTTTCTTTAATTGTGATTTTTTATCATCCAGTATTAATAAGTTATTACTACTGTGCATGTTGTATCTAAGCAGTGATTGGAAATAGTAAACAAGTTAAAATGCATGCATGTCAAACACTTAGGAGTAAAACACATTGCTTTCAATGATACAGCCTTACACTAAAGGATTAATGTTATTCGGGGGGATCACTAAACAGAGTATCAGATTTAAAAATAATTTTGTATTCCTCAAGGTTCTAACAACATTACAAGTTTCTCCTAAAGCATCTAACTGAACTAATTTTCTCTTTCTGAATACTGTTCTAATTCAGTGGCTCTCAACCTTTTTAGAAGTCTGATGTGTCTTGTGTACTCCCAAGTTTCACTTCACTTAGAAATTCCTTGCTTAAAATCAGACATAAAAATATATGTGTCGCAGCACACTATTGCTGGAAAATGTCTTACTTTCTCATTTTTACCATATAATTATAAAACAAATCAAATGGAATATAAATATAAATAAATATTACATTAAATATAAATATATAAAATAAATGGAATGCATAAAATAAGTGATAAATGTATTAAATTAATTCAAATATTAATTTAATTATGTATTACATATATATTGATAAATTAAATAGATAAATATCAAATATATAAAAATATAAATAAAATTAATATAAATATTGTACTTTATAGTATATATAAATATTGTTCATATACATAATAATTCAATTGGAATATCAATATCAATATTGTATTTAATAGTGTGTGTATATATATATAAATATTGTACTTATATATTAGTTATGAATTTAAGCTCCCGGCATGTATTTGGAAGATCTTGTGCAGGTTTCCCTTGAGGATGAGGACTGAAAGGTCATATACAGAATGATCGCTTTGTGAAAATGCATTCACCCACAGGAGATGGTATTTCTGTCTTATCATTTTCCTGTGTGAGTTCATCTGAGAGCGTTGCAGTTGTCTCATTCAGGCCCATAACTAGGACAGTGGGAGCAAGGCAGCCACCCAGGGCACAAAGCCGCGGGGGCAACTCAGGCTGGCAGTGCCAGCCCCACGCAGCAGGGCTTAGGGAGATAGTGCCACCTCCACCCGACTCACCTCAGCAGGCCACCCAGTCTGTCGGATGGGGCCACAGAGCACAACCAAAAAAATATTGGTGTCATGTGAGCCCACATGCTTCCCACCCACACGGCTCCTCTGGTACAGGGCACAAAAATTCTTGCTCACCCCAGGCACTAAAATGCCTAGTTACGGTTCTGGTCTCATTTCACCCATATAGTTATTGGGGCATTTAATGCACTGGATGAGCTACACCACATGTTGTGACAGATAGGCTTGTAAAGGCCCAGGGAACTTGAAAAGTGTGGGGAGAGAGAGGTGCACATCATCATGGCAATGCAGATACATCTGTTCTGGAGGGGTCTGGCGCTGCTTTGAGTTGATGTCTCCTGGTCTGTGGTGAGCTTGCTTCTGATTATGAGCTTCGAGAGCTAGGAGGGTTGTTTGAAGAGGGGGTTCAGAAAGATATCTTTCAGGATGGGGTCCCCACAGAGTAAGGTTTGTAATTGTTTACTAATACCCAGTATGGGTTCCAGTATGAGGTGGCTGGTTAACATTTGCAGCCTTTTAGAGAGCATTCCGTTTAATTTGCAGAAGCTGTCAACTAGTCTCTCTCTCAAGGTTGCCTCTGCCTTAGACTCTTCCAATGTCCACTGGTGGCAGATATGAGCCCTAGGGTACAGCAGATGATGTCATTTTAGCTGCCATGTTAACTAATCATGCTCAAAGGAAGTGAAAACATAGTAAGTAGTTAATGGCAACTCTTTCCAGTGGCCGGGCAACACTCAACTCCCACCACGCTGTGCAAGTAGTAAATGTTAAGGAAATTCTGCTGTAGACCAGGCCCAAAGGAACTGGAATTGACCAGCAAAGTAAGTGTTTACTATTAACAGATGCTCTCTGCACTAGCTGGAATATGTTGTACAGCAATTCTCCATTACTTGAGCCATCCAATCAAAATTGGATTTTTTCAGAAAGGTATTCTCTAGCTCAGCCAGAAGTTATTTGATACAGGATTTTCATGGGATGAAAATTCTATGGCCACCGTTATGCAGTAGGCCACACTAGATCAGAGGCTTTCAAACTGGGGGTGGGCCCCCCATAGGAGCACAGAATGTATCTGGGAAGAGAAAAGAAGCTGGCAGGAGGGAAGAGGGGGTACTTACTGTGCACATTTTACCCGTGGCAGCAAAGCTGATTCCTCCAGATGTATCAGGTCTTCAGATAGCATTGTGCATTTAACTCTAGATGGTGCTATGCATTTTGATTTGTTAAGCTTGCATAGTATTATACAGTCATTGCCATCTGTACATTAACCCATTTGATACAATGTGTTGAGAACTTTTAATTGTGAGCATCAACCACAATTGCAGTTTTGCTTTTGCTCTTATTACAATGGATTGTTGACTCTGTTTGAATCAACCCCTTACTGTTTTTAATATTTAGCAAGAGTTGCATGTTGATCTTTTTATTGGTATATGTACTTGTGGGGGGTGGGAGGGGTGGGAGAGGGGCAAACAACTACAGACACAAAGAAAGAGGGCCTGATCAAATAAGTTTGAGAACCAATGCACTATATGATCATAAAAGTCCTTTCTGGAGTTAGGGTATGTCTACACTGAGGGCGGAAAAGTTCCCACAGTCAGATTGATCTTTCTGGATCAATTCAGTGGTCAGTGAAGACCCACTCAATCGATCAGGAAGTTGACCTAGTAAAACCACCTCCTCAAGTGGCATAGCGCTGCATTGACAGGAACACAGTTCCCATTGGGCGCAGAACGGAAGTACAGCAGTTGACGGGAGTTACACAAGCTACTCTGTGCAGCTTGCGTAACCCCAGTTGACTGCCACCGAATTTCCAGGTAAGTGTAGACCAGGCCTTAGTCTATTAATCTATTAGCTTCTGTGGATGCTTTATTCCTATAAATTTTGTGGCAACCTAAATTGATTCTGGTCTCCCTTTCAAAGCGTGTGTGTGTGTGTGTAAATGCATTTCAATTAACTGATCTCGCTAATGTGTAGACAATGTCAGACTAAAGCATAGTACAGCATATCAGACAGGAATTCAAAAGGCAATCTTGCTGCCCTCCTGAATATTACAGAAGTGTCTCCATTAATAAAGAGAAGTAGTCAAAATACTCTTTTAAAGATAAGGTTATTTCTATTGAGGATGCTGATTGTGTCCTGAATATTCTTTGAAGGGAAAAATCTCACTAGGACATTATACTAAAATCTTTGTATTGCTGATTATTTGGGTGCTATTCAGTAACATTCAGGGCACAGAGTTATGTCTAATAAAAGTTACTTTATGGACATTTTAGATGCAATATTAAACTATCCCTTGAGAATTATTCAAGTGCTTGGGCACATCCAACCATCAAGAATTTGCTTGCCTAAAGTAACAGAATACCTGTGACAGTTGGGGCACGGGGAAGAGTTCTATCTACCTGTTAATCAATACTTTTGCAAAAGATTATACTACCAGTAAACTACTCCTTGACTTCATCTGCCGGCTTTATATTTGTGCATGATTTGATAATTGGACATCTGTTCTGAAATCACTATAGACACTGCTTAAAGTTATTTACCTTATAGCAAAGCCTAATTTTTCAGAAAGCAGCTGCTTTGTTTTCTGGGAACACACACCCACACTCACTTAAGACCTGACCCTCCATTCCTTGTACACCTTAATACATCCATTGGTTTAGGTACACAAGAAATGCAGATAGAGCCTATTTACATTGCTCTGAATCACTCCAAACCTTTCTTCAGCTGACTCCACAAGTATCCTCACTTATTGTGTTTCATCTTAATTTTTACATTGAGATAGTAACTGAGATTGTAAAAACAGACTTTAGGGGCTTGACACACAGCTTCTACTAGTAAACCAAAGGAATGATCAGGTTCTGAATTTATAGCATGCTACAAGCTTATTCCGCAATTTTCAAGCTTAGCCTTGTTTTGTTTAGAAAACATACAGAATTCCGTTATTGATTTCTGATTTTTGTATTGGGGTTACATCTCCTTTTACAAATATAAAAAAGCAGGAAACAACAGTGAGTGAGAGTAAAACTTAAGACACGCCTAGTACTGAGAAACTCAGTGTTTCCTCTATTTCTATTAGAGTAATTCTAAATGGTAACATTCAACACCTCTCCTTAGTTCCCAGTCTGAAATATTGCAATGGAAACTTTATAGCATCTGTGTTGCTTTTGGAAGCAGTCACTTCACGTCTGTTGTCTCTACAGTGCAGTGTCTAAGCAGGGTGTAAAAAGGTACTTTATAACAGCCAGTAAGTGGTGTTCCTGTCACAGTGATAATTTACTGATTCATACCAGATCCTAAGACTGGGTTTCTTCATTTTTACACCCTGTAGAAAATGTTTTATTTGAGGTACTTTTCCAAGCAGGCAACAAGGTAAAATGGTACCCCTCCTAATAGGATCATCAGACCCAGCTCTAATGAGTGACCTGGAAGAGGTTTTCCTAATGATTACAAGGATGAAATCACCAACAAGGTGGCAAGTTTTCAGAGTTCTTTTCCTTGTATGTTTAACATTGCTAGGCCCATAGGATTCTATTTAAACTATCAGTATTTCTGAAAGGGGAAATTTCAGACCCTTTAGCGCTACTTTTTGTCAAACTCAAAACTAACAGGAAAACTCCTGTACGATTCGTTTTGTGACCTGAAATAGTTATAACACCTAATGGTAGAGCTTGGTATTTATAGGCAAATCTGCCATGTTTGCTTGTAATTATCGGGTTCCCTTGAGGGAGGAGGGCCAGGGAAATGATTACATAGGAAACTTCTTTATTGCCTCATTACTACCCATTTCCTTCTAACTAGATAATCTATGTATTCATTTAAATCAAAAAGGAAAGGAAAGGATCCTGTTAGCAGAAGCAGCATACAAACTTCTCTGGCTGGTTTTGTGCCACGTGTTTAATTGCCTACAAATATTCATGTACTAGCTCGAGCGCCAGCTTCTGATGAAGACTTAGGTTCCTCCAACTTTATTTCCCAACTCTAGATTTGTCTGATTCGACAAAGTCAGGAAATTTACCACCACCAAAAATAAATCCCATCTTGCCACCTTCCTGGCTCACTGAAATGTTTGTTCCTGCGATTACAGTAATTACAGCCCCAGCGTGAGCTCCATACAAGTGCTAAATGAAACAGCACATCAATTAAAAAATAAACACTCCATTCTAGGAGTAAGCCAACCCCTGGGATGTCCTAACAAGCGTAAATGAACCTGCCAGGCTGCCGGCCCCCCCGCCTCCTCCCCATCCTCTCTCGTTTAAGGTGGTTTGGAAAGTGAAGGGGAAGGGTTAATTGAAGCACTAAAGAAGCCAAAATCCTCCCCGCAATCTCGTTTTACCTGCATCCTAGAAAGGTAACTTGACAGGGAGTGATTCGGTAAGACCCTCTGAAACTGTTACAGCCAAAAGAGGAACATGAGCTAGAGAAGACTAATACAGCACTGTCACCCCTGCCTAGACATTGCTCCCTACTGAGGGCACAGCGTTGAGATTGGTCCAATAGACTATTCAACCAGTGTTTATTTCACACAGCTGCCTTGCTGAGGGCGATGCTGTGATTTTTGGACTGTCAGTCTTTAAAAAAAAATCTTTTCTCCCTTTGGAAAGGGTATTTCTGGGTCTTTCACTGAGCCACTTCAAATCTCCCTCCCTTTCGCCATTCTCCCGCTCAGCTATGCCCCATTTTAGGCTCATCCAGGGAAGTACCGTTTATCTCCTGGGGCAGATCCTTCCTGAAATGAGAGGCGGAACAACTATTTGGAAGCACAGGGCCACGCACAAAGCGATGGTAGGAGATCTCCCCGAGCTGCCAAGTGCTCTGAGTAAAAACCGGGAAGAAGATGGCCCTGTCCTATCAACCATGGCCTGAAAAGTTCCTTGCAATGAACCAGACACAAACAAAGAACATAGATCAGCGGCTCTGATTAAGACCAGCCCGATCACTAATCCAGCAGGAGGAAGCTTTACACACAACAGCCAGCCTGATGAGCCTGCCAGGCAGCCAGATGAATAGGTTTACAAAGTCAAACTTTAAACATTTTGAGGATGAAGTTGTGCCATCAGTTATTAAGCAGAAGTGTCTGTTAACGTCACTGTCCCCCATTACTGAACGCGGGAGATTTCTCTTTTACAGCTGGTATCAAGATCTGCCCTTTAAACAGGTGACAACTGGGGACACAAATATCTGCATTCATATAAACTATCGATGCTCTTTGATCTCCGGATACCCTTTATGGCCGAAAGACTGTGTCAGGGTTTATTATAGGAGGGGTCTCTCAGGGCCTACATTGTAGATGTAGGTGTTCTTTAGACGTTCAAAGACATCTGGAGCAGTGCTGCTGTGCTCTGTTCGCGCCCCTTAATCCTTATCGATGCTGTTGCAAAACGATTCTAAACAACACCTGAAACTTGCTCTCTCCAGTCACGACACAGGGAACTTTAAACTGATCTATGTTCCACCGCGGAGCGTCCAAGCTCCGACTGAGACTTTCATGGCAGGGCGCTGTGATCTTGCCACCGTGTGTAACAATAACTATTTTAAGCCGCTCGTGGTGAGGAAGCAGAGCCACTCTAAAACGACACACAACATTTAACCAGCTGTCAGTTTCACTGGGATAACTCAAATTCCACATAAATGCATCAACCTAATGAATGGCCCTGTCTGGTGAGTGCATTTTTATGACGGACTATATCTCAGGGACTAAGATGTTGTTGACTTCTACTTTATCTGCTCTGTATCCTTGGTGGTAGCTGACATCATTAACAACTTGCACTTTTTTTTTCTCTTTGACAGATGCATTGCATATGGGAGCCCTGAAGATACAGTTATGGTTTTAGAGAAAGGCGGATTTAAAAACCCAAACAATAATGTAAGACCAGGAGTCTGTCTATCCTGAGCAGTGTTTTCTGCCAGTGACCGCTGCTCCCAGGAGTGTCTGCAGAGCCGAGCTCCGGTCTGGTTGGGATTTGGCCCGAATATTGTGCGGTATGCACCCGGATAGACAGAGGAACGGCACGCTCGCCATATTTACATCGTTTGCAGAGGCACTCGAGATCTCGGCTCCCGGGGAAAGCGTTCTCCGCGACGCTGGCTCGTTGACAGCTAGAGGATTTAAAAACAGATGAAAACTTAGTCTCACCCCTGTGCAGAACAGTGCCCAGAGGTCCCTGCCACCATAGCAGGAAAAGAGGTGCCCCGATCTAGGAGGGGGTCTCCTCCTCGTCACTCCTGGCCTGCCAGGAACCGCTCACAGGCACAGACGGCGGCCCCAGACAACCACGGGGGAAAACGAACACGTCCGATTCTTGCCAGCGCGGGGCCGAGAGCAGAGCGCCGGGCCGGTTCCACCTTAAGCGACGTCGCGGGCCGGCTTCCCCGCTCCCCGCCCGGAGCCCGCGTGATAGGCGGCTGGGGCGGGCGGGGCGGGGCCAGGCGGCGCTCGCTATAAATATTCATGAGAGCGCGCTGACCTGCCTGGCGCTGCCGGGGCCGGAGAGCGAGAAGTTGGGTTGCGCCAAGGGCGCCGCCGAGACCCGGGTGGCCACGGGAGCGGCGCGCGGGGCTGGAGGCGCCGCAAGCGCTGGCGGCTAAGGCGGCTCGCGCCGGCAGCTGGACCGCGCTGCTGCGGGCTCGGGGACCGGCTCAGCGCGCCGGGCGCTCGCTCGCGCGGCTGCCGGGGCGCGGGGACCCCAGCCCGCTTGTCCAGGGCGGCTGCGGGGGGCCAGGTCCGCGCCTGCGGGAGCCCTCGGCCATCTTGAGCGGGCACGGCCACGGACTGAAGGCGAAAGTTGCTCGCCCGGCGCGGCCCCGGAGCGGGAACCGCCGGCGGAGGAGATGGGAGCGCGGCTGAGACGCCTGCCCCGCGCGGACTGAGCGAGCCCTCTGCGCGGCCGGCCCCGGAGCGCTGCGGGAGGCGGCGGGGGCTGTCCGCGGGGCTGTGTCCTGCCCGGCCAGGCGAGCCCTGGGGCGGGGGGCGGCGCGTCCCCCGGCACCTGCAGCAGCAAGCCGGGGGGGCTTGGCCCTGCCCGCAAGGGACGGAGCCGGGACGCGGGGCTCGCCGCCGAGCAAGCCGGGCCGGCGGCGGGGCGCTCGCTCTCCGCTCCCGTCGGCGTTTCCGAGGGTGTCCCGCCCACCCCGCCGGTGCCTTCCGCGCCCAGGGGGGCAAGAGAGGAGCGGGAGCTGCCGGGCGGCCGCCTGGTCTCGCCGAGCATGGAGCGGAGTTACCTGCTGGAAATCACCTCGCTGCTCGCCGCCTTCGCCTTGCTGCAGCGCCCGGGCTGCGCCGCCGCCGCCTCCTCCGCCGCCGCCGCCGCCTCCTCGGCCAAGGAGCTGTCGTGCCAGGAGATCACCGTGCCCCTGTGCAAGGGCATCGGCTACAACTACACCCACATGCCCAACCAGTTTAACCACGACACGCAGGACGAGGCGGGGCTGGAGGTGCACCAGTTCTGGCCGCTGGTGGAGATCCAGTGCTCGGCCGACCTGCGCTTCTTCCTCTGCAGCATGTACACCCCCATCTGCCTGGAGGACTACAAGAAGCCGCTGCCGCCCTGCCGCAGCGTCTGCGAGCGGGCCAAGGCCGGCTGCGCCCCGCTCATGCGCCAGTACGGCTTCGCCTGGCCGGACCGCATGCGCTGCGACCGCCTGCCCGAGCAGGGCAACCCGGACACGCTGTGCATGGACTACAACCGCACCGACCTCACCACCGCCGCGCCGCCGCCGGCCAAGCCCCCGCACCGCGGCGGGAAGGCGGGGGGCGCCGCCAGGCTGCCCGCGGCCCCCGCGCCCCCGGCCGCCTCCCCTCGCCAGCCCCGGCCGCCCGCCCCCTGCGAGCCGGGCTGCCAGTGCCGGGCGCCCATGGTGTCGGTGTCCAGCGAGCGCCACCCGCTCTACAACCGCGTGAAGACGGGCCACATCGCCAACTGCGCGCTGCCCTGCCACAACCCCTACTTCAGCCCGGACGAGCGCGCCTTCACCGCCTTCTGGATCGGCCTGTGGGCCGTGCTCTGCTTCCTCTCCACCTTCGCCACCGTCTCCACCTTCCTCATCGACATGGAGCGCTTCAAGTACCCCGAGCGGCCCATCGTCTTCCTGGCCGC
>ML675603.1:23190082-23327299 GCA_007922155.1 Mesoclemmys tuberculata
GGGGGCGCCGGCGCCGGGGGGGCCGGGGGGGGGGCGGGCGGGCGGGGAGCGGCAGGGGGCGCGGCCGAGCTGCAGCCGGAGCTGGCGGTGGCGGAGCACGTGCGCTACGAGAGCACGGGCCCGGCGCTGTGCACCGTGGTCTTCCTGCTCGTCTACTTCTTCGGCATGGCCAGCTCCATCTGGTGGGTCATCCTCTCCCTCACCTGGTTCCTGGCCGCCGGCATGAAGTGGGGCAACGAGGCCATCGCTGGCTACGCGCAGTACTTCCACCTGGCCGCCTGGCTGCTGCCCAGCGTCAAGTCCATCGCCGTGCTGGCCCTCAGCTCCGTGGACGGCGACCCGGTGGCCGGCATCTGCTACGTGGGCAACCAGAGCCTGGAGAACCTGCGGGGCTTCGTGCTGGCGCCGCTGCTCATCTACCTGGCCATCGGCTCCATGTTCCTGCTGGCCGGCTTCGTCTCGCTCTTCCGCATCCGCAGCGTGATCAAGCAGCAGGGCGGCCCCACCAAGACGCACAAGCTGGAGAAGCTGATGATCCGCCTGGGCCTCTTCACCGTGCTCTACACCGTGCCCGCCGCCAGCGTGGTGGCCTGCCTCTTCTACGAGCAGCACAACCGGCCCCGCTGGGAGGCCACCCACAACTGCCCCTGCCTCCGCGACCAGCAGCCCGACCAGGCCCGCCGCCCCGACTACGCCGTCTTCATGCTCAAGTACTTCATGTGCCTGGTGGTGGGCATCACCTCCGGCGTCTGGGTCTGGTCCGGGAAGACCCTGGAGTCCTGGAGGGCCCTCTGCACCCGCTGCTGCTGGGCGAGCAAGGGAGCCGCAGCCGCCTCGGGCGCGGGGACGGGGGGCGGGGGCCAGGTGGCCGCCGCGGCGGCGGGAGGACTGGGGGCCGGAGGAGGCGGCGGCTCCATGTACAGCGATGTCAGCACTGGCTTAACGTGGAGGTCGGGCACCGCCAGCTCCGTGTCCTACCCCAAGCAGATGCCCCTGTCTCAAGTGTGAGGGGGGCGGAGGCCAGTGGTAAGGAGCGGGGGAGGGGGGCGGGGGCGCACTGGCTTGTATGAAATGCTCCCTCACTGCTTGGTGCCATTAATGAACCCCTAATGGTCCCCATTAGCCACGGCTTGTGCAGAACAATGCAGCCCGCAGAGGCCCCAGCACCAGTCCCCTCCCTCCCCCTCTCCATTCATAGGCAGGGAGCATGTACTTCAAGGCGTCAGCTTATTATTGTGCTGGCAGAAAAGGGTGGAAGCGCAGCAGCGTCTGCAGCGAGCAGGACAAGAAGCTTCTGAGTCACTCATTCACTCCCTAGACTTGCAGCAGATCTCTCTTCAGCGGGGGTCCTCCTCACACCCAATCCCACGGAGAGGAGGTTGGTGGCCTGATGGGACTGCAGGGTTTGGGTATTTTGAACGACCAGGCAAATGCCTTAACACACACACAATCAAATCATGTCTTAATTATACACCCAAAATAAATACGGGTTTTGCAGTAAAGGATGTATTTATATAATTATTTGTTACTTTGTACAAATATGTAAGATATGTATATATCCAAAGCTATACAGTCTGTACATTTTTTTGTAAAAAGAGTTGAGGCTCCCCCTGTAAGAGCAAATATTTGAGTATTCTATTTTGTCAATAAAATGACTTTTGATAAATGATTTTTCCACGCTTCCCCCTCCTCCTACCCTGATTATTCCAGATGTTGTTAGTAAACTGATGCTGAAAGATCAAAATAAGCTATATTAATAATGCAATCCTTAATGCAGTTACCTAGATTTAAGAGAAGTTAAAATTTGAGACTTCAGGACAATCACTTTTCAGACTGACTTGTTGAATGTTCTAAAACCTGAGGTGCCTTACACTAATTTTCTGCTCTTTGTAGCCATGACACTGTATGTAAACCTGTACAAGGCAGTAATCTCCTACATGCCTTCTTATGTATCCTCTAAAAGTGATGTTATTTTAGGAATGTGAAAACTCACACTACCTTTCCTATCTGTTGTCTATGCTTTTGTAAGCACCTGCCTTTACAGGGGCTGCATAGTGCTGAAGTGTAAAGGTTAATGTTTCAAATCCATAGATCATGTTTTATAGAAGAACAGTGAGTTGAGAATTGTTAGATCAGTCTTTCCTTAACAGATTAAACTAACAGGTTAACATTTTAACCTTTCATACTTAACTTTTGTATATCAAATATGGTCCTTTTTTTCAAAAGAAAAGGTATTGTTCTTCTGTCAAGACTAAGCTAATTTATTTGAGCAGAAGGCTGTTGAATTAACAGAAGAATGCTTTGGCAATTGTTGAACTTTTTACCTGTCTGCTCAGTGGCTCAGAACATCATTCCTTTAAGAGGAGCTAAATGAATAGGGTTAATCTGTAGGGAACTTGGTCGCTTTTGAGTTTGGAAAAACTTTGATCTTTTCTCTTCTCCAAAAATGATGTATAGTCTGAAGTTTCTTTCCCTGCTGCTGGGTTCCTCTTGTTGCAGACCAATTGGCCACCATGGAGCCTTAAACTTCTTCAATTAAAGGGATGTGGGACTTTTTTTTTTTTTTTTTTTAAGAGGAAGACTTGTAACAGTTAGTGAACAGCAGAGGGAAAAGGGAGAACAGCCTTTTAAACCGCTTTTCCCCGTATTGTTAGCCAGTCTGCAGGCACCAAGGCATGAGTTGGAGCAGTATAGAAAAGAGGCATGAATGCCCCACAGGTGGTCTGCTCAAATAATCTACCCAATTTAAAGCATTTTCCTTTGCAGGACAATTGCATTACAAAACTCCCTTCTCTTTGGCTCCTAATTGAAGCAAAGAACAACTATTATAAACTAAAAGTTTTTCTTTTTCTAAAAAAAAAAACTTATTGCCTGGAAATTACACTAAATTCTGGTATGTTTTCAGAGATGGGACTCTTTAGAATATTAGAGGTAGAAGGTCCAGTAGACACTTCTTTGCTCCAGATATTTTTATGCCTTCTGCTTACTTCTGAGAGATTAGCAATAATTTAAAAGCAATTGGTTAGGTTGTGTGTGAGCATTGAAAAGATAGCCCCAGGTCCCTTATTAGCCTGTCAATCAAGATAAGAGATGGGCAGCTGCCCTACTAATGACACAGGCATCAATCATCATTTGTGGGGAAAACTGTCCCGTTGAGCTTTGACTTGATTATGGTGTCCCCTTCAGGAGTTCCCATAACTAAACGAGAACTTCCAGTTTTACAAAGTTATTTGAATCATAACATTGGGGAGGGGACCAAAAAGGTTGGTCTTATGAGCTCTACCTACAGAGAATACCGAAGTGGCTCATATTTGCAGAGAGATACACTTCACTTTTAAGACTGCGATCTGGTGCTAATTTATGCAGCACTGAAGCAAAACCTGTATTCACATAACGTTTTATTTCAATATGGTATAGCTGAACAAGACTGGTACAGACATGCCTTTTTCTTCAGGTGAGATTGTGGTTTTGAAAACATACTTCCTACAACCTATGAACCAAACATGAAGTTAATGGAATGTTACCTAGCACGCCTGCCTTAGGGGAAAACTTCCATGGGGCTATGGAGGGAGTTTCCTCCTACAAAGGAATGCTTAGTACAGTCAACACATATTTTAGTATACCCCATTGCCAGATAAAATTTGGGTTCCTCCATCTACAGTGCACTCTAGGTGAAGCTATGCTGAAGAAGAATTCTTTTACAAGAGTGTTGAGCTATATGGTTGCTGGAGCAGGGCACCCAAGTAGTGACATAAGAGCATTTTCAGAAAAAACTTGGAAAGTGGCTCCATAGCGTGACCCATCTAGGTCTCAGCTAGGGAACGGCCTTTGGCTATGCACAAAGTTTAAAAAGCCATTCAGATTTTTTAATCGCTTACTAGCTATTTAATTGTTTGAGAAATATCCTACCAGCTACACCCCTGTGTCCTCATTCTGCATCGTCAGCACAGGTACATTCTATTTCACTTCCTCACTTATAACCATTAAGGAGTTTCCAAAATCATCAATATGATAGCTGGACTCAAAGCTCATTAGCAGTAGGCTTTGCTTTTACCATTGGGAAAGGGGTTCTGGGCTGAACCATGGTGCAGTGAAAATGAAGTGTATATGAAGTTAGAAAATCAAAACTCATTTATGGTTGGGCTGGACAATTTATATGCAACACTAGCTTTCCACATTGTAATAAACACTGGGTTTAGCATAACAGAAGGAAAGCACTAGGAGTACAAGAAAACATAGAAATCTGAAACAAACCATACTGAACTATTGTTTCTCAAACGCAGCTAGTAGACATGACAAATCATTCCACCACAATTCATCAGTTTTCAATATCTGAGTCAATTTCCAGATCAAATGAAGCAATTGGTTACTGTGAACTATTGCAGATTTATCTGATAAACTACCATATACTTAAAATTACAAAACTTACTAAAAATAATCATAGTAGAAATGTAATGCAAACGTCTACAAAAATGGAACAAAAGCTTTTTATCTGTAACGCTTTATACTACGGTGCCACCTACTGGCCAAGTTATATATACACCAGTCACACATAATGCCCTTGTTAATTAATGTTTGTCACAGACTGGTCAAAATATACCTAGCAGGATATATATGTTTAAACTGAGAGCTGATACAAAACTTATTATTTACACAGTGTTTATACACAATTTAATCTATGCAACAAAATTTGAAAAGTTGGGTGTCTCAATGACAACCCCCATGGAGTTAACAGAAAGAGGGATTTTATAGCTTGGTACCCAAGCTATGTTGGGTAAATGGGAAGAACGTTGCTGGCTTTATTTTTTCCCTAGCTATTGACCAACATACCTTTTCAGCTTTCCTTTTCTTCCTGGACTCCTTTCCTTATACCTTATGTGGTCCTTGAAAAGGAAAATATGTGAATTGTAATTGCTACTGCACTAATACATATGCAATACTGTAGCTTTCTAACAAACTTGTCCTGTTTCCTGTGGGCTTTTTTAATGAGGCAGAGCTTCACAGGTGTGCTAGAGAGTGCTAATGAACAACCACCCACCTTGGGGTTGGTTTTCTTGGAGCTATGTTAACCCCCTGGCCCCTCCTTCAAGTTTTCCCTGACATGAGCAATGCCTATAGCTGCCACTGATGATTATCATTCATGAGAATAGTTCATGAGAATGGAATTTGGATTGGCAGAGGTGTGTTTTGTGTAACTATTTACACATTGGAAAAGTATAGATGTGGCTTTAAGAGCTAGGCATTCTGGGAAATGCCTTCATGCGTACCCTAAAAACCCCTCTTATTTAAATAGTCATTGCAAAAGCAAGAGATGCTTGAAAAGAGGTGTTGAGGCTAGTGAGCGTATGTGGGTGTTGTGCCTTCCTGTGTACTACTTTAAAAGGCAAAGTACGGTACTTTCTGACTCCTGAGTTCATTGAATGTGCGTGACAAATCCAGTGTCTTATGGAGAGAAGTAAGTAATATTGTGTTCATCTTTACATGGGGACAGGGAACCTAACACTGAAGGGCAAAGTCACATGCTCAAGCTCACATGGGAAGTCAATGTCTGAGTTTGAAGCATCCACACCCCAATGAAGTCTATACCAAAACCACTGATTTCAATTGGACCAGGCTCCCACTGCTTTGCTTTCAAGGCCCATGCTCAGTCTGTTATACTAATTTGTAAAATCTTCATTGCAGAAACAGGATGCATATCCCAAGCTACCTATACATTTCTTCCCAAACACTACGTTAAATGCAAGACTGATAGGAATTGCGCTGCTAGGGTCTTCCTGATAAATTAATCCATAAACACAGTGCAAGGAACATAGTGGCTGATGTAAGCTATATGGTCTGCCCAATGCAGAGAAAAAGAAAAGACTGTGATGTAAGGACCTCAAGGAAAGCCAAAAAGCTATGGAGTGAAAGCTGCTTCAGGCCAGGACAAAGACGTTGAGGCTCATAGCAGAGGTTATCTGTTAAGGAAATAGACCCCTCCTGGGTATAGTGGAAGGAGGATGAAGGCTAATTCCTACAAGATAGGTCACTATTCAATATAGTGTTTAAATTACCAGACAGTAGATACCATCTATCTAAGTTCTTAGAGAGCGTCCATCAATATATTATCCTGAACTCATATAGCTAATTGCAGGAGCCTTGATGTAGGAATTGTGCAGTACATCACAGAAACTGATAGTGTGAAAAAAATAGTCTGGTATTTAAAATATGGAGTTATAACTTAATGAGATTTAGGCTTGGAAAGCTGCCTTAGAGACAACTATCTCAGGTCCAACACTGAACTGACCCTTTCGAAAGCTGGGATAATAATACTATTTATTCCTATAGGGCTTTAATCTATGATCTCAGAGCACTTGGCATACACTAATGAATTAATTCTCACAAAAGTCCCCATCAGCAGCAATCTCAGGGAAGAGATTACTCTAAATTCGCAATCATTCTGTGGCAAGTCAGGGAATAGAACCCACATTTCCTGACTCAGCATCCTGTGCTTTGTGGTCATCCATCTTTTCCCTTTCACAAACACTTGATTTAAGGTCTTCTACTTTCAACAGACCCAAATGCAGCCACACTTTCTCAGCTATGACACCAAATCTTCCAGTGGATCTGGCAGCTTCTGCTAACAATCAAACAGCTATCTTTAAAATTTACACCCCCTTGGGGATTGTGGCAAAGGATTCATTCTGATCTGGAGTGATTTGAAGAGGATAATTAAATAAAAGAGAAACAAAAGAGCATATTGAATGGGATTCTCTGAGTTCAGGTTTGAGAGAGAAAGAAGGAAAATAGGGACAAAAGGTAGTACAGAATAAGGGAGAAGAGAAGAAAGGATGGAGGCTAGAAATGTAAGCCTAAAACAGTCCAACTTCAAAGCTTTTTGTGCTCTCCAGTTACCACAAGGTGACTGATTATCATTAATATGTTTATTTAATCAGATTTACCTTAAGATGCACTGCATGGGTAATGTTAATCTGAAATAAATAAAAACGATTGGGAAATCAACTGATTCTTCCCTTTCTCAAACAGCTGGTAAATCCTTACAAACAATTATCAAATTACAAATAATCTAGTGTCTGATGAAAATCAGTGTACAGAACAACATTGTTTGGCATGTGATGATGTGAATAGCTGGAAGATGGGCTCTGTTTTCTGTGATTACTGCTGTGTGTGTTAATGAGCAGCTAGGAGTGCCCCCAGCTGGTCCAAACTGTGAACTTCATCCTCTTTTTGCCTAAGTGCGATGACTAGCAGTTGCGGATTTAGGCTCGGTCTACGCTTACCTTTGTGATTCAGTGTCAGTCGACGGGAGATACGTAAGTGACGTAAATCACTTGCGTATCTCCCGTCGACTTTACAGCATGTCCTCCGTGCGCTGTCCACACTGCACTGCGACGAAGGGAACAACGTTCCCATCGACGCAGCTCTACGCCACTTACCTTACGAATTTGCCGCCATCAGTGTGGACCCAGCCTTAGGCTCCAATTCATCAAAGCATGCACATAGAATCATAGAAATGTAGGACTGGAAGGTACCACAGTAGGTCATCTAATCCAGTCCCCTGCACTGAGGCACGACTAAATATTATTCTAGGCCAACTCTGACAGGTGTTTATCTAACCTGTTCTTGAAAGCCTCCAATGACAGAGCTTCCACAACCTCCCTGGGTAATTTGTTCTAGTGCTTATCTATCCTTAGAGTTAGGAGGTTTTTCCTAACACCTAAGCTAAATCTCTCTTGCTGCAATTTAAGACCATTACTTCTTGTCCTGTCCTCAGTGGTTAAGGAGAATACCTCCTCTCTGTAACAACCTTTTATGTGCTTGAAGATTGTTATCCTGTCCCCCCACAATCATCTCTTCTCCAGGTGAAACAAACCCAATTTTTTCAAATTTTCCTCATAGGTCATATTTTGTAGATCTTTAATAATTTTTGTTTCACTTCTCTGGAGTTTCTCCAGTTTGTCCACATCTTCCCCAAAGTTTGGTGTCCAGAACTGGACACAATACTACAGTGGGAGCCTTATCAGTGATGAGTAGAGTGGAAGAATTACTTTTTGCATCTTACTTACAACACGCCTGCTAATTTATCCCAGAATGATGTTCTTTTTGTTTTTGTTTTGTTTTGTTTTTTTGCAACAGTATTACACTGTTGACTCATTTAATTTGATGCACTATAATCCCCAGCTTCCCTACTGCAGTACTCTTTCCTAGGCAGTTATTTCCCATTTTGTATTTGTGCAACTGATTGTTCCTTTCTACATGTAGTAATTTGCATTTATTCATATTGAATATCTTTCTTTCGTTTCAGACCATTTCTCCAGTTTGTCAAGATCATTTTGAATTCTAATTATGTCCTCTAAGGTGCTTGCAATCTTGCCCATCTTGGTACCATCTGCAAACTTTATATATGTATTCTTTATGCCATTATCACCCTTGACTTCAGCAGGACTTAGGCACATTCTGAATCAGGACCATCAGAAACATTTCTCATAATTACACTGACTGATGTTGTCCAAAGGATTTCTACTTGCCAGTAGACTCACCTGTAGGTCTGAAGGTCATGAGAGGAAGTCCTCTCTAGAAATAACCACTTCTTAAGCCCCAAGTCCTATACACACATAAGTATGTGAGATACTTGTAGACAGTGGGAAAAGTATTGCTCAGGATCAGAGCTTTAAAGAGAAGCATTTATTCATAGGAGAGTAACATATTCCTATATTTGGATAGACAACCTCAAGGCAGCTCACTCCCTACTCAGTGCTCACAGAGGTGATAACCACAAGGTCCCTCACCTTCTCCAACTGACTTCACTATCTGTCCTATTTTCTACCAATTTCTCCCAGATTCTCTTGGCCTCTTCTGTTCCATCTCTTTTTCCTTTCATCACTTCCCTGACAGTTTTCCCCACATTTTTTCCCTGCTTCCCATCTCTCTCCCCCTGCTGCTGGGGCTACACGTCTTTCCTCTTCCATTTTCTCCTTCTTTGTCCAAATGACTGAATTCTGACAGTTTCAGAAACATCTGGTTCCAGAGTTACAGCCTTTCACCCGTTAAATGGGCATCACCCAAAAGATTCTGCTCGCAATGAGCGAAATTCACATGAGTTTAAATTCACATTTAAATTCCTTGAATGCTTGAGTGGTGAATAGGCATTGGGCTAGCCCTCTGTGCAGAGGTGAATTTCATTCTTGTATGAACAGCAAAGAAGAATGTCCCAGTTACTTTTTTTTTAGTAAAATATTTTTCCAAAGCAAAATTGAAATTTAGATACAAAAACAGACTACAACTATTATTTCAAACTTATGGTATCACAAAGCAGAGAGTTGGGATATTTTACTTGGATAGTACCTATTTATTTAAGTTAAGTGACAGGAAAAAAGAATATTAAATTAGTTATTCTTCCCTACAGGTTTGTCCCTTAATAAAATTGCCAATGTAATACCACTTAGGGACACTCATACTGGTTTCAAATGAGTGCTAACTAGAGCTGGTCATGAATTTTTTGAGTAAACCTCTTTTCATCAAAAAATGCCAATTTGTCAAACAATTTTTGCAGGAAAGGGTCAGTTTTGGCCAATTTCTTCAATGTTGAAAAAAATTCAAAATTGTCAAAACATCCTGTTTTGACATTTTAGAAGCAAACAAACAAAATCCTTTCATTTCCTGCTTCAAAACTATTCTTTGTTTAGCAATTAAAGGCAAGCATAGTACAATTTTTTTAAATCGTCAAAACATTTTGAAATCATCAAAATGTTTAGATTTGATAGACCTGAATTGGAAACTCTCAGATTTTTGGTTTGTGAAAATGTGAGAGTTTGACTTGTTGTCCCAAATTGGGATGGAAAATTTACAAAATCTCAGTTTTTCGTGGGACAGGAAAACAATTTCCTTTGCAGATCTAGTAATAATGCATAACTTGCAGTTTTTCTAGGGGGTACATGTGTACACTCTTGCTATCCGCAGCTTCAGAAGTCTGACAATACAGAGCTATGAAGTAAAGCCATTCTACAAACAGCAGAGATTTCATTGATTTTTCTGAACCTGCTGGGCTGCTACCATAATTCAGATTCTGATTTCTAGCTCCATGATATGATTTCAAAACTTGAGTTGCAATGGCAGTGATGATTGAACTGTAACACCCAGCTAACTGTTGTCTTCCAGGATGTAAAGCAGGCATGAAGAGTCTTCAACCCAGGAAACTAGAAAACCAGAATGAGGTTTGCTGTCAAGCCAAAGTGAGGGTGGTGTGCATCCAGGGCAAATGCAAGAGGGAAATGGAAATCACTGTGATAATGCAATGCTGAGCAGGATTTAAACTCAATCTGTGAATGAGAGGAAAGATTTGCATTAAGCCAGAATTGCTATAAGAATATAAAATGAGCTTTTTCTGCTTAAAAATAATACTGTACTAATACTGTACATTCACATAGAACATTCCTGATTCTTTTTTAAAACTAATCTAATCTATTGATAGAACTTTAAATAAAATTGACTTCTGCAGAATTCTGTTAGATCCTGATTTTGGAACGTGCTTAAGTGCATTCTTGAATAGGGATGGTCTTAAGCACATGCTAAAAATCTGAGCATATGCCTAAATCCAGTTGATTTCAATCAGAGGTGATCAGAGGTAAACATGCGCTTAAATTATTTCCTGAATTAGGTTGCTTTGCTGAATTGATGCTTAAATGGCTCCAGGTAGTTTTAAATTTCATTTGAACAAAATTCCTTCTGGGAAAGTACTGTAGGCATTAACAGAAAATTATAAACTGTCTATGGATTTTAAATAACTTTACAAAATTTTAATAGAGAACTGTATCCTTGATATAGTTTTCTATTGGGTGGTTCAAACACCTATAAAGAAACCTGCAGAGAATCCTACTGATTTAGTCCTTATTACATTCAATAGCATTTTTTCATTAGGGCTTAGTTAACCAGTGATAGTGCCATGATTGCAGAAGCAAAAAGATACTCTATTAGGCACTTAGCCATATAACACACATCTGACTTACTGAGACAGGTAACGTTTAGGTACTTTTTGTATTATTCTGACACTTCCGTCTGAACACCCATCAACTTGGCAACAAAGACTTTGATTTAATGCTTCATAAGCTGCAGCACCCCCATACTCAGTATTGTGAAGTGGTGTCTACGTGGAATGAGCTCAAGGGCAGGGGTCTTGAACATGCAACCCCAAAGGCAAGTAAGCTGCTAGCTGAATATCCTTACACCTTTCACCACTGTAAGTGTAATAGTCCATTAATGTAATGCCATAGTTTTGAACTCCAGTGAAAACTACAGAAGTAGCTGGCTAACATTTGTACATACTTAGACCATAAAAGGCTTATTTGAAAAATTCATTTAGTGTATTAAAATATATCTTGAAACACTGCAGGCTCCTTCAATTCCTCTAGAGAGCAGCAAATAGGCTTAAATAAAGTATTAACATGAACTGTCAAGTACTCATGAAACAGAAAAACCTGGTACTGGAAGATCTGTGTACACTCATTGCCTTCATTATATGCACTAGCTGGAGACAAACATGAACTCTGAGAAGTGGGGGCCTCTGGAGAAAAACTACTATGACCAAACTTTCAGGGAGTGTTTTCTCTGACAGAAAATTTTCTCACATGTTAATTCTATATTATGGAACAGTCTATCATTTCAGCACTGGAAAATCAAATTTTGGATAAATAAAATGTCTAGGGCCTAAGCCTGGGATTTTCAAAGCAACATAAGGGAAGTAGGTCTCCCAATGAGTGGGAACTGGATGCCTAACTCTCTCAGGTGCCTTGGAAAAGACAATCCTAATTTCCTAAAAGCTATTGAGGGGAGACCTAAGTTAGCTGAGGTGTATGCTATTGTAAAATAGGAACTCTGTTCTCTGGGTAGGTTCCAGAAAGAATTTGGCCATTGTCTTTCAAGAATCCCGCATGTTGTAGGAAAGCTACTCCTTAGATGTCTTCCTGTAAATCGTTCTCTTCTTAACGTCTGATCAGAATATTGTGCTGATAGGGAATCAAATGTAAACCCCTATTTCTGAACCAGGCTACTCCCAGATTGAAAATTTTGATGATGTATGAATGGCAGAGGGAAAAACCAAATAAGAGGCAGGTGATTATTGCTTTTATCCCTCTCATTGAAACCTGAACCAACATTAGTGACCAGGAATCATGAAATATGGTCTTCAGTTATAAGCAACTTGTTCAGTTTTTTGGAAGGAGAGTTTGCTTATCGAAGTATTTATATGGTCTTATCTTTGTAGTTTCCAAACAGTTGAAGATATGGATTCTGTCCATCTTGAAGTGGTAAAACACCCCCATTTGTTCAAGAACATCAGGTTGATCACCAATCTGTGGTGATATTTTCTTGACTACTAGGAAGATCATATATGGAGAAGCCAAGTTCACCCCATATTTGTATGTCATCTTTTGAACTTCATATCAATGCAGACTCTCTGGGCCCAAATCTGGAAAGTAGGGTGCTGGGGGCAAAGATCCAGATGGGTGCTTAATTCTGTGGCATCTTCCAGTAGTTCCAAGATTTTTTCAAGAGGGTCAGTCATAATATTCAGGATGCAAGGCCTTTGTGCGAGTCCCTCATACTCCGGTCAGACCTACTGAAAGAGGTAACTAACATGGGCTCAAACTCTAAAATCTTGGCCGTTAAGTTGCAATATGGACATTCCACCTTCTTGTTGCAGCAAAATGATCTGGCCAGTCAAACTCTGAATTCATTCCATAACACAGCATTATCCACCTGGCTGTCCTCTCCACCCTTACAGATCTCCTCTGACTACAGATGGGGCAGGAATAGCACATTAAAAGGAGAGACAATCAGGGAATAGTTTGTCAGAGGCCTGAGAAACAGTGCTATGCTGACTCTAGAGAGGTGGGGAGCAGTGGACTCTAAAATTGCAGGGTCAGGAAGGCTACTCCCTGGAACATCCTCTTGAATGAGGATGTGTTACTAGCTGTGCTTACTTCTTGCATCAGAGTACAGTGCTCTGAAGAGAGAAGAGGTATCACCACCACCAGTGCTGAGTTGGGGAAGACAGTAGAAGCCACTGTAGGAGCTGATTTTGCTTGATCAGACTTTCCTGCCTTTCCCCATATTATTATTGTTTTTAATACCAACGATGGGTGCAGCACTGTACAATACAGAAAAATAAACAGTCCCTGGCCTGACATGCTTCGAATCTCAAGGACTGAAGACGTGACACAATAGGAAAGCTAGATGTGGGAATGAGTCCACTCCACCCTCCTCCAGTTATACATTCCCTTCATGAGCATGAGGTAAGGGGCGAGGGATAGGAGGTATGTGACACATTCACCACCATCTTGATTAAAGCCAGGTTTTCAGCAGTGAGCACTTTCCAGTGAGGCTCTGATAGCTGGGTTGTCTCCTCTGAATGACAAGAAACTTGTCTGCTGTCCCGATATTCTAATGCTACGGAGAGTAGCAAAGAAGAGGAAAATGAAAGTGGAATTTATGTCAGGAGTAATTAATCAATGGGCTTCAGCATCTATGGGGAAATCCCTACTGTGCATTGTCTGGTAATACAGAGCTTTGAGTGCCTCTTTTTTATTCCTCTGGCAAACAAAGGAAGAGAAGTCACTTGATCAAGAACCTCCTTGCCTGAAAGTATTTGTACATGTAACAATTCAGTGTGACTGATTGTTAGTCACAATACTTTCTGCAGGTAGACTTACCCTTCTCCACATATTTATGCACTTCTAATTAGACAGCAATATATACCCAAGGACTGCCTTGGGAATAAGTTTTGATTTTGATATGATTCAGGGAGAAAAAATACCTAAACAACATTCTTCAACAAGTGAGGATCTTGGACCAAAAATGGGGAAGTGGGAAGGAAGGACAATAATGAGACCATGCAGTTATACAGTAGGGCAATGTGGGTGGTTCCATTAAATTACATTTTGTACCTAAACAAAAAAAATCACTATCTGTGGGTGAATAAGTGGCTTGGGGAGTTCATTCCATGGCTATGGGGCCACCATGAAAGAAGCAGAAATGAAAGCGGGAGAAGGAAATGAAGGGGGCATCAGGGTGGTGGGAGGGGAAATTAAAATGGAATGTGTAGTATGGAGATGATCATATGGGCACAGGGCTATTATTAGTCTAAAGACATAAGCAATACATTATCATCAGGCTCTTGTACTGCTAAACCCGTTTTCCAGCATCTGTTTCACCATACATGTTAGATAGAAGAGTTTGTTATGATTTGGAACAGGTGCTCCAGAACATTGTTAGCAAGTCAATTAAACATGAGAACATTACATTGTAAAAGGACTTCGGTAATGCTTAGGATGAGGTCAGACTAACAAACATAGTGCAGAAGATAGAAGTTAAAGAATAGCCTCCCATAATAATTCTTCTCCGTTTTTTGATACACCATATTTTAATGGTTGAATCATCCTAAATCACATGTGGCAAATAACTAATCTATTCTTCATAATAATCATATTAAAATAATATATAATGTCCCCTTTCTCTGATCAGATAATCATTGTAATAATGAAAAATGTAATAACGCAAGGAGTGAGAATTTTAATACTTGGCTATAATATGTTAAAGGATCTCAATACATCTGTTAACTCAAATTTTAATAACTTCCTGCTCTGAAGCTGGAGAGACACTGGGGTGGGAAGGTAACCAGTCATGTGCTTCTGCCAAGATTCTGATAAAAGGGGAGACATCGAGCTCCCTTGAGGAAAAATAATCAATTTATCACCATACAATCCTCTCTCAGCACTAAGATGCTCATATTCTATAGCACATGGGACTGGATGATGAGCAGTAAATGCAGCTGCTGTTCCACACCATGAAGTAAAATTAGAATATCAACTTGTTGCTGGTGGGGTAATTTCCTGGTGACCTGGATCCCTTGAAATGTCTCCACTCGAGATCTGAATATTCCCAAAGCTTGAGCGGGACCATATCCTATACACTGGTTTGGACCCATCTTTAGAAAGGCTTCACTAAAGAAGCAAAGTTAAGAAGGGATTTGAAAGAGAGCCAGAAAGCTTAGCATTTGGTCATTGGTAAGTTCTTCCAAACACAAAGGGACACTCAGAAATAAATCATAAGGGCAAGAGTAGCAATAGATCTAGCTATTTCACCATTCCATTTCTAAGCCGAGTTCCTACAACATTTGTTATAGCAAGGTCTGTTTTAATTTTCTGTCAGAAGGTCATTATCTGACCTCCAGGTATCCTTGGAAGAGTGGAAATGTTGCTCAGTGGACTTGGACTCTTTCAGTACCTGACCTTAATAATTACGGATCCTAAACATTAATAGAAAATATTCTGTTCCCTTCCTCTCCGTAATAAAGAAAGTTGAACACTTTTGTTTCTCCTTTCAAACTGCTTTAGTTTTCTGTCTCTTGTTTCTATCATAGCTAGTACAATCACCGTTTCTAATCTGCTTCTAGCCATCCATGCACATGACTGCAGCTGTGAGCAGTATAAACTCCTATGATCATCTCTGGTCTTGGAGTTTTTCATTAACAATGTATTACTTTTCCACTTTCGTAGACCTAGTGTTCCCTGAAACTGTTTTTAAAATGATTCTGATGAATCTGCTAAGCAGGGGACTAAAAATCCAGTCCCCTGCCTTACAACTGCATATCCCTTGCCCCTACCTAGGTAGGAGGAAAAATTCTGACCAGGAAGTGAGTGGGCACTTCTGGGAAGCAGCAGTGGCACGGTGAGCCAGGAGCTTCAGAACGAAACACCCAGGAATTGTACACGGAGCTGCGTGTGGACCATTACAGCTAACTGCTGGTCTGCCTGGGACTAATGGAGGAGAAGCAGCAGCAGCTGGGCAGGGAGCCAATGCAGAGGGGCCCAATGAAAGACACACAACGACATGATTCTGGGTTGGAAACCTGCAAGCTCGTATTTGCTTGAATAAAGTCTGAACTGGAGTGGTCACCCCAGAGAGTAGGCCTAAATAGTCCTAACCATGAACTGGACTTTCCCAGCGGCCTGAACAAGAACCACGGTTGCTCACTTTGAACTGTAACTGTTTAAGCCTCTGTGCTAGAGCATTTGCAACTTTTCCATTTTTTCCCCATCCTAGTCAAAACCCCTTCACTTTAGCCAGTGTCTGCGTGGTTATTGGGACCCACCAGGGTTAGGCCTACCTGCTGAAACACCTTCAGTGCTTGCCTCTGAGCTGTGGTACACTTGACATGCTGCTGGTACCTTCGAGGTGTGATGTACTCAGCAAGGAGCAGCTATAACAATTAGAATTTTTTAACACAACTGAGTCATAGCAGGGTTGAGCCAGGCAGATGTTCCCGAGAGCATATTGGTGGTTTTCAGCAGTTCATATTCACTTTACACACACAGCCTGAAAGTTCCAGTGTTCTCAATGTGCAAAGAACTCCACATCCACTGTACGTCTATGGAACGAGCCTTGCATTATGGGGATTCACAGGCAGCGAAAAACCAGAGAGCAGCAATTAAACGACCACATTATTAGTGTAGATCAAAGTTTAGTAACTACAAATCACTAAGCAGGAGGAGGAAGAGGGCTATTAACTTTATTATCCCTTTCAGACACAATCAGGCCCTTTCTGATTTATACTGGAGGCCCTAGTCATTTAAAAATAGATAGGTATAAAGACAAATAAGTTCTGGAGTTCTGCCACAGCATCTGCATTATTTATCCACCTGTCTATCCATATATCAGTTTGAGAGATACATTCAAAACCCATGTTTGTTCTCTGCATTCCTTCTCACATCTGATAAAATACAATGACTTTCAAGAGGTTACTTTGGCCTAATATTTTGTGATATTACAGAGTAATCAACACAGACTCCATTAAAAAGGCTTCCGGGCCTAGAGAGCCAAATATTTAATGCTTAATCAGTTTAATAATTAATGTGGTTCCTATCCAGGAAATGATAAAACACATCGCCATCACACATGAAAAACTAAACAAGCTCAACTAATATAAAGAAAAATATTGTGCTTGAATAAAACAATAATGAAATGAATATATATCAAAGAATAGGTTAGAAGCCACATCAGTATAATTCTGTGATGGTGTTAGAAAGATCCCTAACATATCATAGACCACACAATCACTATCTTTTTCCAAACAGCAAAAGTTATCATCTTAATAAAATGGGTAACAAGGCATTATCAAAGATTTCCAAACATTCCTGATGTAGTCACAAAAATTCATGCTTCCTGTTCTTCATTCAGACAGAGAGATGTAGTAAAATGATATATTTATATGCAAAAAATGGAAGTTAACCTATACCAAGGTTTCCATTTGAAACTAGATAACAGACATGCTGTGAAATGTGTGTCATTCCAGGACAGCATATGCAATGCTTACTCTGCTTTACACCCATTCAGATTTTTTTGATCTCAGGTAACCAGAATTGCTACAACTTGATTGCCCAGCCGAAGCTTTTAGCTCAGTTGAAGAATAAGGCTCTAAAAGCTTGCTCTGACCTAGAGAAGAGTAAACTCCAAGATGGGATTTGACTTGGGGTCTCAAAGTCAGGGAAGCCTCTTTGGTGAAGGCTTGCTGTTGCTCATGTCTTGGCTGCCTGTATAAAATCCCCTGCTGCTCACTTATACACAAGGGCACTTCATTATCACTTTGATTAACACTGAGGCTTTCTGCTACACAGGACTTATTGCTGTGTCTGTTGAGGTTAGAGATGGCAGTTTGCTGGGAGATAACTTCAGGAGGAAGAGAAGATGCTTCTTCATCTTCAGAGTGAAGTGTACAAAAAGCTTCACGGGTATGACTGTCAGTTGTCACTAGATTTTGATGGCCTCTGTTCTCTGGAGGTGGTAAAGAATCCTTCTGCTTGTCCGCTGGAGGCAGGAATGAATTGTGCTCATCCTCTGCATGGAGACCTTCCATCAAATGTTGTTCATTTCTTACTGCTGTTCTTTGGATGGAAAATGCTAGATCAACAAGGCTAAGCAGAAAAGAGAGGCCACTGACCCCCCAAATGAAAATCATCATGATGGATTTCTCAGTAGGCCTGGAGATGTAGCAATCAACCATACTGGTACAAGGAGACTGGTAACAGGAAAAGCGTTTAGGAACAAAAAATCCAAAGAGATAATACTGTCCAGCTCCAAAGCCAGCCTCTGCCAGTGTTCTTAGAAAGAGCTGAACTGTGTATGCCCCAGAAAAATCAGGGATGTTCAGATTATCTGCCTTGCAGACTGGTCTAGTGACTGCAGCACTTTTGCGGGGTTCCTTCACGCCTGTATGGCCAGCTATGGCCTTGATTCCTTCATATCTATATTGCAAACAATGTGCTGTCACAACATGAATGGCTACCTTGTGCAGAACATAGATGCTGAACACAGCATAAGGTAGCAGAACAGACACTGTCTGAATGAGCCAGAATCTAAAGTGAGAGACAGGAGAGAAAAGGTCATAGCACACATTAGAGCATCCTGGTTGCAAGGTATTGCAGATGAACTGTTCTTGTTCGTCTTGGTAGACGGGGTATCCTGCTAACACTATCACCACCATTCTCAGCAAGATTACTAACGTTAGCCAGATCTTTCCTAGACAGAAAGAAGAAATGATGATAGACAGAGCACAGAAAAGGAACTCTAGCAAGTAAGAGGCTCATAATATAATCCTCCAGCATGTACAACATTTATAAACAAAAATCAATGGGAATCTTTCCATTGACTTCAGTGGGCTTTGGATCAGCTCCTTCATTCTACAGTCCTTACGCCATTAAAACCCTCAGTAATATTGTGGCAGGATATAGCATTAATTAATTAATTTATTTTTTCATACGACTCTATGCTTCCCAGGACAGGATCTTGTCTTTGTTATGTCTTTGCAAAGCAACATGTACACAAGCATTGCTCTTTAAAGGATTACATTTAAAAAACTCTTCCCCAGGGCTGTGGAGCTCTGTTGGCTTGAAAAAAAGGACAATTAAAACATACAAGCGTTTTTCAGTCTCTATTTTTAAAAAAATAGAAGGTGCCTGAGGCATTTTGACTATATATATATAATCTTTGGACAAACACGGACCATGGAAAAATTCAACTCCAATACTGATTATTTTGGAAAGATAAAAAGCAAACCAAAAAATTAGGACTTTAAAATAGAAACACCTTTCACTGAAGTGGTTACTGAAATTCAGTGCTAACTCTATACTGATGCATATAGACTGAGTTTGAAGCCAGGACATCCTGGGGTTCAATCCTGGCTCTGGCACCGACTACTCAGTCATGGGTTCGGGGTTGTTATAAATGTGTATGGGTAGGGTTTTGTGGCCTGCCTTGTGCGGGAGGTCAGACTAGATGATCATATTGGTCCCTTCTGACCTATGAGTCTATGAGTCTATGAGACTACCTACGTGGTCTTTGGAAAGTCATTTAATTTAATAATCTCTCTGATCCAGTTTCACAATTTCTTAAAACAAAACAAAAAGGGGGGTGCAGTGACTAATACATACTCATCTACATTATCACAGGACAAAGGTTAAGGACTCAATTCTATTTTCAGGTAAATCAATGGTAGAACCCATCAACAACAGTAGAAATAGGAGTGGGTCTGAATGGCTGTGCAGAAGGCTAGAAATCTAAAGTACTGAGTGGTTCTATCTCATATAAACACACGTAGATTTACAGGCAAAGAATTGGTAAAATAGTGCCAGTGGGTATTTTAAAAAATAACTTTTTAAAAGCAAAATCCTAATAATTTTTCTGTAGAGTGTATGGCATATGCATACCTACAGTCTTAGACAATAGCCTCTCCTACTTGCCAAAAAACTAAGTACTTTTTATATCATTGGTGTGCATCTTAAACATTTAAATGTTTGTAACAATTCGGTAGCTCCATGAGACTTCAGAGCCGGCGGTCATGTTGAGACCCTCCCATAACCAACTAAGCAATTACTGTCTAACCACAAACTATTTCTGATGGAAGTCTTGGTGTTTTCTGTTCACTATTCTGTTGGCTGCTCTCCAACTACATCACTGTTTTACTGGAGAAAAATGCCTACTCCATGAAATCAAAAGAAGCCCTTAATAAATAATACTCTGTATTTCAATTGCACTTTTTATACAAAGATCTCAGTGTTTCAAAACCAGTTATGAATTAAGCCTCCCAACATCCTGGGATGTGTTATGCCATTAGTTTTTAATTAGAATGTATACATGAGGGAGTTCTGCTTAAAAATAAAAGTTAGGTTAGTTCTATAGAGACACGGTGAGTGAAGTAGTCTCTCTTATTGGATCAGCTTCTATTGGTGATAGAGACAAGCTTTTTACAGATAACTCTGTGCATCATTTTCCCTAGGGCTCAATCCTGCAGACAGTTACTATAGTGAGTCATTTCACCGAGGGTTAGCTAGAGTACTTGCTGTAGTGAGCAATGCACTGTAATCAGTATTTACTGGACTGATTGTAAAGGCCAAATCCCAAGTCCGTAAAAGTCAATTGTCTTCAGTAGCCTTTGGATTGGGTCCTAAGTCACTTGCTCAAAATTACACTATGAATCAATGACAGAATCTTATTAAAAAATAAAAAGACTCAGGTCATTGTCTGAGAAAATTAAAGTGCATTTTTAAAATGCATTTGAATGTTGTAAACTTTTTAAAAACCAACTCTGAAAAGCAAGATTGCTTAATTACCAAATAGTTTATTGAAAAAAGTTGTGTAATATAATAGAAAAACATACTTTTTACATGTGCCTTGGGTTTTGAGTGTTTCATTACAGCTCTCAATAGAGCTGAGAGGAAACTTGGTGGGTAAGAATAGCCAGATTTGAAAGCCCCCACCAGCATGTCATTTCCAACATTTAGAAAATATTCACAGCAGATGAAGTTGGAATCTATTAAAAAAAATCAAACATTAACAGCGCTGATAACCCATAGCAAAACAACTAACACTTCTTTTTGGGCACCCAGTCAGACTGGTAGCTGGAAATGAAAGCTGCTTAACAGAAGAAACTTACATGAATCTCAGGTACGAAACTCTAAAAGAAAGCACACCTTTTAAAGATACTTACCGACAATCGTAACATTGTAGTTGAGAGTGATAATCAAAAACCCCAGTGAGTCCCAGTGCTCCATTTTTGAACTAGTTCACTGAACTTTCAGATTCTGAAGATTTAAGACGAATGCTGGCATTTTCAAAGGAAATTAGATCTAGACAGAGAAGGAAGAAAATAAATATGGGGAGGGGGGATGGAGAGGAAATACCCAACCACTTATTGATGAAGACTTATTTTGAAGAAAGAGCTAAACAAGGCTGCTGACTTTTGCAAATTGGGAATAAACCCTTCTTAGGAAGTTCAGTTGATTTCACAAAAGTTCTAGCTTCACAGAGCTATTTGCTACACTTACCTCTGTGGTCCCCCTGTCCTGACAACTGCAAGGAGACAAAAGGCAACAGGAATAATCTCAACCATTGTGGGCTATTCTTACCCTCCCAGGGCATTCCAGCCTCCTGGCATTGCTGGAATATTTCAGTGGCAAAAATCAGACACCAGTACAAGAAATAATAGAAGCCTCTCTGTTTCCCCAATGGGAATACAGATGAATAATACAAGGAAAGGGGATACGAAAGGACCAACCTCTCTGTCTTCGGAGGACATTTTTAGTTTAGCAACTCTTTACTAGGAAGCTATCCCATTGCAATTTTCCCAACATAATATTATTAATAAAACACACCCTCCCTGAGAGGACATCATGATCTTGTCAATCACAGCTGCACCAAAAATGCCATCACTTGCCTGACAGGAGAGCACTCTCTACCCTGCGGGAATATCAAGGGTGAAAATTATGAAATCTTTAACAGCATCCTGAAAAATAAAAATATTCTTTGAAAATCATTTTCATTTGTATGAGCTCTTCCTGTCTGAACTGTTTTGCATTGTAGTCCTCACTGGGAAGTGCCTAGTAGAAATTGTCATAGTAGCTGACAATCTAAGTAGATATTGTGAAGATAGTTCCAATTTACTATTTAAGAAGTAAGCCATGACATGAAGCATGTTAGTTAAACTGTACTTTTACAATCCGTTCTGAGTAAGGGGCGCAAGTACCCCAGGAAGGAATTATGACTCTAAGGCCTTGTCTACACTTGCGGTGGCATGTAGGGTACATAGAGCTTACACATCACAGTGAAAAGCAGGCTGTGTCTACACCACCATGCATAGCTACACATGGCAATGAAAGGTTGGGAGCAGCGAGGCAGCCAGGAACATCTCCAACAATGGGCAGGCAGCAGGACACTACACTGCTATTTTTAGTGGAAAACTCTGCTTGGGTATATAGACAGCCAGGTAGGATTTATACTCTAAGGTGCTGGTGTTTCTGTACTCTACTCACCTCAGCAGTGCCTCACCATCTACAATGCTCTTTATATCTGTGCTAGATGGATGTGCAGCATATGTACTATACACATGGCCAGAAGTGTGGACAGACCCTGAGTAAGCCCGAGCTCCAATGAGAAAATAATCTACTACTGTTATAAAGCCCGGGCCTCATCCACCTGCCTGGTGTGGTGGGAGTGGCAGTAGCGAGCCCCGATTCTGCTTGCCCCTTCCCCTCCACTCCATGCTGTAACCCACAATGTTGCAAGGGTAATTCACATCTGGGCCCTACATTACTGGAGGTGGAATGAGAGAAATGTGTATGAATCTATTTAGTACTACAGAAAAGTGGAGGTTTGAGAGGCCTGAAGCCTCTATTGAGCCACAGAACAGACAGAAGCGCAAGCTTGTCAATGCAAACCTGCTAATGTGCTTCTAGCTCAAGACGATCACCGCAAAGGGAGTGGAGATTGTTCACGCCTGATGTCCAGGCCCACTTTGTCCTAGCTGTAGATTTGGCAGATAATCTCAATGTTTATTTTTAAACACTTGATTTTTATAGATTTAAATTTGCACAGTTGTGGAATATTGGGGGGGGGGGTCAAATAATGTGGGAGATCAGACAATAATTATTTAGTGACAATAAACCTTGAGGTTCAAAAGAGTAAAGCTTTGTAATCATTAAAAACACAAATTATCAACCAGGCATGTCAAAATATACGACATAAATTTCTTTAAACCAGATTCAAAGAAGTTCTCAAGCAGCAATTTTCTTTCTTTGCCTAGCCATAAATTTCAATGATCATCTACGAAAATAGTTTTGTTGGTTTGTGTATGTACAGTAAAATTGACATTTAGCCTTAAAAATCTAATTCTTCCAAGCCCACCTATTTTCTGAAATTGCCCACAAGATTGTTTGTGCAAGTTGTGGCATGGCTGGGTTTTGTGACGTGGACACTTGTCCACTGGAAACTGGATAATTTCCCATCCCATCTCCCTCCATATTCCCGCAGCACGTAACCATTCCAATAACATTTTCTTTAGGCGCTCTCTGAATTCACTGAGACCTAATCAGGCATGATCAAAGCGCTCAGACAGGACAACAAGAGAATAATTTGTATTAGTCTGCCCGAGACCAGAGAAACATAAAAAACATTGTACAGTGATGGAACGTCAAAAAATAAAATGCTGATGCTTGGTGATGATTTACCCTAGTAAAACGTTTTAATCTGAAGTGATAAATATATGTAGTATAGGCTTTTAGTACTCTTGTAATTAATAAATACCTATTTTTTCCAACCAAAAAGGAGCTCTTTATTATGGTATTGTACTGTATTTATAGTGCGTGGGGGTTGCATTTTTGTTGTTGTTGTTGGGGCAGGCAGAGCTGGGAGCGGGAAGAGTGCAAATGACCATATTATTTATTTTGGAAAAGTAGCTACTCTTGTGAACCCTCTTTTACCTAAAATAGAATCAGGAATGTGAAGATGCTGACACGGTACTAATGCACAGCAGCTGCATTGACACAGGCGGTCATAAATTGCTCATCATGTCAGATTATCAAGTTAAAATGTCCTTAGCTGCTTTTAATATGATAGACCATAATAGCATGTGAACAATAAGCTTATTTGTTCCTTAAGTCCCTATCGGCCACCATCTTAACTATAGCAGATGAGGAAATCTGGGCACACTGGCTCCAGGACAGGGAGATGTGCTGAGATGGGTAGGATATTTTCTTTTTAAATATAAAGCATCATCCTCTGAGTTTATGAACTGTGACGTAATCTCTGGCCTAGTAAAGAGGGCATAGGTACTGTACTGGGGGTCAGGAGCCCTGTGTTCTAATCTGCTCTACCACTACCCTGCTGTGGGATTTATTTAGGCAAGTCGCTTCAGCTCCCTAGGGATTTCTTTCCTCTGTCTTATCTATTTAGCTCAGTGGTTCCCAACCTGTAGCCCGCTGGCCAAAAGCAGCCTGTGGGGGCTTTCAAAGTGGCCCAGCTCTCCCCTCCCACTGGCTGCCTAAGGACCCAGGCGAAGCACGTTGCTGCAGGACTACAAGACCAGTGCAGACTCCTTACTGCAGCCAAGGGGATCAGCATTTCCCTCCCCCTGGCTGTAGCAGGGAACACAGCAAAGCGCTCCACCTGGGTCCGTAGGTGCTGGAGTCCCTGCTAGAGGCAGAGAAGAGGAGCACTGATCTCCTATCCCTCTGGCTGCAGAAGGGAGCCATTGCCTAGAGACCCAGGGGAGCGCACAGGGCTACTGGACACGTGCGGTTTCCGTGCTGTAGCCAGGGAAACAGGAGATCAGTGAGAAGTCAGCCTCCTTGCTGAACTCCTTCTGTCTGGCTGCAGTGGAGGGGAAGGGCTTCTGGCAGAGGCTGGTGGCCCTTCAGGGTTGTAAAAATGATACCTGTGGCCCTCAAGCCAATAAGGTTGGGAACCACTGATTTAGATGGTAAACTCTTTGAGGCAGGGGCTGTCTCTGACTGTGTTTTTATACAATGCCTAGCATAATAGGACCTTGAACTAAGCTGTACCCTGAACAAGTCTCTGAAATACACTTGTGAAACACATAAATTTAAGATTCATTGCCATGTGGTATTTCTATGTTGCCTATGGAATTACACAAAATATCAGCTTCTTCTTCACCACCCTTCATATTCAAAATGTATGTTTTGTCTTTCAAATAACCAGAGTCAGAAACAGTTTCAACTTTCCCCTAATTCATCAAAAATGTGAAGCAGTAATGAGAATTTTTCCACACAGTTGAGGTTGTCTTTCCTAGATTTATGATACCTCATGTTTACTGTTCGCCTTGCACGCTTCCCTGGGATCCTATTTGACAGCAGATGCTGAAGCTAAATAAAGTAGAAACTGGGTTATACCAAAATCCCATATCTGATCATCCCCAAATTTTGGCAAAGTTGAGTTCTGAAATCTGTGATCCAGGCCCATGTTACAATGAATGTATTTTTTTAAAAGAGACAGGTACAGGTGAAACATCACTTAAATATCCCCTAATTGCTTCATCTTTTTTTTCCTTCCAGGTCCTTAAAGAGCCACAGCACAGCCCTCACTTGAAGGAGTCAGCAATGAAATACAAGAACGTGCAATTAAATCTATTTCCAAATCCACAACTGCTGTCTGAGTTTAAAACCACGTACAACAATTTCAGGGTTTGAAAGGCAAACATTTACACGAGTGACTCTACGCCTGTGGGCTATTTTACTGAGATGTGCACAACTGTTTGCACTATCAGGACCATATTTCATAATGGACAAAATTTGTCAGACATGGTGAAAATAATAATCCATGTTTACATATAGCTCTATCTGGGTTGGACCCAAGTCATGTTCGCTGCTAAAAGTTAATCAGTGTGGCACAGTCCTTGACTGAGGGAGCTTAGTTTTAGCTAGCATATATGTTAGCATAGGACACACCACATTAATACGTATTACACATGTAAGGGCTTAATATTATATACTTTCTATGGAATATAAATGTTGGGTAGTTGTGCTAACTGACTCGTGTAATGCTTTCCCCAGAATGCTGAGTACAGATGTTCTATTCACACTAGCTATATATCCCCAAAACACTTTGCAAAGTTAAATTCAGTTTTTAGTAGAGGCAAACACAAAGCCTGTCAGAGACAAAATATGTTACTACTTTGTCCTGGTACAGTTAGGGAGTTCTTTCACAGCCCACTGGTGCCTGGAATGTGGTATCAAAGCCAAGGATACAAAAGGAACAGATTGCTAGAGAAAAACAAGACAAAAACACAAGGATTGGTGAGTTAAGTCTTGAGTGCTAGAATGTTCTTTAACTTGCAAACAACCATAATGTATATACAGCTAGTGTTGAATACATAGTTCCAGAGCAAAATAGAATGCCGTGAAACTCTGCACTCCAGATTGGGTTGGCGAATAATTAACTCCTTTCTTTCTGTATTACACTGCAATGTCTTTATCTAATAACATTGACTACGTTTGGTTATTTGGTTTCTTGAATAACTTCAATATTGAATCAAAAGTGTAGTTAAGGCAATTGGCTATATCTTTAGTCAAAATCAGGAAGAGGTGATGTACAGGTACCTTTAAGCCACTTCTGGGCTTTCCCATCCCAGGGCCATTGTATGCCAGGCCAATCCCCAGTCATGAATTAGAGTCGACTGAAGGCTGTTGTAATCTGCCTCAGATGTGGCCATTATGGCAGCTAGAATCATTGGCCCAGCTATTCTTTCTATGCCCCTGCAATGCACCCAACAACTACTTCAGGAAAAGAGGGTGAGAAAGGAGCTGCTAAGGCAACTCTGCACTATATAGAGGATCTCATGACAGGGGGGGTGGATCTCCCTGCAGCCTATATAGAGCTGCACTATATAGAGGATCTCTCTGCACTATATAGAGGATCTCAAGGGCGTTAGGGCAGCATTATGTCAGGACAGCAGCACTATGCTTTCCTAATGTGCCTTAGGATCTGACAACTAAAATCTAGTTTCCTTAGTAGAAGATGATGATGCAAAATCATGTGACTTTAAAAAAAAACGCTTTATTTTATATATTGTTTTTATACGTACCAACACCAGAACAACTAGCGGGCAGTTGTCAGTCCTTGATGTTGCTTAGAAGATTAATTCCAGGGGAGAGCCCTGGGACAAAGATGCCTCTTTCTTTTAACAAGTTTCTTCAACCCCCTGGGGCTCAGGTGATCGGCCATGTCTGGCAATGGGCATGATTCCTTCCATTTGAGCCAAAGTGCTCAAAGGTGCTTAGGCCAGCCCATTGTTCCTGCATGCATGCCTCTGGAGTGTGTGGAACCAGCTTTGTGTTTGGCTGCATCTATTCAAACCATGTGACACACATGTTTGGGGGATATGACGTAGCAGAGTTTCATATCTGTACACGTGTATGACATTGCAGGAAACAAGCTACCAAAACAATAATGTTCAGTATGTCATGATTATTCCAAAGACACCTTACATGATATACTTGGCAGTAGACAATGCACAGTTACACTACAAGGGTGAACATGAATGATACACAAACCATGCTATAAGGATATACTGTGTCACAACTGAATCCTCAGAAGAGGATGGTTAGCCACTCCCCCATCAGGGAGCCACCTGGTACAGCCATTGCCCGTTCTGCTCCCAGAAAGCTCTTGGGGAAAGGCGTGTGTGAATTAACAGTTAGATTCAAGTCTGGGAAATGTTTGGGCTTGATCCTTGTGGTTCACCCATCCCTAATTATTAGGAAAAATACATAGGCATATGAGGTACATACAGTTGGCTGTACTTGTTTTTCTTCTCTTATTTAGTAAATCTAAAAGCAGAGACAGTTGCAGGATATGCCCACCAGGGGTTTGATCTATTCTGATTCCTGTTTTGCCTCAAGGCAAATTGCCTTTTCTGTAACTGCTTGGAAAGGTCATCTTTTTTTATGAAGCCTATGTTCTAAGATAACACCATATCCAAGAACATGCCCAAGCAGCTCTTTTAGACTCAGATTCAGCAAAGAAATTAAGAATGTAACCCACTCCTTTTCAGCAGTGCACTTAAACGTGTGCTTAACTTTAAACATGTTTAAGTCTGACTTCAGGGGAACTTGAACATGTGCTTACATGCTTTGCTGAATCAAGATCTTGGGGCCAGATTTGCAAAAGTAATTAAGATGCAGCAAGGCCCCTAGTGGCATTTTCAAAAGCACTTAGGCAGGTTAGGCACCCAACTCCCATTGAAATGTGTAGCAGTACATATATACTGGAGTGTAGCTACATCAGTGCAAAAATCTCTAGTACAGACATAGCCGAGGCTATTTTGTGACTCTACCTTTTACACCACACTCAGCTTTGCAATTATGTTTTGTATACAGTAAACAATAATTTGAAGCTCAAAATGCTGAAGAAGTTCTGGGCTTGATTCAGTACTGTAGGTGAGGGTATATGTGGGTGAATAGTGTTTACCCACTTCTCATTTGAGTAATAGGGACTTTTGTTTAGGTTAGTTTATCCACTCACTTTTTTTTTTAATACCATTATACTACTGGCTTGATCCTGCACTCTTATGGTCATTATTTGTTTCTGTTCGTGCCCACTATGTGCTAGGCACTTTCCAAACACAATAGGGGGCCCAGTCCATGACCCAGGACCAGCCTTAGACCAAATGACTCCCTCCAACCCCTCCATTTGTAAAAATGTTGAATATCTTATTTTTATTGTATTTGTAGCCCATTTCACAACTTTGATGCATAATTTGCATGCATGATTTACCTATCATATAAGATGATAAATTTGCACACTAGGATCTGTAAATCTGAGAGAAAACAGACAGTATAAGGTTGAGCAAAAATCTATGTTTCGCAGTCTTAGAAAGTCATCAAACAATACGTGTTAAGCATGGCAAAAGAAGTAACAGTATTTCTTTTATATTGTTGTGTAGATAGGGGTCCCATAGATATCTCTGGTGTCTCATTAAATATGTCCTTTATAAGGCGCTATTTACACTCTTCAAGTCTTAAAACTCAAGTACACTTCCACAATTACACAATAAAACAAGGTTCACAATATCACAGTTGGGCTCTCACTTCACCTCATTCTTATGTCTCACTGACTAATTGGCAACACCCCCTCCCTTCTATACCCATGAGAGCATGGCTGACAACGTTCTAGGAGTTTTAAGGAAATGTAGTTCTCAGAAAGTCTGGAAGGTTCCATGAGATTCTACAAAAGTCCAGAACATTCTAGAAGGTTAGTGAAAAATGAATCCACATATGGAACACCTGAAACATTTTACTTCAAACCTTCTATTTTCCCTTTTGCTGCTAACAACAAGAACAGAACCCTGAGCCTGGCACCAGGCAGGCACCTGGATCACCTATCCTTAAATCCAGCCCTGCAGGGCACTCAATCTAAATATAGACAAACAGCAAGGAAGAGAGTGCAAAACGTTAACAGAGGGGACAAAGTGGTGTTTGGCCATGATCTGGTAATAAGGTTAATGTCAGCAGTTTATCCTTCTACAGGTATTGCTAGTTATGCCCAAATGTGTCAGTGTAATGGCTTCCCGATAGCGCCACAGCAGAAGGGGATTTGAATTCATAGAGGGGAGTAGCCTTGCTCTTGAGTTTTCTTTGATTTTGCCTGAGTACGGAGTTTAGGATCAGTCCCTCAGACAGCACTTTTCACAGTTATCGAGTACCTTTGTAACTTAGTTCCAAAGACAAACCAAATACGACCAGCAAGTAATTAGAAATAAGTAAGATAAAACATCTTAGGGAGAGATTGTCAAAGTCACATATAAGAGGAAAGCTCCCAACTCTCATTGAAAATCAATGATAGTTGGATGCAGCTCCCATTTGTGCCTTTGAAAATCTTCCCCAAGTCATACTAGTACGGCTTACTTAATTTACTGAGTGTCAGATCTCTTTTTCCCTCAGTATGTACAAATCCCATTGGCATGAATGGGAGGTATGCTCACATATCACAACAATAGACCATATCTGAGAATCAGTAAACTAAGCAAGCGCCATAATGTGATTTAAGAGATTCCTTTATTCTAATTAATTTTAGTTGGCTCTAGTGACATGTTTCATATTATAAGGGAACGTTGGTCTCCATTCATGTAATGTATTAATTAATACCATGGAAATCATTAATATAGGATCGAAACATCTTAAAAATACTAAAATAAGTAAGCAGGTTTTAATATTGATAGAGGGTATATTTGTTTAAAACTCAGTGCTGTATATTCGAGCTACTCACCATGAAACAGAACTCCTAAACATAGCCAGGTTTGTCGAGAGCAAATAGATTACTGTTTTCAGCATTCACAACAAAAGAGGTTATTGTGTTGGTTCTGGACACTGGTAAATAAATCTGTCATATCAGGTTTAACACACAGACGGCCATTTTACAATGAAAATAGAGTTCTTTACACCTTCTTGTATTTCATGGCTATCCATTTTAAGAAACAAAACCCATTCTATTGTCTCAGTTATTCAGGGCTGAGACAGCTTTTTCTTACATTAGAGATAGATGATTTGTAGTGAGATGGTCATTCAAGTCAAGCAAACAAAACCAGGCTCCACAGAGAAATGGCAAATGTTTAAAAATTAAAAAAGACTGAGGAATTAAGAAATGTTGTGGCAGGTCCCTTCCTCATTTTACTTAGAATATAAAATTCAAAATGTAGAGAAACACTACTGGGTGTGGATTTCTTTTTGGATACAAGGAAATTTCTTCACAACAGATTAAATTCATCCTTGTGCAAACCGCCAGCACAAGACCTATGCCTCATGTAAGTATCCTGTTAGCCTGCAGAATAAAACTTTAAGTGCTGGATAGGCCTTGTGCTGCACAAGATGAAAAGTATTTCCTCCTACATGCAACAGACCTAGTCTATTCACTTACATTGCCCCACAAAGAGAGATCATTGGTTTGGATTGTTCCTCAGTGGTTTTGAAAAACAAATACATAAATAAAATCAATAATTTTGTTTTAGGAACACTTTAATATTCTTAATTTCAGTCAGGTTCCTTGTTGAAAATGTTCTTGTCATAAAAAGGATGGTGACCGATTGTTCTCCATGTCCACAGAAGATATGAAAATAAGTAATCATCTTAATCTCTGCAGCAAGGGAGATTCAGGTTAGAAATTAAGAAAAAATTCTTACTATAAAGATAGTTAAGCACTCAAATAGGTTACCAAGGGAGGCTGTGTAATGCCCATCCTTGGAGGTTTTTAGGAACAGGTTATACAAACACCTGTCAGGAATTGTCTAGGTATATTTGGTCCCATCTTAGCACTGGGAGAGGACTAGATGACATCTTGAGGTCCTTTCCAGTCCTACATTTCTATGATTCTGCGATTCAATATTTGGTTTCTTTGATCTACCTCACCTTCTACAAATCACATACATTCACTGGTCATATTAGAGATCATTAGCAGGATGAGCATAGCAATGATATTTCTTTAACCTTTGGTTTTATAATTTACTTTTTATCTTAATATCTTTAACCCTGTTAATGTGCTGTTTAATAAAATTAAAAATACACACAAGGCTTATATGAACTGTTATGCTGTCTGGAGTGGCTCAGGAGTGAGAGTGCCAACCTCATAGCAGACTATTAAGAAACAAGGCACAAACCCCAAATTGCTTGTGAGTTCTATGCTTCGACTTCATCAACTAAGTATCGAGTGTTAACTCCTCAGGTACGATAACAGCCCAACCATGGAGTCACAGTACCCTTGGGTACTCTGGTCTAGCTTGCCACCCAGGTAAGATGGCTTTGTGATGGATGGTCCTGTACACCAAAACTCACAACAATATTCACATTATTCCCAGTCCAAAAGGACCAGTCACTTACCCAAGTCAACTGCACCTTAGATCCTACATCGAAGACAATGCTTGCAGCCAGTCCTATAATAAATTAACTTAAGATTTATTATAACTATTTATTATTAATTATGAAATAGAAATGACTTATTTACAAGGTTAAAACAAGTAAACACACACACACAAATACATTACAGTCCTAGGTTCCACAAGGTAATAGAAGCTGCTGTAATACGCAAGCTCTATAAGTCCTTTTGGGCTAACCTAGGTTAAGTAGCTGGGGATCTCCTGTTTATGCTTAGAAATGTTGCCTCCCAAAATCCAAGCAGCAAAAAGAGCCCAGTTTCTTCTTTACAAGGATTTTTATTCCCTTCTCCCAGAGTTCAAGCTGATGGGACATGTCCTCATGCCTGTCTCCTCTTCATGGGTGTGGGAGGGAAGCAATCAACAAAATCTTTATCTTTTGATGTTTCACAGCGGTTCATTTGGTTTCAGTGGGCCTTCTTGTGTGCAGGACCTAAGACGCTCTGTAGGAAGCCAGCCTTTACATTACATTAAATAATGCTTCTTTCCTGAATGGTGAGTTACAGAGGTTTACAATGCAGACAATTTATATAACCTTATAGCATGGGGTGCCGCGATTAATACATGCAGCAGCCTACAAGCATTTCATAAAGTCTAAACACATTTTTTAATAAATCTAATACCTATTTTAATACTGCTAACAAGCAGGTGAGCCAGACTGGTTTCCAGCTATGCATTCATCAATGACCATTTGGGTCCTGGAGGCCTTGGCATGAGCTCGTACCTGCTCTGCCAGCATCACACAAACCATGTGGTAAAAAAAAAAAAAAAAAAAAAAAAAAAAAAAAAAAAAAAACTTATTTAGGTTGCAAAATCCATCGCTGGAAAGTTAGGAAATACCAGAATTCTGGTAGTTTCTATAACGATAATTCAGCTCTCTTGTGCATATACTTTATGATACAGTGTTTAATTACATGATCACATACAATATTTTCCATAGAATCTGCCTCTTGTTAGTCTCACGAGATACCCCCCAATTAATGAACTCTTGAGTGTGCTGGGCAAGGTTATGAAGAATTTTTCCCTTAAGTGGCAGTGCGCATTCCAGCTGATAGACATGGCTGTTAACGCTTTTAGAAACTACATTAATATAAATTCCATGTAGGAGATTTTAAAAGGCATAAATGTCAGTGAGGTGCCCAAGTCCCATTGAACATCAATGGGAGTTAGGTGCCTGAGTGATTTTTGTGCCTTTGAAAATTTCCTCCATACATTTAACCAACTCAGAGGGGAATTTTGAGCTAGTAACGAGTACCTGACTCATGGCCACATGACTCCTGCAGGAGCCATGACTCTGGCTTGGGATAGAAAGATGGTAGATGAGGAGCACAAAGTCAAACGCTCCTCAGGACACAGATTCCCTATCACACTGAGACTCAGAATGCATCCCCCTGGTTAAGAGGCCATATATAGCCTGCCTTCAACACCCCCCCTTGAGTTGAGCCACTTGTGATATTGCCACATATGACAATTTGGCAACCCCTGTGCTAGATTAAAGAGCCATGTACTAACAGAAATCTTTTCCCAACATAGGTCTGTGTGGTCAGTGATCAAATGTCCTTTTAATTTTCTCTTAGACAATCTAAATAGTTCTTTTCTTGCTATATGGCATGTTTCCCAGACCTCAGATCAGTACTGTACCTCTTGTCTGAACCCTTTCCACTTTTTCAAAATCCTTTTTGAATTGTGGATGAAGAACTGGACACACTGTTTGGTAATGGTCTCACTAATGCCATTTACAAAGGTAATGCCAGTTCCCTACTTCCACTTAATGTTTTCCTGAATAAACATCCAACGATAATGTTGGCCTTCTTAGCTACAGCATCACGCTGGCAGATCATGTTCTGCTGATTATCGACCATGAGCTACAATCACTGCATTCTAGGATACTGTCTCATCTTGTAAGTGCGACCTACAGTCTTTGTTCCTAAATGTATGACTTTACATTTGGCTGTATTGAAATGCGTGCTGTGCAAATGAGTCCATCTTTCCTGCCCCATTCCACCGAGTTTTGTGTCATCTGCAAATTTTACCAGCCATGGCTTTATATTTGCTTTCAGATCATTGATGCATATTGAAGAGTATTAATATGAGACAGATCCCTGCAGGACCCCACTAGAAACACCCCAATTGGATGATGATTCCCAATTTACAATTAAGTTTTGAGATCTATAAATTAACCAGTTTTTAATCAATGTAATACATCCTACATTGTTTTTTATTTTTAATCAGAATGTCATGTGGGACAAGGGGTTGTCTATGGCATGACAAAGCATGTCAGAGGGGTGTGACTTATAAAGTGCAGTCATGTCTGCACATGTCTGTTGGTTAACACAGACTAGGTACCTTTTAGAGTACACCAGGGAGGTCTACACAGAGCAGCTAGAACACAACACATTAGAGAGCTTTGCAACTCACACCCCTCTAGTGTGGTTTGCCAGCATCTTGTATACAAACCTCAAGTCTGCCTTACAGAAGTATGTTATATAAACACAGTTACTTCTATCAATCAAACTTGAAATATCATCAAAAGACAATATCAGGACCTATTTTACATTAAACTATACTACCATCTTCTAATTCTTTGCGTATCCCATATCAACCTTTCGCCCCCCGTTTTCTTTTGTCAAGACTAAACATGCCCATTATTTTTAACCTTTCATCATAGGTCAGGTTTGCTAAACCTTTTATCAGGTTTTTTTTTTTTGTTCTCTTCTGGACTCTTTACAGTTTGTCCACATCTTCCTTAAAGCGTGGCGTGCAGAACTAGATGCAGTACTGCAGCTGAGGCCTCACTAGCATATGTCCCCCAGACTGAAATTCCCTTGATAATGAAACTTTTCTTTCTCCACAAAGACGTGTGTTAAACAAGCGACTCATCCTGTTCCTTCATCTGATTTGGTGGGTATTGGTGGTCAATAGCAGACTCCCACCAACAGCCCATCTTGTGATTTATCAGTCAGAACGTTGAGCCCTCAGCATTCCAGTTCCTGGCTTTCTAAAATGTCAGTAACTCTAAACCGGGCCTCTTTTGTAGAATGTCCCTCATGTCCCTTCTACCTATCCTATTGTTCCTAATAGACTGTATCCAGTGATTTAAACATTCCAGCCATGTGAATCATCCCGCCAGATTTAAAGTGGCATTAGCACAGCACATCAACATTACCTGCAGTGATCTCATAAGGGTTTGTGTCCTTGAGACTGGTGGCTGCTAGTCAGTTCTGCTTGCAAAACAACCACTTTCCTTGAGATTGCGCTGTAACTTAAAGCAGAAAACATTACTAATACTGTTCATCTGGCTGATTGGTCTGCACTGAGCCAGAACTTAAAAAAAACCCCACATCTTATATTTGATGATGCAGCCTCTGCCCCCCAAAGCCCGGTTATACTTACAAGTATCAGAATATTGGTGTGATTTGTTTGCTTGTTGAAAAGGTTTTGTGACCTTACTGAAACTCAGAGAAGCACCCAGCAACTATTGGGAGACTCAAGGACCTCACTTTAGCAGGTGATGCATAGATAAAGCTCATCCAGGTGAGGAAATCAGCTAGGAAAACATGGAGAGATAAATTGCTTCATTCTCCCCAACACATCCCTGCCAAATTTTGATCGTGGTGTTATATAATCATACCTATGAGATTGTACATGTTATACTGTGTATGCAATTGGACCACTTAGAGCAGTCCAAACCTGCATTAGTATCATAATGATCCACAAGAGGGAGCAGGAGTTTCTAGTAAGACTACTATAGGGGTTTCAAATCTGTATAGTTAACAGGGTAAGGCATTTATGAGCTGGGAGCTGTGTGAGGCTCTAAATTCCTCACCAGTACTTCACAGAACACAGTGCTGGAACTCTCTCTGTGTCAGCTTTCAACTGGTCTGAAGGTTTCTTTCCTCTCGCCCCCTATTTTGACCTTACACTGCACTTCATCACCACTTTATGTGGGAGGGCCCTGTCTCAAGTCCTTAGGGTATAATAATTTGAAGATTTTTATAATCTTCTCAGATTCAGAAAAAGCCATAATGAGGACAGAAGTTTTTATTTCAGTGCAGTTTATATAAAGAGAAGGGCTGGGATGAAAGGATACTGATATGCAATAGAAGCTGTTAAAGAACTCATGATGCTTCAGTTTCCAGTTTTTTTCAGGAATGTAATTTATCCAGATAATTTGTTCATGTTTTAATTTGGATGGTATATCTTCCTATTAGGAATAGGTAAGTATCAGACTAGCGTATTCCTAGGGAGTGCAAATAACAGATTCAAAGGATGTCAAAAAAAGTTTTTTCCATTGTTACAATGCATTACCAGTAATTGCAGTTAGAATTCCTTATCAAAATGCTAGTAGAAACAAAAAATAAGTCCTAAAAAGACTCTAGTTATGGGAGTGTTAGATCTAGTTCCCTCCCCCCGCCCCCCAAAAAAGGAGCATTGAAATGAGGAAAAAAATCAGTGGTCTGGTCTAGTCTGGCATCAAAACGTGCTTTCTTGCTTTATTTAAAATTAATTTCTGGTCCTTATTTAGAGAGCACTAGAAAAAGACATAGCAAAGCTAAAAGGAAAATGACACAGCTGGACCCAAAGATCTGATGCAAACACAGTTTAATGTGCAAAACATGTTGGTTCAGCTAACAACTAAGCCAGTATATTGTAAAGAGAGGATGGCAGAAGAAAATGCTGTGAATTAATGATCTGGGATTTCAAAAGTACTGGAAAATATTTTATTTAGGATTCAGCACTGGGTCATTAACAAATAGTCATGCGACCAATGAAGGAAATGGAAAAAATTCTACATGGTCTTCCATTCAGTCAGCCAATCCTAACTCTCAAAATATCTTATTCAACTATTTTGTGGTCCACCATTGCCCTTAAAAATGCAGCACTGTAAAGTTGCATAATGGTGCAATGTTGCGATAAAAAGCCAGAGCCTAGTTCTTCTATCTTCTGGTGAAATGTTGTTTTGTATTAATTCCTTACAAGAAAGTATAATGACAAGGACACCAGCATTGTTAATACTGCAAAAAACAAACCCCATCTCTCAGAGAGAGAGAGAGAGAGAGAGAGTGTGTGTGTGTGAGTGTGTGTGTAAAATGAAAGCTAAACCCCGTTAGTCATTTTTTAATTATGGGAGACTAGGAAAAATGCTTCTCTGTAAAAATATTCAAGCTATCGCATCACACGTTACAATCAGAGACTAAAGTCTGACGCATAGCACGGACATAGTCCTAGTGAGGGCTAGCATTTGGTTCTAGACTGGGTTTCGCTTTGACAAAGGTAAGAGTCTTTGCAAGTTGTGTGTGCAGTAGCTTTGTTGGTTAAGTCCATAGATGCACACAGTCTACCCCTGCCTCCATAGAGGCTCCACTAGACCAGAGACCACTGCAGTTACACTGCATCAGGGCAGGGAGCATCTCTGGAGTATGACTGGGATGTACAAGCCTGTATGTAGCATGGAATTAATTTCCCTGTGGGATCATGTGAGAGTCTGCAGGGACAGTTCAAGCTGGGGAAAATGGGGAAGGAGTGGAGAACAGTTGCTGCTGTTAGGATCTTCCTTCCACTACCCATTTCACAAAGGCTGCATGGTGGCTATTCCGACTCAGGAGTGTGGGAGACGAAAATTTCTCTCCTCACTGTGGTGAAGCAGAGCAGTTCATAGCCCAGTTCTCCAGGGTTTGGGCCTTAACAAGAGATGCTCTGTGGAAGTCAAGCAGGCTGACAAGCTGCACAAAGGGCAAAAGGTAGCCCTTCTGTGGCCTGTAGTTGTACGGCCAGAGGAGCTAACAACTGTAACAACTTCTTCACTTCCAGGTAAGTGTGTTTAGATTGTGTTTCCTTCCACATTTGTCTGAATCTCTTCCTCCCCCACCACCTGTGCCGAAAACCCAGTGATTTGCTATTTCAAGGCTTAGGCACTTCCAGGCTCACTATATACTGATCCACTGTAACATACAATTACCTCTGCCTTCCTTCCCCTCCAGTCTACATATGGTAGTTATCTGTCCCCCACCCCTGTAGTATCCGAGCACCTCTCATGCTTTAACGTATTTATCCTTTCAACATCCCTGTGAGGTATGGAAGTGTCATTTGCTCCATTTTACAGATGCGAGACTGAGGCACAGAGAGCTTAAGCAAATTGCTCAATATCACACAGGAAGGCTGTGACTGAGGAATTAACATGGACGCTCCTGAGTTACAGGGTACGGTCCTAACCATAGATCCTCTCTTCTCCCACTCCCCTAGTGGCTTTTCTTTCTTTTCATACCCCGTCTCCCCAGAGTTAAATCTGAATCCAGCATTGGCTGCAGATGGGTTGAAGACTGGAAGAAGGGGAGCGGGAAATAACTGTGTGGACTGATTGTAATTGCACTGATCCAAAAATTCTTTGAGAAGTTTTTTTTAAAAAGGAGGTGGCAGGCTGGGAGCCGCATGAGGATATTCATGTTCCTCTGTGATCCTACAGGAAACATCTCTAGCAAATCTTATTCTTATGAGACTATTATTTTGCTGGGGCCATTGAGAGCTAGAATTACCTGCCATATATGTTTCTGCAAGTTAGACAGGCTAGGAATTACAATCACTATACAAAAATGTAACACATACAAATGGAGGCCCAGATTCTCAGCTGTGCTCAAGGAGCACTGGGCACAGCTGGGAATGAGACCGGGGAGGAGGGGGGGGAAATGACAAAAAGTGCTGGAATTTTGCCAGGCTGGTTCCAAACTGCACTCACTGTCTCGTCCCTTGGCTCCATTCCAACATCCAGAGATCAGTAGGGCAGGAGCACACACTAGCCCTACATATGGGGCTGCAAAAGGCCTGGCATAGCAGTGTGAGCCAAAGTGACTGATTTTGCAATGAATTACACCAACATTATCTAAAGATAAGTACCTCTGTTTGGATCAATTCGTTCACATTTAGAAGGCTTATGCTTACTTAGTGTTCATGCTAAACATCTATTTCTGTCTAGATTTTGTTAAGACAACAAAGTGCTAATTTGTCATCTCAGAGAACATTACTCTGTATTGCACCCACCAGCTGAGCTGGGAATCAAGAAAATTCCAAGCTGCCCTTTTGAAATTAACTGAGTGCATTTAATTCTTACCTGCAGACATGGGAAGCTGGTCAAAGATAACTAACAACTTGCCACCTTCAGAAAAAGATCTCTCTTGTCCTGGTTTCCTTAAAGATTCATGCCTTATCTTGCAAGTCAGACAACATCGCAATTACCCCACCTTGTTCCTCTTCAGAATACTGACATATTTTTCAACACACTGTAGGACCACTCTTTAGTTCTAAACCACGTAAACAGGAAGGCCTCCATGAACAGTGAGTCCAGGCCAGTCTTTCCCTATGCAGACTCACTATAGATGAGAATTTCACAACCCACCTGGGGCATGTGCACTCTACAATTTGTAATGGGGTTCTAGCATGAGTTAAATCTATAAGATTACAAATTGTAGCATGCACAAGCCCTTGGTTCTTAAGTTGCTCCAAGCATCTTTCTGTGATTTAATCAAAAAGTTGAGATGTTTGTGTTAATTTTCTGTACTGAATTTTTCAGAGCATGTCTTTTTCCTAATGTACTGGGTGGTTTTTCCATGGGTGATGACCTGCATAGCTTGTGGCTCCCTGAATTTTCTTAACCCTTCATTCTTCATGATCAGCCGTCATCATTTGCACATCTTACCATTTTTTGTTGTTTTCAATCTTTTGTTTTTGCTTCAGGGGGATGCAACCAGAATGAAAGCAATACTACTGTTTTATTAGATTTATCCTCATTTACGCCATGATTCAGCAAAGCACTTAGCCACTTGTAAATATGTTCTGAAGACCCATGGAAGTTAAGATTTAGAGGGCCTCTAACTAGGTATTCAAGAATGTGCAGGGCATAGTGAATTTTTGTATGTTACCATCCGGAAGCTACAATCACTCCCTAGTTCATGTATATTTAGACTCCATTCATTGATACTCCCTTATACAGCATACAATCAGCCTGTGAAATTCATTCCTGCAGAAGTTATTAAAGTAGTGAATAATTTAATGACTGACAACATTTAACGTTAAGAATGATGAGAGTGATCTGTATAATTAAACTTCATGCTTCAGGGTGCAAAATGCAGAGGACAGAATCTTCTACTGTTGCTCACACTCATTTGACGAGCATTCCAGAATGAGCATTATGGATTAAGGGCATGATTATAGTGTTATTATTGGATTCATCCCTGTCCCCATCCATCCCAGAAGCTTCAAATATTTGCCATTACCACAAGCAGCACACTAGACTAAATCGACTCATGTGCAGCTCAAGTAGCCAAATCTGTCTCGCCATAAACACATAATGACATTGCCAGCACAGACACAGCTCCTTTACGCATAGTGACTACAAACATAAGAGCATCTCAATGAAGTTGCCAGATTTTCTAAATACTCTGCACCCAACAGGTCCTACTCAGAGCAAAGACAATGGAGCACAGCTGAAAATTTGGCTCCTTCATTTAGGTGTCTAAATAGCTTGGCTCTTCAGAAAACCCAGGCCCATTTGTGGATGCTGGTCCTAATAGCCAATAACAAGAGCCAGATTATCTCATGTTAGATACCAATCCAGTATCTGTGCTTTCCAAACAGAGAGGACTATTTGGTCCCTGCCCTGAAGCTTTCACAGTCTGACAAAACAAAGAAGAGGGATATAATGTTCAAATACTAAGGGTGATGAGAAAGTTGTTTTGTTAAAAGTTATACACACTAAATTCCTCCTCCTCCTCACACAATTCAGCTCACCCATCTTTCTGCTAATGCCAATTCTCAGCTTTCCATAGCTCTTTCCCACAGGCAGCCGCTTCCCTTTTCTGTCTTTTTTTTTTTTTTTTTTAAGTGAGATGCTGCTTTTATTTATATGTCTCTTATCTTTTTTTTTTTTTTCAAAAGATCATTGTGCTACTGCCTTTGAAACATTTCACGAAGGCAAAGTTAAAATAAAACATTAACATACTTCATCATACATTTCTTATTGAGGATCAGGTTAATATTTGAAGATCTTGGCTAATCATTCTGGTTTGCTGGCTGGGGAATCCTCCTCCCCTGGTATGCTAGAAAGGATGACCACACTTTTACATACCTATCCCTCTTTTTGGTGCTTCTCCTTTGTGTTGCTGTGAACTCTTTTTCATGACAAGAACAGTCCGTATTTTACTATATCACAATCTTGAGGGTGGGAGGGGTCACACATTTCCAGGAATGTCCAATACAGAGCCCAGTTGGTAATAATAAAAAAAAACTGTCATTCTGTCATACACTTCTTTTATTGGGGCATTAAGCAAGCAAGTCAAGGGATCTCCAGGATGTTGGCATTTTGTCATAAATCTCCTCCCTTTTCTATAGCTGAGCACTTCATTCACACCACCCCAGTGGATCACAACCTTAATGCCATGGAGCAGCTTGAGTGTCCCCATGATGCTGTCAGGAGTTTTGCGCTCCTAGCAGGGTCACCCAAGGAGGCAAGGTCAAAGGTGAGGCTCCAGACGAACAGCGATGCAACCCTCATTCCTCTAAGACCTCAAGGGCAGAGCACGGGGATGAAGAGACAATCTCGCTCAACGGTTGTGCAGGCTGATGAAGGCTGCAGCAGGATGAAGGTTTCCAGTCGTCTTGGTTTCCTTGCCATTGGATTATGAACCTGTCCTGTCACGCATCGTGTGGACACTGGTGTGCAATGGAGCTGCCACGTTAAAATAATTCATGCACAGGTGTCTTCCATAGTCATGCCCAAGTCCTGTGGCAATCAGCGAGTGGCGATGGGAGCAGGCCAATGATGACCAGAAGCTCCTAGTCACAGATTGGTACACAGAGGGCAGCTGTCAGATGGGCGTTTTTGCATTTGGACAAGGCAGGAGTGCAACTCAGCAGCTGCAAATGAGCAGCCTTTTTTAGGATCCACTCTGCTCATCCTGCATAGGGAGAGGGATAGAAAAGGTGCCCTAAACATAGCCTGCCTCCCCTCCCCTCCACTGGACAACTCATCCACAGGGATCACATTACGGTGGTTGAAACCAAACAATGAAATCTGGAACCTGGAATGTTCAAACCTGGATGAACAACCCGAAAACTAACCAGCCAAAGTGAAGAACAGCGATTGTGGCCAGAGAACTCAGGAGACGTGACATCAACATTGCTGCACTGGCTGAAACCGGATGTGCAGGAAGAGGACAGTTCAAGGAACAAGGTGGTGGTTCCCCTTTTTCTGGAAAGGAGCAAGTGATGATGAATCTACGTCACTGATTTCGCTATGAAAAATGAAATTGTCAACCAACTCTCAGAATTACCTGTGAGCATCAGTGAACGACTCATGATCCTCTGCCTGAAACTTGCCAAGAATAAGCATGCGACATCAGTGCATATGTGCCAAACTTTGACACTGTGGATGAAACCAAAGGATTTTATGCCAACCTTGACCAATCTCCACCATCCCCAAAGACGACAAGCTCATACTCCTTAGCGATTTTAACACAATAGTTGGATGTGACTCAGAGCTTTGGAATTGCCCTAATCAGAAAGTAAGGAGTTGGCAAGACCAATTCCAACAGAATTTTCTCCTGACCAAATGCATGGAACACAACCTAATTATCACAAATACCATCTTCCTCCAAAAGAATAAGTACAAAACACCATGGGAATACCTGCAATCTAAACATTGGCATCTGATCAACTGTCATTGTCCTTGCTCATAATTGTGAAAACTTTTAAGTCTCCAAAACAATGATTGGTGCCGATGATTGTTGGGTGGAACATTGCCTTATCTGCTCCATCACTTCCATCAAACTTGCACCAAAATGACAATATGCAGAAGAAATCAGCCAGACAGAAGATCAATGTCAAAACTATTATGGACCCAACTAAACCTAATTTTTTCCAGCAGTGCCTCACCGAGAAATTGATAAATATCAAAATGCAGATCGAGAGCTCTGAAGATCACTGGAAAGTGGTCAAATCAGTTGTCCATGGTCCAACGGTTGTCATCCTCCAACTCCAAGGGATCATCAATGTTTTCATTTGCAAGATAAATAAATGAAACAGATAAGTAAATTACTTAGTCATGAAATGAACTGTTGACTAAATACAAGGTAGCAAAAGAACAACAGCTGTCAGTTCCCAAGAGATTGTTTCCATGGAGAATAATTTTTACTAATGTTTAAAATAAAGAGGTGTGAAAAGCTGGGAAGCCAGAGAGAATAAAGATAGAAAAATAGCAATTAGTTCTTTGGAAAAAGGGTCTTAAGTCAATCCCTGGTTCAGCAAAGCACTTAAGGACATGACTAAGGCCCGGTCTGCACTTACCTTTGCAATTCGGCGGCAGTCAACGGGAGATACGCCAGTGATGTAAATCACTTGCGTATATCCCGTCAACTTTGCAGCGTCTCCTCCGCGCGCCATCCACACTGCGCGCTGTTGAAGGGAACAGCATTCCCTTCGACGCAGCGCTACGCCACTTACCGGGGTGGTTTTCCTGCGTCGCTTGCTGGATCAACTGAGCGCATCTATACAGACCGCTCAGTCGATCCAGAGCAATCGATGTGACGGCGGCAAATTTGCCGCCGTCAGTGTAGACCCAGCCTAAGTCCAACTGTTCCACTTTTGTATCACCTAATACCCCCTGTCACGGACCAAGACACTATGGTGCAAGATGATGTACAAACAGAGAACAAAAACACAGTTCCTGCCCTAAGGAACTTACAATCTAACTCTAAAACAAAAAACAGCAGCTGGGTAGAGAGAGACTGACGGGGAATAACAAGGGAATAACGAGACAATGCTGGTCAGCATGTCAGGCACTGAGCGCAGTGCACCAGCAGCCTAGCCACTTCCAAGTTTTGGTAGGCTCCACAACAGAGGAGAGAGAGAAAGGAGGATAATGTGTTTGTTTTGCAGGTGTTTTTAATAGGTTCCAAGGCCAGAAGGGACCATTTTGATCATCTAGTCTGACCCCCTCTTTACAGGGAGCTTCTGCCAAGCATGAGGGGCAGCTTGGGAGGAAGCATGAAGATGTTTATAAAGTTTTCAAATTTTAGTGAAAATGTTCCTCTTTCAACAACAGCAAGAAACCCACATATTTAGGGTTGCCAGGTCCACAGCTTTCCCACTGGGTATAGGGCTGGTAAACATATTTTGGATAGCTTTTAGGACCTAGGACTGCCATGGCTCACAATCAAATGATGAAAAGTCACCTCAGGCAAAGGCATTTAGGTACGAGCAGTGGAGGGTCTCAAAATCTCAGGCATGCAACGGGAAAGTCAGTGAGCGCTTGTTCTAAAGACTCTCTTACTTGACATTTATAATCTGCCATCACCATGATATCTAATCTAGCTGCCAGATGCAGGAGTGAGAAAAAAATCCAAGTAGTTTAAAAGGACCCTATGCTTTGGTTAAGATGCTTAGTTGGCCTAAAATTTGTACACACATACACCCCAACTCCACCCTCTTCTTTGGCACTCTGCAAGTAGATGGCTCTTCTGCTTGCTCTTATTTGTAAAGACATCCTATTATAACGTGAGAATGATCCAGCTGTTGTGCTCAGAAAAAACACTAACACACACATGTGGACATAACACTTACAGGATGATTGACATAGCCACTTGAATTACTCCTACAGGGAAATAATTATGCCAACAGAAAAAAGTGTTATGTATTTATAGGCTTATGGTCATAAAAAAGTTAGAACCTGTTCTGTAGTAAAGCAGCTTTGCACAGCTCCACACTGAAAAATTAGAAAGGATTTTAGTTTTTAATATAGTCATATTTTTTATGCTCTACCACAGATATTGCTAAGGGGAAATGTACATGAGGAAATGCACTTAAAGAGAACAGAGCCAAACAATTAAACATGGTTACAATGAATTACAATGTGAGGTAGATTCATCATTGCAAGAAACATAATTTATTCATACTGTTCTGTCAAGTAGTGTGTCCTGCTGTTTTTGGCTCTCTTGGGGCTGCTTTCAACTTGCCTGAGGATCTAGTAATGTTACAAAGGTAAACATAAGTGCTATACACGAGTTTGCACACTTGAGGCAAAACAAAATGCAGAGGAACAGCTGCTCTATTGATCTTAGAACTTCAATAATCTTCCTTTTTTCTTGAAGTCATACTGTGGATCTGTGGCATATATAGGGTGACCATCTGTCTCAATTTTATAGGGACAGATCCAATATTGGGGATCTTATACAGGCACCTATTATCCCTCACCCGCAATTTTTCATACTTGCTATCTGGTCACCCTAGCCATACATAAGGACTGGGGACTAATTTTCTCTTCTTGATCTTTCCATCACCATTACATTTTATTTGTCTCTGACAATGGTCATGGAACATCTGATGTCAGCACCTCAGTTCTATGCCAGTTTCATCTGCCACCTCCTCTTCTGTAATCTCTCAGGGATAAGCAAGTAATTCAGCTGGTGTCATCCTTGAAGTTGGGAGGTAACGGGGGAGGGACGGGGACAGGGAAGCTGTTTCCTCAAGATAAAGACACGATGCCTTTTATGGCTCTGAACACTTGCACTGATTGTGCTTAGACACCAAAGTTTCTTTATGGATTCAAGTCCTGACACAGATTAACACTTTTGGCTTTTCACATACAAACATTAGTTCTTTGCTCAAAAATGTACACAAATGACACCACAAGTGACCAAAATATTCCCTGTGCAGGGGGAAATAATGGTTGCTACAAAGCATGCCAGCAACACTTGGAGTAAAAATTAATTTAACTATTTATATTACAGAGATGGTATATACAGAATTCTGTAAACTAACCAGGCACTATTAATGGTTTTTAAGATAAGAGCTGTTGTTCATCATACAACACAAACCAAGATCAATTTAGTTCTGAACAAGCAGTTCCACTTGCAGGTTAGATGTAACATTAGAAAATGTAGCATCTGTGAGTAAAGTGTGACTGTAAACAATTTTTGTTGCTTCATCTGTTAAGGCATTGTTTTCTGAGATTCTATACTTTTATATTTCTGTATTTCCTCCCATATAATGCTATTTTCTGAAGATAGCCAAGACTACCAGGTGTTATTTTGACATCAGCCTCTGTACACTAAAAACTAGCATTAGGAAGTTCTCTCAATTTGATGAGGTGTTTGCAAGCTCTAGGTTTTAAGCCACATCTTAAGGTCCATCTGAAATTAATAAACAAAGCAGAGATTAAAGGAAGAAGTGTTTAAAAAGGATAATGGCAGCACTAACAAACATACATGTGGTTATTCAAGCCACTGATCCTTGAAACATGATTTTAGTGTATCAGAACCAGGACATGAGGCCTCAGACAGGCAGAAAATGCCAACCAGTGAAAAGTCACCCAGCCATGGTCCAGGAATTTTCATATTTTTATTAAGAGCAGGAGTGTGTGTGTATATTTGAAAAATCCGTATGTCTATCTTCTTGCTGTTAAACAGTACTTTTCCATACAAATCTATTTTATATTTTGATTCCAAAATTTATATCTATTTTATATTATATATTTTGATTCCAACATTTAAAAACTCCATAAAGTACGGCCTCAAGGAAGAGTTGTTATAAAATGACAAATTCAATGGTTGAAATTATTCATCAACTGAAAAACCAATTGCCATTTAGCGAGGGGAGGGAAGAAAAGGAGATGCCTGTTCTCAGTGCAGTCTCTGGCTGTAAAAGGCTGCACAAAAAAAACCATTATGAGAGCTCATCTGCAAACATTTTTCCAACTACCAGTGTGTAGTCTACAACACAAGAGCTCCTGGGCCCCAAACAATTTATAATTCATTAAGACAGTGATAGTTGAGGAGGACTTACATGAAGTCCTCAACAACATTTTGTTCTAACTAAGACAATAGCTAACTAATAAATCCAGAAACATCGCAGCAGAGTTTTAAATGATAAATTGATATTATAGGTGCTGAAAACAAATCCACAACCTATTTGCATTGATAAAACATTGTTTGGCCTTTCTTGTTTGTTCTCTGAAAGAAGACTTTCCCCTTAGGATGATATTTGCCATCCAATGACATTTCAAAAAGTACACTAACAAACATAATCCTAAGTAATAATTCAATTTTTAAATTATATGGTATTGAATACTTTGCAAACAAATGATACTCTCTGATTTATTGATAAGTATTGTATTATTGTTGTGTGTGTCTGTGGCAAACTTAGAACAAACCAGAACAGAAAGGATAGCATCCCTAACCATGTGGGAAAGAAAACTTCATCTAAGTGTAAACAATTCATACTTCAAAACTGAAACTAAAGAAAAAATACACAGAGCAATTTTTTTAATTCTTAGTGCAAGAAACAACCAAGTTAATCACAGAATCAATACTAATTAAGAATATGGAAAATTCTCCTATACAGAGGTAGAGTCCAGTGCACAAGGCTAAAACGATATTCAACAGTCTAAACGTGACTGAGCCAGGTTTTACGGAATCCACTTTTTTTAATTAGACTGTATGTACATACATACAATAAATAGACTATACATTCTTTAAAGCAGTTTAATAAACTCCACAAAAATTATAGTAGATGTATTGTGATCTTTACATAGTTCAGAGTTCATCTCTCTATCACTGAAAAATATGGGTAAAACTAATATTCCTGCTGTAAAGTTAACAGAAAATTGTTTTAATAAGTCTTGATAAAACAAAACATTTTATATATCTGTAAAACCTAAATTTATGCTTGGCAGGGATCTCAAAGTCCAAATGCTAGGAAAATGTCCCTTAACTATATTTTGAATTGAATTTCAAAAGCTCTAATTTTTTAAAAATTTTAAACCTGGGTTTTACATTCTATGTTCAAGGAAAAGAAATGGACCTGGGTACTCACAGTTCTGATGCATTGGCACAATGACAAAGGATGAGAATTAGGAGAATTTATGGGCAAAACTTTCATGTCTCATACTATACATATCGCATTAGAATATTAATAGAAAACTCTGTTTGGTATTAGTACTTCAATCCTTTCAGTGCCTCTCCACTTACAAGGCATCTGATTACCATTGCACTGGGAGTGGAACATGTATCCATGAGCCAGTATGTCTGTTATAAGCCCTTAGGGCTTAATAAAACTAATATGGAATCTTTATGTTTACTGAAGTAGTGCATAAAGCAAGTCAAATACAGGAAGCCTGCTGCCATTCATTTCAATGATACTTGCAAAAAGAATCAGGGAACTCAGATTTTTCAACTGTATCTTTCTAAAACGTGCAAAATATCTTCGTAAAATCAGTAACCCACAAGCATTATAGAGCAAACCAATGTTTTTACACAGATGCATTATTAGATATAAAATGCTCTTGTGTATCTCATGAGGGAATAGGCATCATAAGAGAAGGGAACCAACAACAACAGAAGAGTACAGTAATCAACACAGCAGAAAATAATCTTCACAGTTTGAATTTTGTTTAAATTTCTATAAGCACTTACACTGAAAAATGTAAGGGTTTTTTATTTTATATTTTTAAAATTCAATCTCTCTGTGACAAATACCTTGGTAAAGGTTAACATTCTGCTCTTCTATGGACCTTTTCACTGGAAAAAAAGTTGTTGTTTTTTTTTTAAGTTTTTGATTTTATACAAACAAACTTTGATTTAAAGTCAACATATAAAATTTGAGGCTATTGCTTGCAACAACGGACCTGGAGGTGAAGAAATGGACTAGCTGTGGCATACAAAAACCATTCTTATATCATGAATTCTGCTAAACTTCTAATGCTAAGAAAATCTGCAAAAAGGACTACAAGATCTGATGCAAAATTCAACAATTTGGCCCAAGTCTCATCATCATTGAATCCTTCAACAATCCTATCTTTATATGAAGGAAATATAAATGATTCCAAGAACTCAGGAAGGCACACACACCTACACATACTATAAATAAAATACCTCATGAAATTACGAATGAACATCTGATCTCCATATACACTTTTGGTTCAGCACTATGGTCAAGTCATTTTTTTAAGTACAATAAAAGGCATACAAAACAAACCTATGCATAATGATTATGAAGAATAATGCTAATAAATCAGCTTGCGGAGAAAAGTGCAATAAAAAAACCAACACTATTTATTCAGAGGTTTGTGCTACTGTAGATACAGACTGTATTTGCTGCTGTGCAGAAGAGCGGGAAAAATAATTGAAGGAAGCAGCAAAGAGGAATGCAAAAAAGTGATAGAAGATATCAAGGAGAATAATTTAGATGAAATACTTCCAACTCCATTCCTATAGTGCACAGCCAACCCTACATTGTGGTTTGGTTTCATGCTGTCATTTCTGTTGATGAGTACAGCATATTAAAAAAATGGTACAGTCCCCTAATCTCTTTCTGCCTCTACTCCATCTTTTTCATCTCCTCTTCCAAGCATTTGATTAGTTGTTTCCTTAGCTGTTAGGGATAGTGACAAAAAAAAAGTTACTTCCAATCTCCTTTCCTGTATACTGTACTGATTTCTCCTTCCACTCAATTTTTTATTCGTATGTGCTACACAAGGAGGAGGCACTGTAAAGGCAGCTTGACGGATCTAAAAGTAAAAACTCAAAAGTTTTGTCTTTTCCCCATCCCACCCCAAAAAATTTGGATGGATGAAACAGTCCTTCTGTCGGAATATTACAGACTCCATTGTTAGGAGAGGATGGCAGGGGACCATCTAACCACAGTCAGATTGTCAGCACTAACTGACCGTTTCTTTGTAGATTTCCTGAAGTCTTTATACTTGTCTTCACACCAACGGGAGATGGCCTGAGGATGAAAAGGGGAAGAAAGGTCAGGTCCTTTGGCAAGGTCAAAGAGGCCACCGCTACACAAGTAATACAATTGCATAGTGCTATTTTCTATATATAGGCAGGATTACCATGTGTCATTCTGAAGCAATGCAGATAAGAGTCTTAAAAAAATAATCCTTTCACACAGTCCATTCCTCTGGAAAAGGATAAACATGCTGGGAAGTTCCATTGTCTACAGCTTTTAAAGGTTAATAGACCCACACAAACTTTTTCTTCACTACGCAGTGTAATCCTAGTTATGGTATTAAAAATCTAGTTGAGCAAACTGACACAATGCTTACTGCTCACTGCAGACTAAGCTAAATTGTGCTTAGCATCACGTTAGCTAATCATGAGTTAAAGAAATTACCCCATGACTAACTATCCTAACGCTGAACCTACTTTTCCTCGTCTACACTGACCAGTCAGTTCTTGTTGTCATCATGTCCCTGGACCTTGTTTTAAAAAAATCTAGACTAAACCATGGTATAATTCCATAGTGGAGCTGGGCACCTAGAAAGAAATGTTTTCTTTTTGTACAGAATTCAAACTGCTTTCAGCTTGGAATGCTTATATGTGACCATTAGAGTCTTTCAAAAGCAAAAATGATCCACTTCTGAATTTTGCGTTTGATTTAAAAAAACCTGAAAAAATTAAATAGAAAAAATTCAAGTCTTTTGTGGCTTAAGTTTTTTGATTACTGAAACACCAAAGATTTTTTAAAAAAATACAAAAACTGAAAAAATGTCTATGAAATATTATTGAATTTCCAATGAACTTTACTGAACAGTAATATTTATACTGAAAATAATATTACTACCACCAAAGATAGTGGTGATTAAAACTGAAGTGTTCTGAATGGCACAGAATGAAGAGGAAAAAAAGGAATCTTCTGAAATGTGGCTATCTCCAAACATCTTGGGCCTAATTCTCCTCTCACCTACACTGGTTTTACAGGGCCTAAACTCCATTGACTTCCATGAAGTTCCATCAGTGTAAGTCTGTGGAGGGGGAGATTTAGGCCCCTTCACTTGATATAACATCCAACTTCTTAATGCCATCACTGCATTTAATTAGGTTTGGTGTTCTGATGATTTTCTCAAGGAATAGGAAGTGTTTTGTGTCAGACAATGGCCTTTTTCAGCCTGTGGAACACATCTATACTTTCAGCCTCTTACTCTAATTCTTTAATAAAGTACAATATTTTATTCAGTGAAAAATTATAGAAGAAGCCTTAGGCCCGGTCTACACTTACCTTCTGATTCCGTGGCAGTCAACAGGAGAGGCGCAAGTGACGTAAATCACTTGCATATCTCCTGTTGACTTCGCTGTGTCTGCTCTGCACACCATCCACACTGCACTGCGTCACTTACTGGGGTGGTTTTCCTATATCAATTGCTGGATCGACTAAGTGGGTCTACATAGACCACTCAGTCCATCCAGAGACATCAATCTGACAGCAGTGTAGACCCAGCCTTAGACACATTTATTAAATAAATGCTAGCCTTGTTTTGGAGTACAGGAAACAATTTTTTCTTATTTTATACATTTAACTATCAAAAGAAAGAAGTTTTCTGAGTGACAAATGCTCTGTTGTAGGATTTACTCTGTTGTTCTGAGAGCCTAAATTCTTCAGCCTATTTGAAGAGCCATGGGATATTTTTATGCAACGCAATGATAATGCATCATTCCTTCATTTCAGGAGACAGAGTCCTGTTAGACAGGTAATTTATAGAATCAGTGGAAGAAAACACAGATCATATTAAAGAATAATTTAATTTAGAAGAGACCTTGTACACACTAGAAAATGTAACACCCTTTAAAGGCGGTCCAAATGTTGTTCTAGTCTCAAAAGAGACTCAAAAGTCCTCGAGACTCATTAGACCAGCTCTGGAGGCAAATTCAATTTGTCCTTAGTCAACTTTAAAATAAACGCATGCGACACACAGCAAAATATGCCTGTAGAGGTACTATAAGGCTATACAGGTTTTTAAAACTTTTATTTCAGGACTGGCTTACAACACTCTCTCTCTCCATTCAGGGTCAGGATTGTAGCTAGTGAGCAGGGCACACAATAATCTGCACCAAGTCCTCACTATTCCCCCACATATGATACATGTTGGAGAAGCTGGGCAGAGTTAAGGTTCACTCTGATGCCAAGCACCAGGTTTACACACAGAGGCCCTTATTCAAGAAAGCCCTTAAGCATGAAGAGCTGTCCAAAATATGGACTTTTTCTGAATCAGGGCCAGAGACAGTAATGACAGACACCACACAAAGGCTTCTTTCTCTCTTCCATTAAAGTTGTGGGGGACAGGTACCTAAAGAAGGGACCTAAAGATTGGTAGTGGAGTGGGAGAATGAAGAGACAGGGGAATAGTGGCAGGGAACTGACTGAGCAGCAAAGGAAAAGGCAGTCACAGGTGATGCCATTGCAGATGGACATTGTACATGAGCTCTGTCTCCTCTGCTTCATTCTGCTTGGCAAAAATCCAGTTGTCGGAAGAATGTGACGGGACTTCCCCTCCTCTGAAATTCCTAAGAATAAGCCTGAATAATTTCTTTTCTCAAAATCTCATGATCAATGGATGCTTCCCCTCCTTTGACTTCTACAGTCCCTATCTCTCTGTAGACTGGATGACAAATCACTGCAAAGCAATATTTGAAATAATTAAGTGGGAAATGGGCCACCAGGGAGAGGGTGCAATAGAGCCATAAGGCCCAGGGCCAGGAGGACGGGACATTGTGAGCATTTAATCTGACCTGCTGTATAACACACAGGCCATGGAACTTCTCCAAAATAATTCCTAAAGAAGATCTCTTCGGAAAAAACATCCAATCTAGATTTAATAATTGCCAGTGGTGGAGAATCCACCATTACCCTTGGTAAATTGTTCCAATGGTTTTTTATCCTTATTGTTAAAAATTTACACCTTATTTCCAGTTCAAACTTGTTTAACCTTCGAATTCTAGCCTTTAGATTGTTTTATACTTTTGTCTGCTAGGTTGAAGAGCCCATTATCAAATATTTGTTCCCCAGTAGGTACTTATGGACTGTGATCAAATCACCCTCTTAATGTTCGCTTTGTTAAACTAATTAGATTAATCTCCTTCAGTCTGTCACTATAAAACAGGTTTTCTAATCCTTTAACCATTCTCAAAGCCCTTCTCTGAAACCTCTCCAATTTATCAACTTCTTGATAAACCTTCTTGAATTGTGGGCACCAGAACCGGACACATTCCAGGACTAGATGCACCAGTGCCAAATACACAGGTACATACAATAACCTTTCTACTCCTACTTGATATTCCCCCTATTTATGCAATTGAAGCTCGCATTAGCCCTTTTGACTGCAAATGTTGAACTGGGAACTCATGTTCAGCTGATTATTCACCATGGCCCTCAAATCTTTTTCAGAATCACTGTTTCCCAGGATAGAGTCCCCCATCTTGTAAATATGGCCTACATTTTTTTTCCTAGATGTATACATTTACCCATTATTTACCACTCCCACAATCTTTGTGGCAGCTGCAAATTTTGTCAGGTGACTATTTCTCTGACAGGTCATTTATAAAACGTAAAACAGCAAAGAGTGAAGAACCAATCTCTGCAGACCCTCATTAGAAACACTCCCACTCTATGATGATTCCCCTTTTGATTCCCCTTTTGAAACCTCTCATCTAGTCAGTTTTTAATCAATTTAATGTGTACCATGTAAATTTTGTTTTTTAGTCAAAATGGTGTGAGGTACAAGCTCTAAATAAGTCTAAGATTATTACCTTTCCCAATCAAATTTGTAATCTTATAAAAATAGATATCAAGTTAGTTTGACATGATCTATTTTCCATTAACCCAAATATATGAGTTTAGGGCCTATCTTACAGAGTCCTCTTCCTGGCTTGCTCTTGCTGAGCCAGCACTCTCCCTTGGGGAATTCTGCCTGAAACATTCTCACCAAGTCCAGGGAAAGTAGTTTCCAGCAGGGTCAGTTGTATTTTCTTTTTCTTTTATTTCAGGTCTCCTCAGCAAACAACTTTCAGTCTTCTCTCACAGGACATGTTTTCTAAACCTTTAATCATTTTTGTTGCTCTTCTTTGTACTTTCTCCAGTTTGTCCACATCTTTCCTGAAATGTGGTGCCCAGAACTGGACACAATAATCCAGTTGAGGCCTAATCAGTGCAGACTAGAGCAGAAGCATTACTTCTTGTGTCTTGCTTACAACACTCCTGCTAATGCATCCCAGAATGATGTTGGCTTTTTTTGCAACACTATTGATTCATATTTAGCTTGTGATCCACTATGACCTCCAGATCCCTTTCCACAGGATTCTTTTCTAGGCATTCAGTTCCCATTGTATCTATGTGCAACTGATTGTTCCTTCTTAAGTGGAGTATTTTGTATTTGTCCTTATTGAATTTCATCCTATTTACTTTAGACCATTTCTCCAGTTTGTCCAAATCATTTTGAATTTTAATCCCATCCTGCAAAGCACTTACAACCCCTCCTAGCTTGGTATCGTTTGCAAACTTTACAAGTTTACCCTCTATGCCATTATCTAAATCTTTCATGAAGATATTAAACAAAACTAGACACAGAACTGATCCCTGCAAGACCCCACTCAATATGCCCTTCCAGCTTGACAATGAACCACTGAGAATTACTCTTGGGGAATGGTTTTCCAGCCAGTTATGCACCCACCTTATATTAGCTCCATCTAGGTTGTCTTCCCCTAGTTTGTTTATGAGAAGATCATGCGAGACAGTGTCAAAAGCCTTACTAAAGTCAAGATATACATCATCTACTGCTTCTCTCCATCCACAAGTCTTGTTACCCTGTCAAAGAAAGTTATTAGCTTGGTTTGACATGATTTGTACTTGACAAATCCATGCTAACTTATCACTTTCTTAACTTCCAGGTGTTTGCAAATTGATTGCTTAATTGTTTGCGACATTATCTTTCTGGGTACTGAAGTTAAGATAACAGGTCTGTGATTCCCTGGATTATTCTTATTCCCCTTTTTATAGATTGGCACTATATTTGCCCCTTTTCAGTCCTCTGGAATCTCTCCTGTCTTCCATGACTTTTTGAAGATAATCGCTAAAGTCTCATTCACCTCCTTGATGATTCTAGGATATATTTCATCAGGCCCTACCCACTTGAAGACATATAACTTGTTTAAGTAATTTTTAACTTGTTCTTTCCTATTTTAGCTTCTGATTCTACCTCATTTACGCTGGCATTGATTAAGTTAGATTCCAATCGCTATTAAACTTTTGGGTGAAAACAAACAAAAAAAATCATTTAGCAGTTCTGCCATTTCCACATTTTCTGTTATTGTTTTTCTCAGCCTCATTAAGTAATGGGCCTACCCTGTCATTGGTCTTCCTCTTGCTTCTAATGTATTTGAAGAATGTTTTCTTGTTACCCTTTATGTCTCTAGCTAGTTTAATTTCGTTTTGTGCCTGGGCCTCTCTCATTTTGTCCTTATATACTTGTGTTATTTGTTTATAGTCATCCTTTGTAATTTGACCTAGTTTCCACTTCTTGTAGGACTTTTTTTGAGTTTCAGATCATTGAAGAGCTCCTGGTTATGTCAGGGCAGTCTCTTGCCATACTTCCTATCTTTCCTAGGCAGTGGGATAGTTCGCTCACGTGCCCTTAATAATGTCTCTTTGAAAAACTGCCAACTCTCTTAAACCGTTTTTCCCCTGACTTGCTTCCCATGGGATCTTACCTACCAATTCCCAGAGTTTGCTCAAGTCTGCCTTCTTAAATTCCATTATCTTTAATGTGGATTGTATATCGTTCCCCTCCTATCATTCCTTAGGATCATTAATGCTTTCATTTCATGAACACGGTCACCCAAGCTGCCTTCCGCTTTCAAATTCTCAATCATACCTCCCTATTTGTTAAAATCAAATTTAGAACAGCCTCTTTCCCAGTAGCTTTCTCCACCTTCTGAAATAAAAAATTGTCCCCAATACATTCCAAGAACTTTTGGATAATCTGTGCCCTGCTGTCTTATTACCCCAACAGATATCGGGGTACCGGAAGTCCCTCATAACCACCAACTCATGTGCTTTGGATGATTTGTCACTTGTTTATAAAAAGCCTCATCCACCTCTTCTTCTTGGTTAGGTGGTCTGAAGTAGATCTGTACCATATCACCCTTATTTTTTACCTTTTTTATCCTTGCCCATAGACTTTCAACACGTCTGTCTCCTATTTCCATCTCAACCTCAGTCCAAGTGTATACATTTTTTATATATAAGGCAACACCTCCTCCCTTTTTCCCCTCCCTTTCCTTCCTGAGCAAACTGTTACCTTCTGTACCAATATTCCAATCATATGTATTATTCCACATCTCAGTGATAGCAACTATATCATAATTTCGTTAGCATTTCTAGTTCTTACTGCTTATTCCCCATACATCCTACATTAGTACAGACACATCTAAGATACTGATTTGATTTCCCTCCCCCACGCTGTGTTCTCTCTTGTCTCCCTTTTATCGCTGCAATAATTGCTCATGCTCCCCCCAGATTCTAACCCTTCTCCCAGGTCTCCATGTTTTTGACTTACTTGTGGCCTTTTGTCTCCGGCCCCCATTGAACCTAGTTTAAAGCCCTCCTTACTAGATTAGCCAGACTGTATCCAAATATACTCTTCCCTTTCCTTGATACATGGACCCCATCTCTGCTCAGCAGTTCTTTTTTCCAGAATAGCAGCCCGTGGTAAAGGAAGCCAAAGCCCTCCTTGCAACACCATCCTCACAGCCAGGCATTCACCAACAAGATGCATCTGTCTCTGCCTGGACCACTGCTCGTGACTGGAAGGATTGAAAAGAACAAAATCTGCATCTCCTACTCCTTCACCCTTATTCCCAGAGCCCTATAGTCACCTCTGATCTGCTCAGGGTCATACCTCGCAGTGTCATTAGTGCTCACATGGAGGAATAACATCGGGTAGTAGTCAGAGGGCCAGATGATCCTTGAAAAATCTCTCCATAATGTCTCAGATACAGAGCCCAGGCAGTCAGCAGACCTCCGGGATGCCATGTCAGGCCAACAGAGCGGTGCCTCCTTCCCCTCAGAAGAGAGTCACCAACTACAACTACTCTATGTTTCCTCCTGGGAGTGGTGGCTGCAACCCTTCTAGCCTGTGTTTCTCCTAGAGTTTCTCCTCCTCCACCTTTGGAGGCAATTCCTCATTGTTTGTTGCCAGGGCAGCATAACAGTTCTTCATCACAATGGCGGGTCAGTTGGGAGTAGGGGTAAAGCACTGCCTTCTGCCAGAAGTAGCCAGCACCCAGTGACCTCCATATGACAGAGCCATATCATCCTCCTTTGCAGGCACGACAGCAGTTCTCTCTAGCTAGATAGCTTCCTCAGCCTTGGCTGTCTCCTTATGAGTACTCTCCATGAATTTCTTGTGTGCGCTGATGCTCCTCAACCTAGCCACCTCTTCCTGTAGCTCTCCCACCTGTTTCCTGAGAGATTCTACTAGCAGACACCTTTCACACTGGATGGTCCCCTCCGCCCGGCATTCCGAGATTGTGAAATGCAGGCTACCATCTCTGGAAATCCACACCAGAATATGGGCAGATGTATCCATGGTTCGGTTCTCTGCTTGGACACAGGTATAGGTGGAGGATACAGAAGCAGTGCTGCCACTGGCGATGAGACCTTTCCTCAGCATGATCATCATCTTACACCTCCATCTTACAGACTCCCTCTCAAGCTCCCGTTTGCGGTCCCCATTTTGCTAGTCCATTTGTTGCTTGCCAAGACATTTGCCATTCTAAAAAAGGCAAGTACTTGTCTTCCCTTCCCCATCAGTTTGAAACCATTTTGAAATGTTCTGTTTTCTATACTTTAAGAGCTTTTGACCCTTATGTAACCGGTTATGTAAATATCTGCAAAGATAATCACAGCAAAATGAAGTTATTCTATCTCCTAGTGCACTTGAACAAAATGTTTATATAAAACAGCACTTTATAACCCAGTCACTTATATAAGCCCTTAATAAGAATGAGATCCAGGCTATGAAATCATTCCTGCATTTTATATCAAACAAACTCAAAATATTTACAACACAGTTTCAAACCCAAATAGAGGCAAAGGTTTTGCCATGGCAAAAGACTGGCCTGGCAAGTAAGTGGACCTGAGATGGCGCTCACAACCATTTGCTTGTCAAATGAGTCCATAATCTTAGCAACCCATCATTTAGCTAGAGGAATTAATTACTTCAATATTGTCCCCTTGACGGGGGTATTTCTGTCCTAGCTTTCTGTCAGATGAGATGAAAACTGGGTTTCGATGGATCCTGCTAATATTTTGCATCCTTATTTGCATGCTCACTGATGTGCAGGACAGTGACTAAGATCTTAACAATCCTGGTTTTAAATGCACCTTTTCACATTTGGGAGGGCTTACAAAATCAACACTCTCTCTGAAGCATCTGGCATTGGACACTGTTGGAAGACTGGATACTGGGCTAGATGGACCATTGATCTGACCCAGTATGGCCATTCTTATGTACTATATACAAAAGAAAAGTGCTGTCCTTACATTATCTCCAAAGTAACTTGTATTCAGGAAGGCAACAATTTTTTTCAGACGAGGCATTTAATATTTAATTTGTTCTATTCACTAGCAAAATTAACTCTGATTTTATGAAGGTCTCGGGGCCATACAAAACCTTCATAATAATTGGTTTTTATACAATTCAAGTTCAATTTGGAAATACATTTCAGAAATGGGATGAGATAAGAATTTCTAATAAAGATTCAGCGATTGGAAAGTTAGGGCTTAGATTTATATTTTAATTCCATAACCTCCTAGGAACTGCAGTTGTATTTTTGTTGATCTAAGAAATTCAATCTTCTTCTACCAAAGTCTTAATTTTCTATTAACTTTTAATGTCAAGTTTTTGTAGTGGGACTATTTATTCAAACAGATGCCTTTGGTGATACATTCAGAATAACCAATGTGATGCAGATCTGTAAAAAGGGCTCTGGAACACTGTCACATGATTTACAAGATAATAGGCTGTGTTTTATTGGGCCTGGTTGCAATGCATATGATCAGCCAGGAACATTCTCTCCAGAGTTATAAATGTACACACTTGGAAGACAGCTCCTAAATCTAGGTTTATGATTCTGGGCGAGATGTTGTCCTTGGCAGGAAAAAAACAAATAAAGCTGTTCCAATGCAAATTTGGGCTGCAAATCACTGTGAAATGCAAGGAGGAAATACTTCCAGTGCTTTAAGGTTCCACTGCCACTCACTTGGAATGAATGCATGCAGATTTGGTCACCTTATTACCGGAAAGATTTTGACAAACTGGAGGGAGTCAGATAACACCAGAAAAACAATGCAATACAAAATGAAACAAACCTCTCCCCCTCCAAATAAAACCAAAAAACAGTGGTCTGGAAGCACTGATGTTTGAGGAAAATTAAAAAAAAGAGTTAAATATATTTCGTAGTCACCTTTTCTTAACCAAAAAGCAGCCAGGATACATTTTGGGGACCAAGAAGTTAGTGACAGAGGGGGAAACGAGAAATGGGAAGAAGAATCTTTGCTTATTTTAAAAAGAAAAAGAAAAAGAAAAAGAAAAAGAAAAAGTTCAGTTTCTATCCATCTTCCTGGCCAGGAGAACTTGGATCACATGAACAAAACTTATCACTAGTGTTGAAAGCAACTAGTAGGCGATTTCCACTTTTGCAAGAGGAGGCTGGGGGGATGTAAAAGACATCACTCTGTTCGTAGGTCACTTCTCTTTCTCCTACTGCTTCTCTGTCAAGTATATCTATTCTAGACTGTAAGCTCCTCAGGGCAGACAGTGTACTACTTTATGTAAAGTGCCTACCACAACATGGCTCAGATTTTGGTTGGTCCCTAGGCAATTCAGTAATACGAGTAATAAAGCATTTATATAAAATACATCAATTAAGCTGGGGATGCATTCCAAAGAATTCTCTCGCTTACTTTTTCCAAAATCCTTAATGTTGAATTGGGTGTAGTTCTTTGATCATGGACAGGAATTGGATATAGTGTTTTGCAGATTCACGCAAAATTATTAAATCTGATTGACTGTGAGCCAACAAAAACCCAAAACTATTTGAATGGTATAAACAATGATGATGAAGAAAAATTTTTAGGAGCACAACTAGGTGTGTAACAGAAGGAAATTAAGAAATAGAAGCTTTAGGTTGGCTATCTGGAAAAGCTTCCTGGAACTAAAGTCAATTAGGTTGTAAAATAATCTCTCAAGAGAAGTGGTAAAACTGAATATTTGACACATTTAAAACTGGACTTCAAAACACCCTAAAAGATGTGTTATAAGGAACAATCCTGCACTGGCAGATAGACTGTCTGGATGATTTAATCTCAGGTCATTTCCCACTTCTACATCCTATGACTGCGTACTATAGGAAAAAAAGTAAAGATTCGGGGGCAGAAGGTGGCTACTGAGCACTGGATAGATTGGTTTGACTGTTACCTTCAATTAGACTATGGTCTACTAATAAGAAAATCTATTTTAATTTAAATCACTGAAAGACAAAGCTTTTTCTAAGTGTCAGATTGTGACTATATAAAATATGGTGAGACAGTCTACTCCAGAAATTCCATCAAGTATTAATGATTCAGACAAATTTTTAACCTCCTGGATCTTCTCAAAGGCAGGTTACTGTTGATGGATCCTGTCCAGTCTTTGCATTTGATGATGGATATCACTTTATACAAATTCCTTTCTCTGTGTTCTTTTTTTTTACGTCAGGTACATGAAGTATTGTAAGAAGGGCATAGATTTTCCTTGCCAGATCTGACCTTCTTGCTCCACAAACACACACTACTACAGTATAAGTTACTTTGGTGCCTACCTTTGCATTTTATTATAGTTATGGACATGGGCAATACCACTCATCTTTAAAAAGACTGAGAAAAACTAAACCTGTCACTAAAGAAGAAGTTGCTTTAAATCGTAGAATTGAATGAGCATGTTTCTATTTACAGGGTCAATCATTCTGTGGGGATACGTGTTAACTACTCATTTGCTGTCTATAATCACAAACCTTATTCCTTCTCTCAAAATATATTAGGCAAGCTCTTCAACTGGTGTGGCTCCATTTATTTCAGGTAACACAACCTGGGGATCGGCTCACTGATTTAACACAGTGCTCAGAACATGGCTGAGAAGCAAACACCACACTTAGGAGGGTGGTGAAAAGATGACTTTAAGACGCCACCTTTACTGATTCTTGGCTGTCTGTATGCTGGGCTTGTCTTGTGACTAAATCACAGCAGAATAAAGGCTGAGGTAAATTACATTGTTTACCAGTGTCTCCAAGGGACCATTATGGCAGCCAAGGACTGGCAAGGAGTAGGGAAGGCAAACTTCAATCATTTCCTCTTTCTCCCAGCCACAGGATATGGGCATAGTCGAGGAGCTATTACGGCAGGTCTACAGCACTGGAAAGTCCCCCTTCCCTAGGTTGTTCTTCCTGGGACCAGTTACACTGCCCTAAAGAGCTGCTTTGCACCTACACTGCAGATCAGCCCAAACATAGGGGAGAATTTGGGTTACAATATTATGTATTATTCAGATTGCAATCTTCTTTATCTTATTCTATTTATCTTTTCAATATACATTTTCCTCAGTAAGAACAAATTGATTTTGATCTGCTCTTAGGAAAAAACAGAAGAAATAATCCATAAATGCCAAGACTCTGCAAGAGCTGCCTTTGTTATGCAGATATGTTTATAATGCTTTTGCTCCCTCTCTCTTTCTCTAGTGTTTATTACGTATTTTCTTTTCTTCAGTCTGTGAGAACAGTCACAAGTTTAGGGTCAAAAATGAAAAAGGCTTTATCCAGATGTTCTACCTTGTGTGTGACATGGCCATTAGTTCAACACATTACAGAGCGCATCATCAGGAGCAGACACCTAAAAATGTAACAAAGCTACCTCTTTACACATAGGATTAGTATCCTGACATTATTTTCATACTTCACTTTTGAATCACTGGTGGAAATAACTTTATACAAAATTAGCATGGCCTCCTATCTAGGGAACTGAGCTATGTTCTCAGCTAGAGCTGACTGGGACATTTTGACAATTTTTTCAATGGAAACAGAAATGAAATTTTGTTAAAATATTCACGAATTCTCTGCCCACCACCCCAATTCCCAGTCTGTCTATTCATTCATTGTGCGGCCAGGACAAATCAATTAACCTCTTTGTGGCTCCATTTCCCTTCTGGAAAACAGGGGTAGTAATGCCTGAATACTTCTCAGCAGCATTGAGAGTCTTAACGCATGGAAAACTTTGAGATCCTCAGGTAAAGAGCATCAGGTGCAAAGCAGTAGTATTCTTAAAGGGAAGGCAAGTTAAGACTAGTCAGCAATCAATGGCAGATTGAAAATTAGCAGCAACGCGTGTACATTTTCATTAATGATGTCAATGATATTGTAAAATCTTAAAATCAAAGGTTTAAGAGATACTCCTGAAAAATACTGAGTTAGTCTGATGTCTCTAAACACCGTGAATATCAATGAGAATTTAGGGTGCCCAGGACCTCACAGGATCAGGCCCCACAACACATTCCAGTTTTCTTATCAATCAGAATTTATCCTCAGAAATTAAGAATTTATCATAAGGTCTGAAAATCCAGTAGCAATTTGGGCTTGATTCTCCTGTCAAACTAGTGGGAATAAGGCGCAACCCCACTGAAATCAATAGAGTAGCACTAGTGTAAGTATAAGGAGAATGAGGCAGATGTACATGGAATGGGAATTTCCAAAAGAATGTGTCAGTATCCTGGTCATTACAAATATTTTGAATGAAAACAGGTCTTATGCAACCAAAAATACCAGGAAAAACTGATAGTCTAACACAGATGATCTTTGACCAAAAATCAATCTAAAACATACTGTAAAACTTCTGATGGTCAGTTAAGGTAACCGCTAACATTTTAGAGGTGGAGCCCTTAGTGCAGACTTCACTGCATTGAAAGCAGTCTATCAGAGCTGAACAAACATTACAAAACAAGCCAAGAGGTATAGCATGCTGAGCCCAAAAAAATATCCAGAGAGCCACAAAAACTGAGGTCACTTGCAGAACAGCTACGGTTGGTAATAAAACTTTGAGTTCATGAGATTCTAATTTTCCGCCAAGGATAGTTTGAACAAAAAACACCCTAAGATGTCTCATCAGCTCTCAGCTCTGCAATTACATGAAGGGAAACCATCTTACCTCAAGTTTATATGCCCTTTCCCTGCTGAGGGGCTCCAAAGGAAAGCTCAGGTTATTTGCTTCTGCCAGAGAACGCAAATCAAAATAATACTTGGCATAAACACTGGAGGGAACATTAATGTTGAACTGCAATAATTCAAGAAACTGGCGCTCCAGCTCATTCCTGTTAACGAGAAAATAAATGTGAAAATACGTTGTAGACAGTGTGTAAGAACTTCCTGCCACTATCTGAGCACACGTTACCTCAAACTACAACTGGTTGAATCAAGTAAACTTCTTGCTCCCAAGAGAAAATAAAACTAGTTTCAGTTTGTCACACACATCCCTCACAAGTGCTGGCACATCCTCTAAATCATAGTTTTGTTTTGTTTTTTAACTTTGTTTTGTTGTTTCAGCTTCCACTATAATTTTTAAATTATTCAGAAAAAAATTTAGTTCCCCATAATCTCTGGTCCCTTTTACAGATGCTTCCATTGGACTAAATCAGGTTACTTCCCCCCTATACATGCAAGCAAAATTCACACTGGCTAACAATAAAACAAGAAAAATATTTTTACCAATATAACTGCTAATATAACTAAGATTATATTGATATTCCCCACACAAAATACTTTGTCAAATCTGAGTTAAGGTTATCTGACTACATATCACACACCAAAAAAGGATGGAAATAAGCCAGTAAATCACTGAAGTTAAAGGGCTGATGGTTTTCATACATGATAATGTACAGTTCTCTATATTGTTTGAAGTGCCGATGTACAAAGTAAACAAGGTAGGTTTTCATACTGAAAATGGTAACTACAAAATGTTTTACTGGAATGTTTAAGAAAAATGAATGAAAGATCGATGTTGTACATGATTGCTCTAGAGCCGGTATTAAATTTTATATGGAAATTTTAGAATTAGCATCTACACGTGTGTTTATTGCATGTTACATTTAGGCTATATGTTGATTACAAAGATCAGCATGGTAAAATGTGGGCAGCAGGTGATGGAAGGGAAGCAGTTAAGATTGCGAAAAGAAAATGCCGAGTGGAGCACTGAATGACAGCTAACTTTTGTGTTTCTCCCTTTATACAGAGGCCATCACTCTGCTTTCACACTATGTTTCTCCATGTTTCCTCTCTCTCTCTGAAATTCCCACATTCATCTTTTAAACACTGATACATATCAATACTGACATTTAAACGCTGAATGGGGGGACTAACTTTCGGACAGTGCTCTAACAGCTCTCTAGTAGCACTGAAGTAGTACAAGCTTTACAGAAAATCCACACTGGCATAAACTCTTCAAAAATTAAATTTATCTCCAAAATATATGATTTGACTTTCTCCAAGCTAAGCCTAAAGGTATTATATAACACAAAACTTGTTGAGAGAGAAAGTGGGTCTGTCCACCTCTAGAGGAATATACCCAACTTTTGACAAAACAGCATACATCCTCAGACTCCTTTTGGCTACCTCATGACTCCCAGATTTCCAGATAACATCAGTAAATCTACAACAGACTAGCAAAACTACAGAACCCTATCAAAACATACATATATTCCTCATTTGAACTAATGTAATTTTAATTAACCAACTCTCCACAGTAGATTATTGTCATGTGCTGTACTTATGGCTACCTGTCAAGCTCACACGGCACCTCAAGCTAGCGCAAAACACAGTTATAATCCTGTAAGTAGTATGAACAAGTGTGATTATACCCCGACAGCTCAGTTCTTTACATCAGCTCCCTGTTTGCCTGGAGGTGCAATTAAAAATGTTGGTACTAATCTATAAAGCTCCAAATGGTCTAGATTCTGACTGTCTGAAAAACACTTTCACCCTACACCCTACCACAACGGTTAAATGTTAACTAATAGCTTTGTTGTGGTTTTGTGTATTAAATTTCAATATTTAAAAACTCTTGGCTGCCCAGATGACAGGCAACACAGAAATTAATAGTACAATCCCAATTACCTGAAAAGCCTTTGGATGAATTAGCTATACAAATAATCAGCAAACTTTGAATTCTGTGCTTGTGTGTCTGGTGGTCCGCCAAATTAAGAGCGCAAAGCCTGCAGAGACAGCTCACCCAGGATCATCAACCAGCAAGCCTCCCTGAGACTTCTGTCTTTGGAGCGCCTTTCATGACCACTATAAGAAGTTGGCAAAAACAGACCAAAGATGCTCTGCAATACTGAACTACACAGGAGCTACAGGGCCTGAGGACAAGGATTCCTCGTCAGCTCAGTCTTGCACAGCCAATTAGCTCGGCAGGAGCAGATCTTTGACCAGTCCTCAGAGGATGGATAGGATCTTAGAATAATCAAGAATTTTGGTATCATTTTTAGATAAGTGCTGTTTGATGTTAACAGCACCATCATACAATCCATCCACCTTTTCTTTCTTGACACTAAAACACTGCATCCTTTCAAATGCCTCTTCAAATTCTCCTGCTTCAAATGCACGTCTGACACCTTCAAAATAATGCTAAAAGTGACAATCTCCATCACTTTCTGTAAGGCTAGTCTCAGGTAAATGGTTGGAAATATCATGGGACACAGTCAGTCTTCATTACAGCCACTCAAAACTCTTAGCCTCTCCAGTCTATGCAGGAAAAACCCAGCAGCTTCACAACCAATTTTTTAGAAGTGAGATATGGTGGTCAGGGGCTACGTTACAGGAGGAGTGAAAAGAGGTCCATACTGCAACTCTCAGAACCCAAAAAGCAGGAGTACAGGAACAAGACCATTGACGGGAAAAGTAGCTTAGCAAAATCCACCATGAAAATAGCCAAGAAAGCACTACAAAAATGTACAGCATGGCACAATCCTGCTGAGGCAGGCGGTGGAGGAAGTGACCTAACCCTGGTCAATCTTTCCCATCTATACTTTGTATTGATTCTTAATCTTATCCGGTCTGATTTTGTTGGACTAGAAGTGGCATCAATCTTTTATTGATTATTTTAAATGGTAACAATAACTGTTGATATTAAAAAAAAAGAAGTAGTATCTGCCATATTTCCCACCTCGGTGTCATGTAGGTATGTGTTTTCCCCATGCCTCATAAGTGCTTCTGACTTACCAGTACAATGAGGTTTTATTTTTTTTTTTGGCCCAGGACAAAGGGCCAGTTAGTACTGATTTAGACTAAACTTTCATAATATTCCAGCAATAATAGGTCACATTTTTATAAAGCTCTTCCCAGCCAGAGGGACCCCACTGCACTTAATATAAAGCACTCAGCTGAATCCTAGTATTCATCCTTTCCATTATAGATAATTTTGAGACCAGCCTCATGCCTGACAACCAGTGAATTAATTGGAAACTAGACTGGAGCTGAGGAATAATGCTTGGACCTTCACTGCTTTGAGGCTGTAATTTGAGATTTTTAAAAAATGTGCTGTCTGTATAAACATTTGTTCTCCTTCGCCTTTCTCCCATTCCCACCCTCCCAATAAAAAGCTTAGACATGCCAACTATCCAAAGTCTCCTTAATGGTTGTTTGTCTACATGATTGAGAGCAGAAACCAGACAGCAATACTTTCCATTGCATACTCACACCTCATGTTACAATAATTCTCAAACATAGAATTAACATGTATAGAAGTTACTATAAAAATGGCTTAAACAGGATATCTAATGGGATTTTGTTTGGTTTGCGACAGTTAATCATAATTAGAAAAAAACGTAGTTACTTACCAGTAACTGCTGTTCTTCGAGATGTGTTGCTCAGATCCATTCCACTTAGGTGTGTGCGCGCCCTCGTGCACAGCCTTCCGGAGAACTTTTCCTAGCAGCCCCTGCAGGGGCCGGTCTCAGCGCCCCCTGGAGTCCCGCCCTTATGTGGCGGTACATATAGCGGGACCGGCCCCTCCCCTCCTCAGTCCCTTCTTTCTGCCGACTCCGACAGCGGGGACGGAGGGTGGGTGTGGAATGGATCTGAGCAACACATCTCGAAGAACAACAGTTACTGGTAAGTAACTACGTTTTCTCCTTCGAGTGGTTGCTCAGATGCATTCCACTTAGGTGATTCCCGAGCCATACCTTGGAGGTGGGTAGGAGTCAGCGGCGAGCTGCCCTCAGCACGGCCCTGCCGACTCGCGCGTCGTCCCTTGACTGCTGGACGACAGCGTAGTGCGCAGCAAAGGTGTGCACCGAAGACCAGGTGGCAGCCCTGCAGATGTCATCCAGGGGGACCCTTTCCAGGAAGGCCGCCGACGCGGCCTGGGCCCTCGTCGAGTGGGCCCTCACCACTCCTGGGAGCTGGACGCCTGCACGCTCGTAGCAGAGCCGGATGCAGGCGGTGATCCACCTGGCGATGCACTGGGAGGTGACCGGGGAGCCTCTCATCCTCTCTGCCACCGCGACGAAGAGCTGCGTGGTCTTTCGGAGCGGCCTCGTCCTGTCTAGGTAGAACGCCAGCGCCCTCCTCACATCGAGGGTGTGCAGTCTCCTCTCGTCCTCGGACCCGTGCGGTTTAGGAAAAAACACGGGGAGGAAAATATCTTGGTTACAATGGAACCGGGAGACTACCTTAGGCAGGAACGCCGGGTGAGGCCTAAGCTGAACCTTGTCCTTATAGAACACGGTATAGGGGGGCTCCGAGGTTAAGGCCCTTAGCTCAGAGACCCTCCTGGCCGAGGTAATGGCCACGAGAAAAACCACCTTCCAGGAAAGGATCATCATTGGACAGGTGGCTAAGGGCTCAAAGGGGGGACCCGTTAGCCTATCTAAGACCAGGTTCAAATCCCAGGGAGGCACCGGGTCACGGACCTGCGGGTAAAGCCTCTCTACACCCCTGAGGAACCTCACCGACATGGGGTGGGAGAACAGGGAACGTCCCCCCACCGGCTGGTGGAACGCCGATATGGCCGCCAGGTGTACCCTGAGGGAGGCCAACGCTAACCCCTGTAGCCTAAGCTGCAGCAGGTAGTCCAGGACCGCCTGCACGGGGGACGTACCGGGGTTTTCGCCCCGCGACTCCGACCAGCAGGTGAACCTCCTCCACTTGGCCCTGTAGGCGAGCTGCGTGGAGGGCCTCCTGCTTCCCAACAGCACGCGTTGGACCTGCTCCGAGCAGGTTCTCTCCTCCTCCGTCAGCCAGAGAGCCTCCAGGCCATCAGGTGCAGGGAGTCCAGGTTGGGATGCAGTAGCCGGCCGTGGTCCTGGGAGAGCAGGTCCGGTCTCCTCGGGAGCTCGATCGGGGGAGCGACAGACAGGTCCAGGAGCAGGCAAAACCAGTACTGCCTCGGCCACGCCGGGGCGATCAGAATCACATCCGCTCTGTCCCTCCTGATTTTCAAGAGGACCCTGGGCAAGAGCGGGAAGGGGGGAAACGCATACAGGAGGGCCCCCGTCCATTCGAGGAGGAATGCGTCCGAAAGAGAGCCCGGCTCGCGACCCCTGAGCGAGCAGAACCTCGGGCACTTCGCGTTCTGCGCTGACGCAAAGAGGTCCAGATGGGGAACACCCCACACGCGGAAAATCCTGTCCACCACCTCTGGGTGGAGAGACCATTCGTATTGTGGTAGGAATGACCTGCTGAGGCGGTCCGCCTCGTCGTTCCTGACCCCAGGCAGGTGAGAGGCGGTTAAACAGAAATTGCATCTCACCGCCAAGTCCCAGAGTCGGAGCGCCTCCTGACACAACACCGAGGAGCGCGCCCCCCCTTGCTTGTTGATGTAATACATTGCAGTGGTATTGTCTGTCAACACCTGCACCATTCTCCCCAATAAAGAGTTGCGAAACACCTCGCATGCCAGTCTGACCGCCCTCAATTCTTTCACATTGATATGGAGGGCCAATTCCCCCCGGGACCAGCGACCCTGCGTGGTCAGACCACCGGTGATATGGGCTCCCCACCCCCGGTCCGATGCGTCCGTGATCAGGGTGACCGAGGGGGTGGAGGCCCTGAAGGGGATCCCTTCCAACACAGTCCTGGGGTCCAGCCACCAAGTCAGTGACCCCAACACCCAAGGGGGCACCGTTACCACCTTGCTCAAAGCATGCCTGCTGGGCATGTAAACCCTGGACAGCCAACCTTGGAGGGGCCTGAGCCTGAGGCGGGCCAACCTCACCACATAGGTGCACGAGGCCATGTGGCCTAACAGCTGCAGGCAGTGCCTGGCTGTAGTCGTGGGGCACCTCTGAAGCTGCGATATTATCGCTGTCATGGCTTCGAACCTCGAACGTGGGAGGGAGGCTTTTGCCTGCACCGAGTCCAGGTGGGCCCCTATGAAGTCTATGCGTTGCACCGGACGCAGCGTCGACTTCTGCTCGTTTATGAGCAGCCCCAGAGCATGGCAGGTGGACTGGACGAGAGAGACCGCCTCGCACACTTGCGACTTGGTCTTGCCCCTGATTAACCAGTCGTCCAGGTAGGGGAATATCTGGACCCCCCTGCGCCGCAGGAAGGCCGCCACCACCGCCATACACTTGGTGAACACTCTGGGGGAGGAAGACAGGCCAAAGGGCAAGGCCGTAAACTGGTAGTGGCCACCAGCTACCACAAACCTTAGGTACCGCCTGTGGGCGGGAAGGATGGAGACGTGAAAGTACGCATCCTTCAGGTCGAGGGCGGCAAACCAGTCCCCTGGGTTTAGAACGGGAATGATGGACGCTAGGGATACCATGCGGAACTTCAGCTTTCTTATGAACCTGTTGAGCCTGCGCAGGTCCAATATAGGCCTGAGGCCTCCGTTGGCCTTGGGAACGAGGAAGTACCTCGAATAGAATCCCCTCCCCACCTCGAGTGGTGGAACCACTTCTATGGCTCCTTTGACTAGGAGGGATTGAACCTCCTGAAGGAGTAATTGCTCGTGAGATGGGTCCCTGAAGAGGGACGGGGGGGGTGGGGAGTGGGGAGGGGAGGCCAGGAGCTGAAGGGCATATCCCCAGCGCACGATATCGAGGACCCACTGGTCCGATGTTACCTCCCGCCACAGGCCGAGATACGGCTTGAGCCTGTCCAGGAAAGGCGGGGAACCCAGGGAACATGAGACGGTGCCACCCTCGGAGACACCGTCAAAATTGTCTCTTCCCCTTAGGGCCCTGAGAGGGTCCTTTAAAGGAAGAGGAGGACGGCGGCGGGCGATCGCGCCGTCCAGAGCCCTTGGTCCTATCCCTGCCCCTTGCGGTGGGGAAGGGCCTAGGCTGCGGCCTAGACTGCTGCCGCTGACGTTGCGGCGGTTGCTGCGGCTGCTGGCGACTCTGCAGTCTAGCCGCCTGGGGCGTGTACAGGCCCAAGGAGCGCAACGTTGCCCTCGAGTCCTTGAGAGCGTGCAGCTTCTCGTCCGTCCTCTCCGAAAAGAGGGCGGCTCCATCGAAGGGTAGGTCCTGGATGGACTGCTGCACCTCCAACGACAAGTCTGTGGACTGCAGCCACGCTGCCCGCCTCATTGCAACGGCGGAGGCCATAGCCCTGCTGGCTGTGTCTGCGGCGTCCGATGCAGACTGCAGGGCCGCACTTGCCACAGACAACCCTTCCTCCAGCACCAAACCAAAGTCCACTGCCTGGTCTGGAGGGAGAGACTCCGAAAACCTCCTTAAGGAGTCCCATAGGTTCAAATTGTACCTGCCGAGGAGGGCCTGATGATTGGCCACCCTCAGCTGAAGCGCCCCAGTAGAATAGACCTTCCTACCGTAAAGGTCCAGCCTCCTGCCTTCCTTATTTTTAGGGGAGGCAGTCTGAGCACCCTGCCTGTCTTTTTGGTTGGCGGCATCCACCACCAAAGTACCCGCGGCAGGGTGCGCATACAAGTACTCGTGCCCCTCGGCTGGCACGTAGTACTTCTTCTCGGCGCCCTTAGAGGTCGGGGCAACCGAGGCAGGGGTCTGCCAGACTGACTTAGCCAGGCGCAGGACCCTCTCATGTACGGGAAGGGCCACCCTCGTTGGTCCCTGGGCCCCCACACGGCCGAAGAGGGGGTCCACCTCTTCCTCTAAGACCTTGACCTCAAGGCCAAGGTTCAAAGCCACCCGCTTTAGAAGCTCTTGGTGGGCTTTAAAATCAATGAGCGGGGCTCCTTGGTCTCTTACCGCCGCCTCATCAGGCGATGAGGAGTAAGAAGGGCGGCGGGGCCCAGTGGAGGGTCCCTCCCCAGGGTCCTCCTCCACCTCCTCTTCCCCAGAGGAGCGGTCACCCTCCTGCACCGAAGGTGCTTGCTGAGTTTGGGTGACAGAGGCAGGGGCCGACATAGTTCCCTGCCCCATCTGGGCCGCCCACTGGGCCCATAACGGCCACTGCCAGGGTCCCTGTGGCCAGCTCAAAGGCGGCACCGGTGCCGAGGGCAAAGCCGGTGCCGCAACAGTCGGTGCCGGTGCCGGTAGCAGTATTGGGTCCGGTGCCGGCTGCGGTGCCGGCTGCGGTGCCGGCTGCGGTGCCGACGACCATACACGTTCCTGACGTCGGGTCCGGGACCCCGAGTCAGGAGAACGCAGGCGGTGATGACGCCGGGAAGGAGCGCTCCGAGACCCGCCACGCGACGATCTCGAGGAGCGACTCTGACTTCGGTGCCGACGAGGCGACGCCGAAGAAGGCGACCGGTACCGGGAAGTCTTTCGCCGCTTTGATGCTGGGGAGCGGTGCCGAGAACGCCGTCTCGGTGCCGAGTCAGAACTCGACGACGAGGAGAGGTGCCGCGACGAAGAGCGATGTCCGGAGCGGTGCCGGGACCTGGAACGGTGCCGGGAGCGGTGCCGGGACCTGGAGCGGTGCCGGGAACGGTGCCGCGACGCGTCGTCCGAGGACGAAGATGGAGAGGAGCTTCCGAGCTCGACTCTCCTGCGTCGGGTGGTGGGCGGCCTGTCCACCGGTGCCGGGGCCGCCCACCCTTCGGGGCCCCCCATCGCGGGTTTGCCCCGGGAAACGGGCCCTGGCTCTCTCCGGTGAGAGAGTGCCGGAGGCGTAGGCAGCTCCAACAAAGCCTGAGCCGCCTCGATAGCCTCCGGCGTCGAAGGGTCCCGTATAGGGGGTCCCCCACTTCCAGGAGTCGGGGGAGCCTCCCTAGTAAGTGTCGGTGCCGGGGCCGGTGCCGGAGCAGGGGCCGGTGCCGGAGCAGATGCCGGCGGCACGTCCATGAGGAGGAGCACCTCCGAACTCGACCCCGGCCGCTCCTGCGGTGCGGGGGAGCGCTGCAAGCGTGGATGGCGCTTCTTCCTCTTCGGCACCGAGACCCCCGGTGCCGGAGGCGCACTCCGCACCGAAGACACACTCGGTGCCGGAGTAGTCCGCGATGGCTCGGACGCCGGACTTAACGCGGACTCCATCAGAAAAGCCCTAAGCCTCACTTCACGCTCCCTCTGAGTCCGAGGCTTAAAGGACTTACAGATACTGCACCGGTCTCTCCGGTGCAGTTCCCCCAAACACCGCAAACAACGGTCATGGGGGTCGCTAGCTGGGAAGGCCTTGCCGCAGCTAGCACATGGCTTGAAGCCCGGCGAACCCGGCATAGCCGGGACGCCTTGAGCCCGAAGGCTCCCTAACTAACTAAAAACCCTCACTAACTAAAAACTAACTTAGTTCAGGGTGAACTGATAAACTAACTACTCACTTTTAAAGGAGAAACACAAACTGTTGAAGAGCAGGGGTAGTTCTCAACTGGCCGTCACGGGCGGAAAGAAGGAACTGAGGAGGGGAGGGGCCGGTCCCGCTATATGTACCGCCACATAAGGGCGGGACTCCAGGGGGCGCTGAGACCGGCCCCTGCAGGGGCTGCTAGGAAAAGTTCTCCGGAAGGCTGTGCACGAGGGCGCGCACACACCTAAGTGGAATGCATCTGAGCAACCACTCGAAGGAGAATTCCTATTGAGTTTTAAATTTTTGGTAAGGTTATGAATGCTGCACCAAAACTATAAATGGAAGAAATATTTATGTATTGTTAAATGTCTTCTTTTTAAAGTGCTCTTTTTGTGTTTTTTGATATTTGTATTATTCCAGAAAAACAGTTTCCATGAAACATTACAGTAAAAATATCCATAGTTTTTGAGTTATATAACTATCAAGAACATGTACGGAAGCAAAATTCAGGTATTAATTTTTTGCCTCAACAGTCATCATGAATCGGTTTTTTCTTTTTTTTTTTCCGTTGTGTGTCTCGCTCTCTCTCTCCCCTTTATTTTTGTTTTATTGAATTATTTAATAGCTAGGGAAGAGAAACTTTTTTTAAAAAAAACCTTATTCCATGTGAAAATCATGTAAAAATGGAAGCATGATCTACATCAGCATGTCCTGGGGAAAGGCAGCTGACAGCACAGAATAGAGTTCTGCTGCCTACCGCTGCTCCCAATAGTAGAGATGGCACACGTTTACGCGTGCATGGCATGCTGGCTGAGTGGGCCTGTGTCACCTTATGGCTGATATGCAGAGGAGAGCTGTTTGCTACTACTCACCATTAATGGATTGGGGACAGACTTCTAAAAGTATTTAAGTGCCTAAGATGCAGATAGGTTCCTAGTGGGATTTTCAAAAGCACCTAGAGGCCCTGAATTCAACCTCGGCTGACAACACAAGCAACATGTGTTTAATTTATTGATTTTAGATTTACAAAATTCTCATTACAGTACGCCAAGCATGCATTAATTAATATTATATAAAGAATTAAACCAACACATCAACTAAAGATCTCAATCCTATTTAAAAAAATCTCAGAAAATGCCCCCTCTTTCTCTAAAGAAGCTAATCTTCTACAACCCGGCCCCCCAGGGAAAAATATATGATATGAACAGCACCAACTGCTTTTACATGCATTCCCTAGTGGAAAACCATTTTAGATAGTTACACATACAGGAGCAAACTGTAGTTTGCTCTGTGCGGGTGCACTAGGGAGCATAAGGGATGGTGTAGAGAGCATTTAACCTCCTCTAGCATACCTGTGTAGGATGCATCAGCCATGCTGAAGGAATTGCTCTTTAAACCACAGAGGATTAGCTAGCACAGCCTGTGGTACATTATATCCCAAAGAGGGCATGGCTGGATGGGTTAACAGTGGGGTCTGATTCTCACACAAACTGGATAGTACCTGAGGGCCAATACTGGGGGAGTACACACTGTATCTTTCAAGAGCTGTTGCTTTCTGAGTGCATCGGAGTGCCTGCATTCTACCTGACTAGCACCACACTGGCATAATGATTCCATCTCTACCCACTCCAGTGCTACTCTCATCATACACCGGTGCACCTCTGGTTGTGCGTGTAACTTCGCCCATGGTGCAAGGATGCTGGGAAGCATACTATACATACGTGTTCAAAGGTCTACGAAAGTGTCTACAGTGCCCAACCAGCCAAAATTTCACACCCTACCGTCTACTGGGAAACACAGTGCTTACAACTCTGCTTTCTCTGCCATGGTGCTGGCCCTTCTATTACTGCTGTAATATACTCTTTAAAAAGATTTAGTACCTTTAACTGGGATTCATCCTCCCAGAGAAAGAACTATAGCCTCCCAGTCTGATGCAGTGTGCATCAAGCCACACTGATGCAATGTCACCACATAAAGATGCCGTGACGCAAAAACAGGTTGGGGGAAGTGGGAAAATTTCCCATTCCAAATAATATTTGTGATTTTTAACACCCTGCAAGCTAATTTGGCAAGACAAGGAACAAGCCCTCCAAATCCAGTACCCGTGAACAACAGCAACAGCTGTATTGGTCATGGGCCGTAAGCAACTAATGGACTTTGATGTAATCCAGAAAACATCATCCTCTATAACACATTCAAAATTGTGGACCACAAGCAGAATCAGTAGCGGCAGTGACTATTATTTAAAAAGACACAGGTAAAGAACTGCAGGCTTATTAGTCCTGTTTTTATTCAACAATTTTTAAGCATCCAGGGGGCCCATTATTTGCCACTCTTGCACCAATACCCCCACAGTAATGTGCATTTTAAAAACAATTCTGTTTTATTATAAATAAATTGCAAGAATATTGCAGTATATACAATTTTAAAAACACTACGGAGCAGTCAGCAATAGGCACAGTTGTATTTACAGTCCCAAAGAATTCAACACACTGTTAACATTCAACCTCTCTAGATATAATCTGGAGTGCACTAACTTTACATAATCAAGTCCGTTAAGGAGTATAAGAAACATCACATACATACATACACAAAATTCTCGGCATCCATAGAGTGAGATAAAACATATGGAACTCACATGTCCTCAACTGTGATATCTTTCAGGATCTGGCAGTAATCCACATTCCACACTGCCTGGTCGTCCCAAACTTTGGATGCCAGTAGAATTGCACCCAGTACAATTCGCTTCCAGTTTGCTGGACAAATATCTATCTCTGCGTAAGTTAAAAGTCTTTCAAGATATACCTGGGAAAACATGTTATAACCAAAACTTAGTATATTTTTCTACTTAACAGAAATATTAAGGGGAAAAAAGTGTGTTCTAAAACAACCCATTCCACCTACTTAAACTCAGTGATTTGATTCCGTAACATTTATTTTGGAAAGGAAAGAAGGGTATAAATCTGTTCATACAAAACCCAACTAAAGGGTGAATCTGGTCATTTCATGTTTTGGTTATGACTTCTTTCCTTTCTGACCTTAATCTTAGCACAAGAAAACAAAATTTCAGCACAGTTGCAATTGTCATTAATGTATCCACTCATGTCAAAGGCATTCAAATGCTGATTAATATAACTGAAGAAAACAAGGTCAGGCTAACAATGCTGAGCACTGATAATTATATAATAATTTAAGCCATGGGTCTATTCCAGGAGAATCAAGCAATATACACTTATAAACAATTACATGTGATGAGAATTACACAGAACAACTCTTTTATATTGGTCTGCACATTGAGAATGGTGGGATCCTAATTGTCCTGTTGAAATCATATTGGTTTAATGGACTCTGAATCTATAAAAGGCCTCGAGTGTCCCATACATTATACCTATGCCACTGACACCAAAGAGAAAGATCAGATACAGTCTCAGTGAAAGGATTTTGCCTCTCTCTCACATGAAAGAGTTTCATACATTTCTTCTGTTATTCGGAGATTACTTCCAAACCTTGTAATAAACACTTGGGTTATTTTTTCATACTATCCCCTTCAATACAAAAAGGAAAAGCAATAAACATGTTATGCGAAAACAATAAGGACGCTCTGATTTGTAGGGTCTTATGGGTAAAGTTGCTATAATGCATGACCTTGCAGAGTAGCTATTTTCCATGAAGATGAGAAACTCTAGAGCTTTAAGAGATGTCAAGAACAGCAAGGACCTAGAAAGGTGAATGAAGCTGGGCCTCGCAAGATCCTTAAATCAACATGTGGCATTGGAGCTGGTTGGGCTATTTAATCTTTAGCTATAAATGTGCTGAGCTTGAAACCTACTCTGTTGTGTGTAAATTTAGTGCATGTCTGTTTATTACCATAGTGTTAGTTTATTATAATACTTCACACCCAATTAACTCACTAAATATCTCCCTACCATTTGGAGATTGGTTCGCTGTTATGTGGGATGCAACATGCTATCATGCACTTCTGTGCCTGGCTAGTATTATTTCCATTCAGGTCACAGAAAAGGTTTGGTCAATGGACACAAACTTCAGACTGCACATAAAGCTGTCATCGAAGCCAAAGAATTTTGACTTTTCTGCTTCACTCACTGATTTTTTGGTTAGGGATTCATTTTGAAAAGATTGAACACCTAGCTCATAGACAGATGACTGGCTTTCTAACTGCCTGCTAACAACCCAATTACTAGGAAACAGGAATCCATGGAAATACCACTGTTTCCAAATAAGCACAAAGACTGGTATTACTCCTGTAACTGCACAAACATGAAATATGGAGAGCATCTGACCCTTAATGTGGTGAAACTTTTAATTATCTCAGACTACCGTATTTACATTTTGACATAAAAGAAATATATATAAGAATCAAAATTCAATATTGTTTGTTGCTATTTAAAAACAGAGAAAGAAGCAACTGTGCATAACATGAGGTCTTGTGATCTCAGAATTGGTTAATTAATGTACTTGTACATCATTATTGTACCTTTTAAAACTACAATTATAAAGAAAAATTTGCTTTTGGAGCTTTGCCCATGTAAGCACTCCAGGTGGTATATGAAAATAAGTACTATGATTAAATCACATTTTAAGAGAATAAAAGACACCCACTGAAAATTATACAGAAAAAGTGGCAAATCCAAAACAAGGAAACAGATGTGGAAAGAAAGGTAAAAGTGAAGCGAGGGGGACGGATTTGGATGTCCAGAGGAATAATTTCAACATTGAAGGGCCCATCACTATGACTATCAACCTGCTAAGATCAACGTTCCAATGATGGGATCTCTGAAAAAAAGCTGGTGAAAAATACTTCACATGTAGCCAGGGTCCCACACCATGCAATGGTGCCAATTTAAAATAGATCTGCCACTTTATGAACTGCCAGTGTAAAGTGCGTAAGGCAGGTGTTGCACAATTACAGTTGTTCATAATGAAGAGTGAATCTGCTTGCTGGTTCGAACAAGCCACAATCAACAGGAATGTCCTGTTGTAAGCCTGGTTAAACAAGAGACTGAATTTCAGGAAAATGCCAAGTAATACATTAGAAGAAAACTCAAAACAGATATTCAATGGGACGGAGAAACTTATGAAAGCTAAAATGCCAAAGAGACGTAGGGCCAAACTCAGCCACGTTGTAAAATGGGGCAACTCGACTCACGTCAATGGAGTTATACTTGCTTTATGTCAGCACTGAATTTGATCTCCACAGTGATGGTGAATAGCATATTAGTTTTAAATTTGCAAAGGGAGATGGCAGAAAATTCAGCTAACATCATTTCGAGCTTCATAGAGAGAGTCATATCACATCACACCAAAAAGGGAAGTAGCAGTCCCTTTCTACACAGTCCTAGTTTGATCACAACTAAAATATTGCATTCAGTTCTAGGAAGAAGCAGAAAAGTACTGACCGACTGGAGGGAGATGAGAAAAGATCAAGGAAAATAATCAGAGAGAGGGGAGGAAATATTAGAAGAGCTAAAAAGATTATGGACGTGAAATAGAACAATCTACAGATATTTGGAGTGTAAACACCTAGAAGAAAGAAGAATTATTTAGCAATCGGGATATAGACTAGGAGTAACAGACTAAAGTAAATAAGAGAAAATTGGGGTTGGAGAGGCTATTCTCCTTCGGGTAAGGAGGTACGGCCAGAACCCTCTGCTGGGGGGGCTGCAGCTTTCAAAAGAGGTTAGGGCTCAAGAGGACACTATTTTATTCTGCTTAGGTTCTTATACTACTCTCATCATCATCATGGTCTTTGAGCACCATCTAGTAGTGCATTGAGGAATGTGACTGCCATCGGCCGTCTGGCTGGTTCTCTCTCTTATCCTCTTATCCAAAGTAGAGAACTGTGCGTGCAGTTTAGTGTTCTGTTTTGGTGGGTTTTTGTTGTTTTAAATGTACATGCTATTATGCACTTAGGTTGGAGAAGGCAGATCTGAGAAGTGTGCCTGGCACCTGGGAGAGCAAGCTAGTCAGGTTTGTAATGGTCCTTAGCTTTGGGAGTTTCTTCCCCACTCTCAGACCAGCTCCCAAGAAATCTCTGTCTCCTTCATATCTTATTGATAGAGAGTTAAATTGTGTCAGAGGAATGGAGTTTGTTGGCTTCAGTCTTCATCCCAGAGCTTTGGATGATCTCTTAGATATGCTGCGTTCAGGATATGAAGCGCCTTGAAAATAAGACTCTGAACTTGACTCTCAATTCTACAGGAAGCCAGTCTGGAAATTGGAAAACAGGTCTCTCATTCTCATGGTAGCCTGTGTTGCTGAGGAGACACGATCCAATGTTCTGCCAGTGGAGGCTCCTTGGGAGAGATGCTAAATCAGCATCAACTTTTGGAGCTGTCCCAGCTGGCTCTGGGCCCATTTCCAGAGCAATACTTTTGGGTGACTTTCACTTTTGTATCCCTAATTCTAAGTAGATTTACTTGGGACAAGGAACCAAAACCTGGCTTCCACTGGCACAAGCCAAGAAACGGATCTGGGAGCAAGAAAAAAAGATGGTAGGTATTTACTAATGCAACTCCCATTAGTATTGACATCAGTCGGGCAACTAAATCTCTGCACATTTAGCACTGGGGTAAACACAGATCTGCTAACTTATTTCAATTCAATTTTTGTATCAAATAGACCCAAGATGTATTGTGCTTTTATAATATGATTACTATGTTCGGTATGTTCTGGTTACTATTACTCTTTCTTTCTTAACTTACAAAAAAATACACCCTGTCTGTATTTTCATGCGTTTAAGATCTATTGCTATAAAGTTGACAAATTTAAGTAGTTCAATTTAGGGAAGTGTGTTATAAGATGTACTAATTTCTCAGAATACTGAAGGAAATAAATCTGTATCTTAAGAATCAGGAGAAGCAATCTGTCATCTTTAGTGAAGACTCATCGCCAAGTGACTATTTTCAGTAGATTTTTCTGTTTACAGAACCATAACTAATACTATGTAATTACCACAAATGGCATCCAGAACCCATGAATTTAATTACCTTCACCCACTTAAAACGGTTTGATTCATCTTTAGGAACAGTACTATTGCCTTAACAGATTGCAGAAATTGTGGTAATAGCACTTTATTTAGGCAGATGCAAGTCCACAATGCTTCCCTAGCTAAACATTCATGGAGCTGGATTCTAAAAACTAAAAGCACTTGCCTGCCCCAATTCACTCCTTTTCTTCTCAGTACTCCAGAACCTCCAAAACCCATCTTTACTCCATTATCATTACTACTAGTGTGACCCATCTGACTGCAGCAAGCATGATTACAGAGTTTACAGTCTGGCTCTCGGGTTGACTGCAACATGACTGTAGAATGGTGAGCTCAGTTCTTATTTAAACAAACACCACTGGGTAAAAAAACATTGGTCAAATAGAACACCACTTTGCTTCTATCATCCCAGACTGCAAAACAGGCAGGACCCTGTCACCTCCCACCACCCCTGATATTTTTTTTGTTCATTTTTTAAACACCAACTGCACTTCAATCTTGAAAAAAAACCTTATTTACATATTTTGGTTTCTTGAATGCTCTGCTCTACTGTGGAAAATCTTAAGTGATGCTCATTCTAAAAATTTCTTATTTTGAAATATACAGTGCCCCCAAACTCCAGAAGCACTGGTCCTTATATTAAAACAAACAAAAAACCTTTTCTTGATATATCTGTTACCTCAGTTGGCTGTATCTGCATGTCTGTATTGCACATTTGTCCATTAATAATGTCAGGCCCCAGCTACATATAACAGATTCTCCAGTAGCAAACTTGGTATCTTTGTTGTAACCACAACTGAAATTCTTGGACATCTTGCGTAAGTAACTTTTGGGCATTTTTAATAATACAAACATAAAATAACAGAATTAAAGCTAAACTCTCCGTCCGAGTAGTAATAATTCTGGCTTTTTCTTGGCCCTTTCACAGATTTACATCAAATATCTGATTGGAGGTTACACTCAGGACTTTAGCAGCCTAATATTTTACGCATAAATTAAACTGCTTAGGTGACATTTCTTTGTTGAGAATACTGTTCTGGTAGAATCTGAATAATATTTATTATATACTTCAAAACTCACCAACAGGATGCAAGACTTTCTGATGGAGGAGAAGACTGGAATTGACATGGTATTGATTTGTTTGCTTTGAATGAGAAGTAAGTAATATTTGGAATTTCCATCCCATGGAAAATTCTAATAGTTCTAATTTTGTTTTCTTTCCAAATTGGGACAAAACTTTGCAATACCAAAATTTTTGCGCAGAGAAATATCCAAAAAAAATTCTATTCAGAAATATCAAAGCATTTCATTTCAACATTTTCTGATCCAAACCAAACATTTATATATTCCCAAATCAAAATGTATAATTTTGGCTTATTGAACTGACCTGAAATGCTTTGTTTTGGGTCAGTTCAACATTTAAAAGCACTTCCCCCATTATGAGGAACAGCATCATAGGAGTTACTTTTCAAGATCCTGATGTCCCATCCTCCTGCATAGGTCAGGCTCCCTGGCCAGACTACATCTCCCATGATGAAGTATTTCATTTTGATTTTTCCCCAATGAAAATCTAAATTATTTTGGAAAAAAATCAAAATTCTCCTGAAGAAAAGGTTGATTTTGAAGAAACCACATTTTCTGTTGAAAAATCATTCCAATGGAAAATTTCCAACCAACTCTGCTTTTAATGGTTGTTTTTATCATCACACAAAATGGAGGCTAAGTAGGAAGCGCTGAAAAGAAATAGCTGTCACTATTGCAACCCTGGCAAGATTCTGACAAATTGTGATTCTGCCAACAGTGGTTTGAGTGGCAGGTTAGATGTCTCAGTGAAAGAAGTGTAAGTGATTTGGTATTCCTTTCCTGTCCTGTCCTGCAAAATGCAAGAACTCTCTTGACCTGCACAGTTCTGCACTGAAAGCATTTAATTTTGCAACACAGCTTCACAAAAAGGCCCAATCCTGCAAGATGCTGACCACCTTCTGAAATCAACAAGAACTGAAGGAACTTGTGGGATTGGGCCATTGAAGGTCCTTTGGAACTGAGTGTCTAAAGTTAGACACCTAAATAGGGTGACCAGGTAGCAAATGTGAAAAATCAGAACATGGGGTGGGAGACTATAGGTGCCTATATAAGAAAAAGCCCCGAATTTCAGAACTGTCCCTATAAAATCAGGACATCTGGTCACCCTACAGCTAACTGATCCAGTGGCCCAATTTCTAGAGGTGCTGAGCACTACTTGCTGTAGTCAGTGACAGCTACAGGTGGTCTGAAACTTCGGGGAGGGGATGGGGGGGGATGGAAGAGGGAATCAAGCCACTTTTATTGAGATGCCTAAATACTAAATATGCATTTAGGTGCCAAAGTTAGAAAATGCTAGCCTAAGGCCTTTAGAAATCCCAGTCTGCTTAAACATGATCCCAGTGGAGCAATGATGTGGTCATGGTAGAGGTTAATTATGTTCAAAATAATTTATTGCAGATTTGGATATAGTGAACTAGCTATGGAGAAAACTTTAGCAGAAGTTCTGTTTTAGACTAGATCATGATATCTTTACTGAAAGAAAGGTGTGGGATCAGTTAAAGGGTAGGTTCAGAATGCCCATTACATCGCCCAACCCAATTCAGGTAAACTGCTCAACAGGTCAGAGGTGGGAGACAAATTTGCTTAGTTTGCTTCAAATTTACTATCCAGTCAAAATGGCTAATTACGTGGTGAACAATTTATACCACCGGGACTATCACTGAGTAAACTAAATGCCTGATTAACTATTGCACTTTAAAAAGATAACAGAAGCACACGTGTAGCCTTAAGAATTAGGTATTTCTAATACAAAAGTCACTTGTCAGCAATTCTTGAATGTTTTAGGAGAGAGAGAGAGAGAAAGCAAGTGGGCAGCCAACCTATGTCTCACTGAGTTGATGGGAATCACCTGGCATTATTGGAATTCTCAGACGAAATACCAGCAGTAGGAGCAAGGAGTCTGCCAAACATACCTTCATTTCTTATCAGCCAACAATAAACTCCAGCAGAGAAGGAAAAATGAAGGACCTTTTTAGCACCATAAATGTAGAAACTGAGCCTCTTCTCAGGATGTTTTTTCAGTGCTGTATTTTACCAGGGAAACTTCATTGACTTCAGTGGAGTCACTGGATTTGAGCTGTTGCATGTGACAAGGGAATCCAGTCTTTGGTGTTTAAGGTTCCAATCCTTCAGCTGTTACTGTGCAGTTGGATGGTGTGCCTCTATGGACCCCATCTGCTCCAGTGGAGCTCTCCGTGAGCACAGTAATCTGCCTACACACTACCAGTTGTGAGACTGGGGCCTAAATGTTGTTATCCCCATATGCTACGTGAAGGCACAGCTTCCATCCCAACACACATCAACAAAGTAAAAAGGAATAAATACATCTGTCTTTTCACAAGTACAAATGTTTGGGGCATCCCAATGCCTGAAACTGAAAAGGGATTTGCATGGAAAGATTATTGTACATGCTGGTACTAAGATAACTTTTGCTAGGCACTGGAAGATGCTTAAGGGCTCAGATCCAACTATTGAACTGACTGACATATGTTTCTCTTCTAAGAGATTAGCCAGCTCCCTACTGATTCTCTCCAAAAATAACTGTATACTTTGCACTTGCTCAGCTGGGCACCTAAAATGTTCCAGACAGGCCCAGTGCCATCCATTTTGTAGAAGAGGATATCCTGGCATGATACTGCTGGCAGAGGAACAAGCTTATCCAACTTTTAAAAGAGACCAAATGTGAAAAGCAGTGAAGTATTTAACTGCAAAAACCTCTGAAAAAAGGAAGACAAATATAAAAATTAATAATAAATAATAACGAACACCAGATATCCAACATCACACTTTTGGCAAATCAGGAGAAACTCAAATGTTCATAATCTCAAATTCTGCCTCAAAATTTCATCCAGTTCCTCTTGGAAAGAAAGATGCAGATAAAAGACACTCAGACTATTATATGATAGTTATTTTCCGCTCTCCTTGTAACACTGGGCCTCTCTGTCCCTTCCCACTGACTTACGTGGAAGTTGTGGGTGTACAAAAAATGGAAGATCAAGACCATTATCTCAGAAGTCTGAAAATAAAAACATATTCCCTAAATGAATTTGTCCTTTTTCCTTTGGGAAAGCAGATTCCGCCCACTCCCTTAAATTTTGTTTCTTTGCAATGTTTTCACTGAAGCAGAAGTCAACACGATTCCATTTTGTTTTCTTCTGTAATTATGCACCAGTGCTACAAAGAAAAGCATTTGCAGTCATTACTGCAGAATTAGAGCAGCTGGTTTTTTTGGTTTGTTTTTTGTTTTTTCTTAAAATCACCACCAGGTATGTGACATTGTATGGAAGCTACAGAACTGTGTCCAACAGGAGTTTTTTGGCTTTGTCTCATTGCTCAAAACAGAAATGGTAGGTAGTGATTTTAAATTTCCTAGACAGTGAATTTAGGACTGAGATATAATCTGGAGCAGATTTTGTCAAATGATAACCTTATGCTGCCACAGGAATCTTTGGACACAATATGTTAACAACATTAAACAAAAGATAAATAGCATTGTTGCAATTTACTTTAAAAAAAAAAAAAGATGACAAGATTTGATTAAATAAGCATCCAGAACAGCTTTTATAAGATTATCAGTAGGAAGAGGAATGGTGGCCAGCATGTGGAAGGGCTTTAATATCTTGAGTTTATCAGATATTCAATACGGTTGTGGCGGCTGTGGAATTCATGTCACTAGAATAGATTAAGGAGCACGGTGGAGGGGAATATTTTGCTAACTGAGTGCCCATTCCTTCCCTTCACATGACTGTCCTCTTACCCTAGCTACCACCTTAATGATTCACAATGGGCTATTAAACAATGGATAATGTGGCTTCCAGTTCAATAAAGGACACCTTTCCATTCTCAAGAAAATCCACTCCCATCTGGTGAAAATGGTTTGCAGACACCCAGCAAAAGCAATAACCAAGAAAGGAAATAGCTTTCTCCTCCATACATCCACTTAGCAAGTCAGATATAAATGTTTTTCAATGAAACAGAAATTCATTAGCAGTCAAAAGTCAGAATGCTCATTGTAAACGCAGCCAGTAACTGCAAAGGGAGTGCAAGCTTTTTTCCTCCACACGTGTACATACTTCATTATAATGAAACTGTCTTGCAGAGACACAGCAAACCACTAAGCATTAGACTCTCCTCATGAGGAGGTACTGCAGGTGGGGTGAACTCTCTCTCTACAGCTCTGCAGTGCTCCCTTTATTCTGCTGTTGAAAACCTGACTGTCAGGGATAAGGAGAACGTGGGAACATTTGGTTGCATTCATTAAATCCAAGCATTTCGTATGGCAACTTAGATTACCTTATGTAATTACAACACCCCCACTGCTGTGGCATACTGCGGAGATGAACATGATACAGATGCTGAATATGAGGGTGATCTAGGCACCCTCAAATATCTTTTGTATCTATAGTTATCTAAGTTTTACAGAAATAATGTTGTCTATCTTAGGTACTCACCTGGCCTATATTACCATATTATCTGAGCAACTCACAATCGTTTATGTATTCGTCCTCACCACACCCTGTGAAGCAGGGAAGTGCTATCACCTCCATTTTACAGACAGGGAACTGAGGCACAGAGAGGCTAATTGATTTGCTAAAGTCACGCAGGAAGTCTGTGGCAGAGCACAAAACGAAAGCCCACAGCATCATCCTTCCTCCCCATTTCTAGTGATCAGACTTCGTCTATGTTTGTAGGACAAAGTGACAACATATAAATAGTGAAGACACCTATGTAGTATATTGTTTTCCTTGAGCTATGGTAATATTAATACTGAGCACTTATATTGTGCTAGCCGATTAAGCAGTGACATTACTAGATCCTGCCACTACTGCCCAGCCAGCAACATGCAACCTTGAGAGCAAAGTTGGAGATATGCTTGGTGGAAAATGGGGACATTCGCTCAGGTTTCAGCAAGGACTGAAGTACCTCCTAGAGAGGAAAGAGAACATACACCCATTATTCCTTCCATAAAGCCAAGTCACAGCTTAAGCATAAGCCAACTATTCACCAAGACAAAAATGTTATTTAAATGAGTTTTAATCAGCAATAAACTGCATTCCATCAATTAATGTTGTTTCTGTGGTGCTATTTTGAAAATAAATAACGTGAGTTAGCATTTTAATTGTGTCAGCCTCAGATTTTCATTTCCTCACCCATCAGTACAAGGAATCTCTTGGCAGCCTTAGACGGCTTTGTGGAAATTAAATATTTTTGTTTAATTATAAATGGGTATTGCTGTAATATTATAGGCTTTAATTGAAATATTTTAATTAAGCACTTGGAGCATCACAATGGAGGTTCCCCCTCCCCCAGAAAGCAGCTTTTCTGACACAGGCTGGAGTTTCATTTCACTCAATTCCTTCATCAGGTGTACAGACTGCAATCTAACCCACCATTGCTACTGTTCTTGCATCTCAGACAGCATTGCCTGGGTACGTCTGCATATCAAGGCGGAAGCAGACAGCAGTGCATTCACCTCAAGACACCCAACATGCTTAGAGCTTGGTTAATATTTGTTTTTAACAACAATTTATTAAAGAGGAACTGGAGAAAAAAAACAACAATTCGAGTCTCTTACTTAAGATGCATTGTGATCTGCTTCCCCATAGACATACTGCCTGAGTGTGGGCAAGCCTCCAAGAAGGAATGAGTGGCAGACAACAGATCAGATTGCAGTCTGATGTGGGAACTTACTACAATGAAACACAGGCTTATGTAGGGGAGGCTGCTCTTTACCCACAGTCAACATCTCAAAACTCAAAAGCACTTGGCAGATTTTGGCTAACGTTTGTAATGTAACAGCAAAGCCAATTTAGGTGGTTTTGTTTTTTTGTTTTATTTTAAAAAGCAGATTAATTTCCATATAATCAGAGAGATTGGTTTCTAGGGCCCCCACTGCTGGAAAGGGTGACAGACAAGGAAATGGAAGTCAGGGGTGAAGGGAGAATATTTAACCAATGAATACTGTGGTGTTAAAAAATACTACTGCATCATACTTATAAAACGCATTTCATCCAAAGGTTTGAAAGCACGTTACTGACCCCTTATTTACAGACAGTGAAACTGGAGCATAGGCAGATTAATACTCTGATCTGGAAAAGTGCTGAGCATGTGCAGTTCCCACTGAGTTTACTGGAGAGTGCGGGTGCTTTGCACCTCTGAACATGAGTGTCTTGCCCAAGATCTCACAACTAGGAGTCTACAAGGTCTCAACAGCCAGGAACAGAAAGTTCAGGGCTCAGGTTCCTAGGGATGCTTGCTAATTAAGACAAGAGAATAGTCAATAATTCAAACGGTATGTTTAACTGCTGATCAAAATCAAAACGGTTAGCTGTGGGTTTTCATTTTTAATGGTTTCTCTACAACACGAGTGGAGGGCTCTGTGTTTTCCACAAATGTGACCCCATTAACAAGATTGCTATGGAAAAACTTCACTTGGAGCAGTCACTAATTATTGCTATGCATAATAAAACCCTCTCTTTACAATTAGAATGAGGGATCTCTTTCACAATGCCTCAGAGAATGTAAATTTGGATAACAGGTGTTCATGTAAGAGCATTCCACTGTACTTGACAGAAAGCTCTTTAAATTAAGTACTACTTCTATAGGAGAGAGACAAAGCAATAAACTCATTGAATAAAACTATGGATAGCAGCTGGGCCGAGCAGTTGACTAGCAGCACACTCCAATAGTCACGTGCGTCAAAACAGCAAGGGCTGTACGGTGAACATTGCACTAATCTCCCCATATCCCCAGTCTCCTACTGACCAGCACAAGTGGTGCTAACAGACTCTGGAGGGAGCCATCCCACCAGAGAGGGAGGGTTTGCAGCGATGCAAGGCTAGAGAGATTGTCAAAGAGGAAGAATGGGGTCCAACTTTAAGGCTTTGCCTCTCCAATTTCACCTCCTGCCCCCCAAAAATAAACCTGGTAAAACTGTCCTACAAACTCACTCCGAAGAGGTGAAAATATCCAGCATGTTTGCTTTTTTAAACTCTAATCCAAGAATGTAGCAAAAACTGTGCCTGAAACCTGAAGAGCCTCACCAGAGTCAGAGGATATAAATTTCAGGCCAGATTCTCAGCTGGTGGAAATCAGCCTAGATCCATTAGCCCATGAAGTCAATGGAGCTATGTCTATTTAAGCCAGCTGCAGATCTGGCCCTTCATCTTTAGCATGCTATTTTTAGGTAGACAAATTTCATCCTGAATTACTCAATTGTTCACTGATCTGACACGTACGCAGCAAGTAAAAACAGCAGCCATCAACATGCTCCAGTCACTCATGCAGCCCTTTGTGCATCCATAGCTCTTATTAATACCATTAAGCTACTGACAGTTGTCAAAGAGTTTTTGCTGGAAGCCATGATGATACACTGTAAACCTGACCAAAGTGGAATGGTTTCAGTACCTAAAATTCCCACCTGGCCAAGACACTTACCTCACCTGAGGTTTATATTAGTCAGCCTGTTGGCCTGTAATGTTATCACACTGTGTGAGCAAGATGTAAAGCTGAGCACGTTACACATGCTATACAGCCTCCTGTAATACTTCAATATTTTATTCTCCAAGACAAAAAATGCACTATTTTTTTCTTCAAATAACTTCCTTAGTCTCTACACAAAGTGTGATGAGAAAAAAGACCTTAACAATATCCAGCTCTGCACAGCTGCACAGAACGAAGCTCAGGGAACAAGGGTGGATCTGTTGAATGATTGATGTCATTTCACAGACACTCACCAGTGTGACAATGGCACATTCAGCAGTCAGTTGAGCAGCACTGAACAACGTCCGAACAAAGCGGTAAATCTGTTTCTGCTCTGGGTCATGTTTGTCATAATCTGGTGGCACTTCGGTTTTCTGGGGAAGAAATATTTTCAAATAGATGACTGAATCAAAAACACAGGCACAGGGAAATGTAGCGGACTCAATCTCAGGAAGGACAAGAAGAGGTAGATGAGTTTACCGAAAGGGGGTGAAGGTTTTCATCAAAAATATCTAAGAGCATCCTTCCATCTGTGTCCCTGAAAAAGAAAGAGAAACATTGCAATTTCATTGCCAGCATAAGACTGTGCCTGCCATTCACAAATTAAAGCAAATAATCATTCAGTGTATTTGTGCTGGCCATCTTGGCTGTAAGATGGTGATATTTTGGTATTACGAATCCCATCAACTCCAGAGCAGCAAGACATCAGATGCAACTCCACAGACATTAACAACAATCTCTGATTTATTTAGTTAAGAATTTTGTTTGTGTAATTTTGTCATAAATATAAATGATCAGAAAGTTAGGTGTACCAACAGCAGTAGTCAGCACTTTGCAGACAGATGTTGTGCAAGCTGCTTCATGTGGTTTTCTAATTACAGTTTAATCTTTATTTGATGCTTCCTTGCTATTCTGGTCACAGGCTTCTCCTGAATAGAGACTGTTAGAAGTACTTTCTATCTGTACTGAACTATGTGAATCCAGGGAGGTTATAGCTTGGACGTTCAGTGGGCATCTGAGATCACAAAATATATTTAACTAGTGCCCAACATAGGTTTAAGCTCTAGCCCTTCAAGGTAAGGAGTTTGTGCTTTTGAAACTTACTAATGCATGAAATAAACATTTGCTTAAAATGGGACGAATATCTCAGCCTACTGTAAGTAAAGCCAGCATGCAGCACAAAGGTGCTCATCAGCTAAGAAGATATACATTTTGGGCCACATTCTGATATTGTGTGAGAGTAAGCGTACCACCTTATTCCACAAGGAGCCCCACTAGAATCAGTGGTGAATATGGCTGTTATAATTCTGGCCCTTTACAAAGAAAAGGATTCTCTCTCCCCCCCTTCCTCCATGCTTTAGCTGCAGCCCACCAAAAAGGCATTTGCGTGGCCTCCAATACTTGTTAAACAGAAGAATGAGATACAGTAAGTAGGACCCTACCAAATTCAGAGTCCATTTCACTCAATTTCACAGTCATAGGATTTAAAAAGTCATAAATTTCACAGTTTCAGATATTTAAAGCTGAAATTTCACGGTGTTGTAACCCTCAGGGCCCCGACCCAAAAGAGAGTTGTGGGGGGGACTCACAAGGCTATTGTGGCAGGTCGCAGGTATTGCCACTCTTATTTCTGTGCTCCTTCACAGCTCGGCGGCCAGAGGACAGCTGCTAGCCCGGAGCCCAGCTCTGAAGGCAGCGCCACCACCACCAGCAGCAGCACAGAAGTGAGAGTGGCAATATGCCACCCTTAATTTTGTACCACCTCCTCCTCCCCGGCTCCAGGCCCAGCACTCAGGAGTTAAAGACAGGCCTTGAGCTGCCTCTGTGTGTGAGTGAGACTGTGTGTGTGAGAGAGAGAGAGAGAGAGATAACCAGGGGGCCCTGGGTGGTCACCCACTCATCCATCCATAAGGCCGACTGTGTCCCCCTGTAACATTCCCCCACTCCCCATCCCCTACACCATACCACCCTCACTTCTGCACTGCTGTTGGTGGTGGTGCTGTCTTCAAAGCTGGGCTCCCAGCCAGCAGCCACAGCTCTCCAGTCACTCAGCTCTGTGAAATCTGGTCTCCCGTACAATAGCCAGATTTCATGGGGGAGACCAGATTTCACAATCCGTGATGTGTTTTCCACAGCTATGAATTTGGTAGGGCCCTATACTTTCTTCATTGAAAAGAACATTTAGAACTTTCATCTCTTGGGAGTGAAATATTTAACATCTAATTTGAAGTGTTTTGTTATTTGTTTTATTTTTTTCTGAGCACTCAAAAGTATGTTAGGCACTTCACAAGCATGACAGACATGGTCCCTGCTTGATAGAGCTTTATATCTAAATATAAGGAAAGATGCAACAAGTGAGATCAACGAACAATGAAGAAAAGGAACTGGCAGAACAAGGGATGACAATTACAACAATACAGTCACACACTTAGTCAGGTTAACTATGGAAAAACGTAGTAAGGATTGGTCTGATCTGTCAATAGCGTCTCTTGAAAACGTTACTGAGAGACCTGATTGCAGTTTGGGATGTTAGAAAGTTATCTAGTTGTGAGTAAATCTGGTGTGCTGAAGAGAAAAAGAGTGAATTAAATATTTCTTAAATAGTTATTCCCTTGCAAACGAGAGGTCTAATTCAATTCCCATTGAAGTCAGACTCATATTGACTTCTATGGGCACCAGACTGTGCTTGTAAACCAAGGACCATGACAAATATTGATAAGCCCTATATAAACTGCTCCTTCATTTTTGGTCATGGTACTGGGCAACTGAACTTTTACAAAATTATTACTGTTACTGTAGCATGAACAACACTGCTGTCCTCAAATTGTCCCTTTCATCTTGAGTCCCATCTGTACTTTAAGAAAATGTAATAGAGATTCAACAGCAGGACTTCTATAACTGTTTCTGCAGAGTACAGCAGAGGGCGCATTTACAACATGCTGTTTATCAATGCACAGATACAGAAGACATGCAGTAATAAAGAAAGAGTGTGGAGTCCTTTGATGGACTTCAATGGGTTTTGGATCAGGCCTTTACAGCACTTTATAGAGTTAATTTAACTGTTTCCCAGTAGAGGCTGCACAGGCAACTGTTCGTGCAGACCCTTGCACCCCTGCAGAGTCCCACTGTCTTCAATGCTTGACGATCTTCAATGCAAAATTGGGAGCAAAACTAAGTGAGGCCGCCTGCCACCGAGGCACTTAGATACATGCTTATCTTTGAGTATGTGAGTAGGCCCATTGAAGTTAACAAGATTATTCACGTGATTAAATGTAAGCAGGTTTAAGTGTTTTGCTGAAGTGGAGCCTAAACAATTTCCTCCCCTGATGAAAAGACCTGTATAAAAACAAACATCAAAAGGGAAGCTGAGAACCCCTTTTAAAAATGTCAGGAAGTATTATTTAAAAGGTGCTTTTTCAGAAAATAGAATGGTTAAAAATAGTCAATTTACAAAAATTAACTATTCACTTCGTGATATTAAAGAGTTTATTTTTAGATCTCTCTTTTACCTCCTCACATTTTAATCACCACACCTGAGCTAAAACCAAACGAACATTATCTGGTATTGGGACACTTACTTCGGTGACTAATTTTGCTTCTGAGGCTACTAACATTTCTAATGCCATTCCCATTGAACAATCCAACTTTTATTTCATGCGAAAATTTTTAACTACCCATCGACACAATCAATGGTTCCTACAACAAACTTTACAAAAGGACAAACCAGAAGACACAGAAGAACACAGTTTAGGATTTATATTTCGTAATTTGTACTCACATTTTTAATTAGTCAGTGAGCATAGTATGTGTAACTGAAATTGGTATATAGAAAACTGTCTGAATTTTCTAATACTATAATAATTTTGAATTTTGACGTTTAAAGTCATTATTATTATTATTATATTATTTTTTAAAACTGTCAATTTATTCCCACAAGCAATATAAGAGAGAAATCTCTAATACGGGGGAGAGACGGGAGAGTGACAAACTATGAAAAAACATTTAAAAGAAACACTGAACATATTTTTAAAATAGGTATCTTTAACAGGAAACTCATTATTTACATACCTGTTTTTGATGTGGTAATATATTGCAAGAGCTACACTGTAAAGCAAAATATAGAGTTAATGCCTTGGAACTGGATTTAAGATCATAAATATATATATTTTACAAACATAAAAACACACAAATTAAAAACAGCACAAAGCCCAGGTAACCAATATGATCATTAACATTTTGCTGTTCAGAATTCACTTATATTAAAAATCATTGTGAAAACAAATTTAGGAGTATTTAGCGCGGCAGAAAGTGTCCACTTTTCACTGTGGATAAATTGCCATATGGAACATTCATACTCCATATTTCTAGTCACACACGTTTCCATAAAATTTTGTCTCCCTTCTCCCCCCTCATCTCATGTACTTCATACTCCACCTTCTAATTAAAGGCCTACTCCCACTTAAGCCAATGACAAAACTCCCATCGACTTCAAAGATGCAAGATAAGGCCTTAGAAGAACTGGATATTCTCAGTGTGTAAAAAGAGGTGGGTCATTAATACAAGTATTTTGTAAGACCCCTTGGCTGAACTCCTCCATGTACCTTCAGCCTATTATCTACTGTATTTTTAAATCAGTGGTTTTGCTAATGCTGCTAGGCTAATGTGAATTATTTCTCCGGTAGTGGCTCGTGTGATTTTTACTTTTAAATCCATTACCTTTTGGCTGTCTCCCCATTTAGTTACTAAAATACCAAACTGTTTAAAAAAAATTTATATAGCATCAATTAACAAGTTACTTATTTTATTTTAGCAGAAAAAATATGTTAATATATTGTATTATGCCTTTTTCTTGTTCTCCATCAAGCATTCAGGCATATATATTTGCTCTTTACTTAAAAGTCAAACTCAGAAATTAAATATGAAAGTCTTCACAAGCAGTTCAAAGTATTAGTGGTGTGCAAATATGACAAACTGATCTAATTCACACCTGAGAATGAGAAAAATATGGCTTCCTGGGATTATTTTCAGCTCCTGACTGAACAACTGCACAGTGAAGGGAGTTAAAACACCAAAAGACAAAGCAGAACCACCAACCTAACCACTTGTTCCAACATCCCGAGGAGCAGCCAGAACTAACAGGGAAATAAGGAGGGAGTTCATTGTTCCCATTCATTGACAATTTGTTCTACCAATGATGCATTGTTGCATGCTAGTCTAGTGTTTCCTTTTACTCAATCTGGCATAAAAGGCTGCATTTAAAAAAGTTAATTGGTTGTTTCACAATTTCCCCTCAGAACTTTTACAAGAAGACTGGAGTACCTCTGATGTGTTGAGAAAACACCAAGTTGCAGCTACACTGTATGTTTCTTTTAGTGGATCAAATGATACTAGGTGGCAAGCAGCTGAAAAATAGCAACGTGGTAGAAAATACAATTTTTTTGCTCAGATGAAGATGAATGCTGTATATTACAAACTGTATTTTGCTTTGACAATATAGTATTTAGCTATTGGTGATGGGTGCATTAGAAATTTCTAGATTTAATTACTTGGCCATAAGTAAAACTGTAACTTTGTTTAAAAAAGGAAATGGTAAAAGGTACTAAATACTCCATAGGCATTTACGGTGCATCATGCTTACTGAACACATGTTCGCCCACCCACACAGGGGGTTGATAAGTAATATTTGATTTGATTAAAAAAAATTCAGGAAACTGAGTTAAGACTAAAAATGCAGCCCAAATTCTGTCCTCAGGAACACAGGTTTAACTCCGATTTACTTCAGTGGAGTGGCACATGGACTTTTGAAAGCATGGCTCTAACTGCTGCCCTTAAATGGTGGCTTCGTACGAAAATATCACCCCACAGATTAGAAAAAACCCAGTTTGGAAATCTATGAAGTAGTCGGAGGGCTGAGTCTGCATTTCCTAACTTTAGTGGATTAAATCAGATCCTTAAATACTTTAATTTAGGGTGTTGGTGTGTTTTTAAATAATTTTTTGGGTCAGATCAGCAGTTGGTGCATCTGCGATGGGAGAGCCACCCATCCAATCCTAGAGTTTGCTGGGGCCAACCCAATCTCTGACAGAAGTTGGAGCCTTGATGCTGCTTTTCTTACTTACGCTGGTGGATAATGGCTCTAAAGGAATTACTCCTCCAGCCCAGACTGGACTACCAGAATGCACAATGCTCTGGCCCTGTTCCCTCCTGTCGCTGACACCCTCTCCCCTTGCCTTCTCTGAAACACCCCTACACTGGGGAGCCAGTCCTGTGCCAGCTGAGGATTCCTCTAAACAAGGGGCATTCTGCAAGTACTGCCAGCAGGCAGCTTTAAATCCGTTGGCGCAACTCGAGTGGCACAAAAATGACTTAGAGGACCTAGCTCAGTAATGTTTAGGAACAGGAAGTGGCCTACATGCTGCCCCTTTGTCCTCTGTTGCTTTTAATGTTTTTTTTTTTTTAAGTTAAAAAACTCAAAAAAACCAAAGGAAGCATAAAGGCAACATATTACAGGCAGAAATAGCTCAGGAGACATTGTGCACTTGTGTGCGAGTGCCTTTTTACAGAAATTTAAAACGTGTTAGTGACTGCCAATGCTGTATATTAGTCTGTTAGATAACTACCTTTGTGGCATGGATCATGACTTAATAAATTTTGCATTAAAAGTGTGTGCTCCGCGGTAAAAATACTACACGATTGGAATCTGAGCAGGATTGAGCAGCAACTTTCATTAGTTTAAAAAAAAAAAAAAAAAGTAAGATGACTGAACATTTACTCTCCCACTTTCCCCCCCACTGTACAGAGTGTAGCGCAGCCCCCCCAAAAAAAGTGAGGACCCCCTCATGCCATGCCACTTACTTCTATGCTGCTGCTGGGGGCAGCTCTGCTTTCAGAGCTGGGCATTCATCCAGCAGTTCTTTGGCCACCCAGCTCTGAAGGGCCTGGGCTGCCAGCCGCACACATTGCTGACAGGCAGAGCCCCAGCATGCATGGGGACTAACAGCTCATGACCCCCTTATAATACCTGGCGACCACCTGTTTGAGAACCCTTGGTGTAGAGGAAAGAACAATTCTCAAAGCATCAGTTGCATTCCCACAAGATCTAAATGTAAACATTTTCTAGTGAAGACTGAAACTAACCCAGCCATGCTGAGACTCCAGAAGATAAGCCAGAGATGCACCCCATACATAAAGCTGCCCATTGTCAGCTCATTGCCGGGCAGCACTTGCCTGCATTGAATGTGGAAGCACTACATTTTCAATCCAAAAAGCAGCAGGAAGTTCTGGAAATCTTAGAAAAAGAGCATGCTCTCACAGGATTTCACAAGTACTGGAAAAGCATATACGTATCTTAACTTTTGGATGCTCACCCAAAACAAAGCAGCTGATCGGAGGCTGGTTCACTCAGCACTAGTACAAGTGAAATCCCTGATCACTACATTCTTGTGAGAACATGTACAGTGTGGATAGTTAGGGTGTGAGCCTACAAAGAGCTGAGCATCAAAGCAGCACTTTTGAAAATCCCACCCATTACCTCTGCAATACCATTCATATATGACTACGCACAAAAAAAAAAATCCACTACTGTGTAGCTTGGTCTTTGAAGTGACCGCTTAGCAGTTGTTCAGAAATAATAAAATATATGTTTAAATCAAGAATTTAACAACACCCACCATTTAATTGTATACTTGAGGTTTGGTTGACTGACTGTGCTGTCATCCAGGAAAATAGTGGAGCAGGAACTATATTTCCTTCTCAGTTGCCCAGGAGGATGCTAGGAAATAACATGCAAAAGAACAATAACAATTACGTAATACAAAAATCTTTTTCTGAGGACACATCAGAATTAAGAAGCAACTGATTAATTTCTCTCTCAAAGTTCATCATGTCTTGAAGACATTTAGAAATGTCAAAATCAATCCTATATAAAAATCAAAACTATCCCTTCCCCACACAAAAGCCATGAGTGATCTAAACACCTATATTAGAATACATTTGGTCACCCCACCTGCCTTCCCAAACACTTTTAGCATCTCCACTTAGAAAGCAAACATGAGCAAGATCTGTACTCTGATTCCCTTTCCACAAGGAACAGGAGAGTGCATGTCAATGAAGAGGAGAGGACAAAAGGGGATTTCGAAATGCATGTGAAACAGCTAATGGGGAGGGTTTGAGAGACAGGCAGAAGAATAAAACGCTGAAGGTCATACAATAGAGAGAGAAACGGAAAATCAAGAGGAAAATATCTTGAAGAGAGCAGAAAACTTTAGAGTTAAAAAAAAATCACAAAACATTTTAAAGTATGGGAAAATATAAGAAAATGAGTCTTGGGAAAAATACAGAAAATGCTAGATAAAATATATGAAAACAAAAAAGACTAACTTTTTTCTCTTTAAATAGAAAATGTGCATTCTACAAAATTTAATTCCTGATTCACCGCACTTGTACTTGGTAGAGAGCAGTGGCTAAAGAAAGCCCATCTAAAAGTGAGTGACAGATACAAAGAGTGCCAGGCTCAAGAGCTTTTTCTTGAGGAAAAGCATCTCCATTAGCTGATTAAGGGTAGCTTACATTTTGCCTCCCTAAAGAAAATTCTTAACCATCTCAGTTAGCAGCCCTCAATTACTGACTTGCCAGGGTGTTCCCTTGTCCTGTTCTTTCTGCACAGCAATGTGACTAAGCGGATGACATTGGGGTCAGCAATATCAGAGATAATTGAATCAATGGAGATATCCCAATTCACACCAGCTGAGGATCTGGCCCATGATCTCCTGGCTCCCATTTCAGTGCTCCTCCCCCTTATCTAGTCTATGCAATGTGCCTGTGATATATAAATGCATCATCAGCACTCTTATCTCACTCTAGTTCTAAAATGAAGGCCTAATAACTTTTCCCATTTAAGTTTAGGATCTTCTTTGGTAATATGCACTAGCTCGACTCCAGTGATAAATTCCTGTCTTTTCCCTGTGTCTGTGCAAAAGCATTAGAACACATTTGCAACTTTGAAAACAGATCAGGTTTTTATGACACTCTTCTTGGGAAGTCTTTGTTCAAATGACTTCAAAGCTTCCCCACAAATTCTCTCCAGCCCCTGACTTCACCTATAAATCTTTAGGTTTCTCTACATTTCCTTGGAGATTTTAGAAAGGGTGCAAAATCTGGTATAAAGTAAAAAATGTGCTGCAACCTTAACTATGGAAAGGTTACCACCTCTCCAAAAGTCTGGGAGTTGAGAAAGAGACGTGGCATTAATTTGGGAACTTTTATTCTATTTAGACCCAAGCTATTAACGTATGTAATACAAGAGATAAAAATAGTGAGAGCACTCAGGTCGATAATACTGTAAAATATACTATCTGGTAGTACAGGAAGTGGAAGAAATGACTAAGTGTCACGTGATTTACAACTTCTGTCCCATCATGTGCTATTTCACATTTCTATATTAGGCCCTTCAGTGCATTTCACAGCCTTGGTGTTCACTTCTCACAGGAGTAAAAACAGAGCAATTCAGATTCATTTTCAGTGGCTCTTACTTAGGCTGGGTCTACACTGACGGCGGTAAATTTGCCACCATCCCATCGATTGTTCTGGATCGACTGAGTGGTCTGTATAGACGCGCTCAGTCGATCCAGCAAGCGATGCAGGAAAACCACCCCCGTAAGTGGAATAGCGCTGCGTCGAAGGGAGCGCTGTTCCCTTCGACGCAGCGCAGTATGGACGCCGTGTGGAGCAGACGCTGTGAAGTCGACAGGAGATACACAAGTGATTTACATCACTTGCGTATCTCCCATGGATTGCCGCCGAATCACCAAGGTAAGTGTAGACCAGGCCTTAGTATCTGAACAAAATAAACATGTACAGACAGAATAACGTCACAAACCCCTTCCCCAAAAGAAAAGGTTTGAAAAATCCAATTATACATATTAAGTGTCAACGAACATTTTTTTTTTAATAAAATTTAAGATAAATAGGATTGGATTCACTAAATATAAGGAGCAGACTTTTCTACTGTGATAAGTAACATAAAAAAGCAATGCCATAGCAACACTACACTGCTTTATGCTTACTCAGACAAAAGGTAAATACTGTTTACTTGTGTAAGTACCAAACCAAAGCCCTAGTATGGCACTAGAAACAACTGCATTTCTGAAAGTACCACATAGAAACCCACGATTCCTGAAGTCCTGCACCATATGAACATCAAACCCATAAGATGTTGCTCTATCTCCAATTCCTAGTCTGCAGTCCCATCTGACCCCACTGCTTTGGTACAGAATGGATTCCCTGTCTTTCCCAACTCCCTCTTTGGAAAGATACATTTGGCTCTACATTCGGTCTCCCTGGTCTATGCAAGAGGTTATTGGAAGGTACAGAGCCTCATCAAAAAGCTAAAGGCTTGTCTATAGAGCTGGTTTGGAATTTTTTTTATACTTTTTTTTAAATTGGAAAATGCTGATTTATTGAAAGTACAACTTTAAGCAAGAATGTAGCAGTTTCTACTAAACATTTGTTGGGAAAGGTTTCTCAGATCCAGGATGAAATCTTTGGAAAAACGAAAAGAGGAGAGACAGACACTTGTACCCCAGACTAGCCAATACCCTGCCGGTTAGAGCACTCACCTGGGATGTGAGAGATTCACGTTTAAGTGAGTGGCCTGAACCTGGGTCTCCACATCCCATGTGAGTACCCTACTCACTGGGCTATGGACTGTTCCAGGTGAGTATTTTTCTCTCTCTTTTTGCAAAAAACTTCAAACTGTCTCAGTTCTGTCCTGATGCAGACCAGGAATTTTTTCAAAATCTCAAAAGTTTCCATAAGACAGAAAAACAGCTTCTTGGCCAATTCTAGTTTTCTACAGGTGAAAGTTATCCTAGAACAAGGTAGGGTGTGAATTGAAAGGGGACTAGCTATTCCTGAATAACGCATGCATAGACAAGCCCTAAAAATTGCAAAAGCAAGGGAATTCGCTACAACCTAAGCAGAAGATGACAGTCCAGGCAACAAGCAATGATCCCTAATGCCAATCTACCCCATGTTGTAGCAGTCTACATCCACTGGTATGGGGCAATCTGCTTCCAAAAGGGGTGCACTCGAGACTGGATCTGATTTGGCTCCAAATAGTCCTATCAAATTTGCTGACACACCAGAGAAGTGGGATGCACTGCAGAGGAGGAAGAAGGCTGGTGACTCCTGTTGTATTTCAGCTGCTTCTAGGTATGGTCCTATGGTTACGAGAAGTGACAGGAAACAGATAACTCGTTTCATGGTGAATTTAAATGTCCATGGAAAACATGGGGTTTTATAATGAGGAGCCTCAGTTACAAGGAACACGGAACTGCTACACTCCCAATGAATCTGTGAGAAGGCACTCAGCTTCATACCATAAATGATAAATGTGCCAGCAGATTATCAGGTGGCTTCTTAAAACAAGACTATGCTGTAGTACTTCAGGAGTACTTCAGCCTGCCAGAGGAACAAGTTGTCTCATGCAGAAGACACAGATGACCTTTTGCAATGTAAACCCAATTTAACACACAGTCTGATCCATTTAGTCAGGGGCTCAGATACCACAGAGATGAGCACAGTGTAAACCTCTATTAACAGATATACAGTAGGGACCTTGTCCCTCCTTGGGGCCTTGAAAGAACAGTAAACCTGAGCTCTGGTTTTGTGTGGAGGTGGAACTACAAGGCCCTAATCATATCTAGGGTTTGCCAGGCCCCTCTTTAGGAAAAGCAGAAGGTAGATGGGTGGAAAGTATAACTGTGTAAAACACAGAAATGAATACACAGTCTTAAAGGAAACCTTATTAAGGAATATCAGGAATGAAAAATACCTAAACTGGGCAATGAACTCCAGCACTATGTGCTAAAGGAACAGCTTCTAGTACTTAAAGGCAAAACAGGAAGACTGACCAGAATGGCGCAAGATAATGAAGAGCAAGATTCACATTCCATGCTGAAACAGTTGGACGAAGCTTTATTTCTAGCTTTTCAACCATCCAGAAGAATCTGAATACTATCAAGAAAGCCTCAGTGGGTAACCCATTAGTGCAACCCTACATGGTGCCAATAGCGTATGCCTGCTCACCATAGGGTATGTAAAGTGAAGCAGTTTCCCAACCCATCTTGGAAAAAATTCAGGATCAAAGGGCTGAAGAAAGAGGCAGCTCTGAGTCTTTTAGGAGAACACAGAGCTGAAAAACTGTCCCAGATGTGGTACTACCATTTTATATTTACTGATGTACAAGATGTTAGGAGGGGACTAGACAGCACATTTCACAAGTCAGTACCCACTGGTGATGCTTGTCTGGAGTAGACAGTACTGCTTTGTGCAGTAGACTACTAAGGACCAAAACTGCTTTAGGTTGAGGATGAACCAGATTCCTCATGAGACTTAACCCTAAACATTTAAAATGTGATAGTTTGACTTGCAGAAAGGGGAGATCAAGGGGGTAAAACTGGATTAAAATCGGCATATTAATGAAAAAGTAGTTGCTATCTCAACTATGGGGAGGCTGCACTTCCCTCTCTATAATTAAATACCATAGGTGTCCAGAGACTGAAACCTAGGTCCTACAGCTAAAGGAAGAGCTCTAATAGCATTAGGTTCTTTTCTAAGCCATAATCAGCAAATGGGAGTTGAAGGAATTGGTAAAGAATGTTTTGAAGGCCTATTTCACAGGTCAGAGAATGTGCTTCTGAGTGTCCAGGCAGATTTCTTTGGGTGGAGAGGATTTTTTTTTCTTTCCTCAACAAAGGATCAGGGTCATCAACATTTTACTAAATTTATTAGAGAACATAGCTGGCAAATAAAACAATGTGTGTTTGTGAGGAAGCGGCATAGAAAGGGGAGAAATTTCTTAGACTTGTTACAGCACCTGCATATTTTATAGGATGATCTTTGAGAGAATAGAAGTTTAAGTACATTCATTTCAGCCAGGAGCCTTTTTGAACTGTTAAAATCAGCTGTTTTGCCACAGCCCATTCATAACTCTAAGGGAACACTAATGCTCTGTTTGGCACCAAACTCCACCCTCCTACTTTCATAATTTCCAATCCAATAGAAGATATTACTTCACCTACCTAGTCTCTCTCTCTCTCTGTTTTTTTAAGATGCTTGAACTGCAAGAAGTGCTCAAATCTTAAATAGAACGTGTCTTATCCAAAACAGAACAGCTGCAAAACCATTACTTACTGAGTAAAGACAACAATCAGAAGTTCTGCAGCATTGGTTCCTAAGCTGCTGTTGTGAGAAGATGAGACAAAATCTAAACTGCTTCACATTCAGCCTGTGCCAAAGGATGAATCCCTCAGACTTGATTTAAAGATTACTAAAGAAGCTAAAGCTGGATTTGCAGGGTTTTGTTTTTGTAGGTGTTTTTGAAACAAAGGCACTGCAAGTTATTTATCTGCCATTAGCTCCAAGGAAGTAGGCTGGTGACATCCAAATACAAGTAGGCAAAATGGGCACGTAAAGGTGTCTATGGAGCCAGCTGACAGCAGGAGGCTAAGATCAGGACTGTTTCTGAATCAAACAGGACAAGGCAAAGCCTACTTTGAGGACTCTCCATGGCTTCAAGCTATGGCTTAGTTCTGACAACCTATTTTCTTCACTGAGGCAACACAGGTCAATGAGGGAAACTTACCAAAAATTATACAATACCGTGCTTTATAGAATGCTGCATAATATGACCACACCCTTCAATGAATGGTTAGATGCTTATAAGCATCTCTAACCTCAACAAACAGAAGCAGAAAAGACTGCCTCTTTCTACTGAGGCGTAGTCTACACTACCAACTGACGTCAGTATAACTATGTCACTCAGGGGCGTGGAAATTCCACAGGGGAGGCTCTCCCGTAGGCGTAGGTAGCGTGAGTGCTACAGCAGCACAGCTACACCAGTGCAGCACTGTGAGAGTGTAGACAAGCCCTCATTAGTGTCTTGATATGGTGAAATATTCACTATAAAACACAATCTAGTTTAACCACGCACTGCTGCATGAAACCATCTTATTACATGGTCTGGCACAGTCCGAACCTCATTAGGCTGACTCACATTTTAATTTGGCTCAAAAGAGTGCCCTAATCTAGGTCTCTATTTGGATTTAAGCACAGTTTGGCTCCAGAAACACAGAGTATGGCTGGGTCCACACTGATGGCGGCAAATTTGCCGCCGTCAGATCGACCGCTTTGGATCGACTGAGAGGTCTGTGTAGACCCGCTCAGTCGATCCAGCAAGCGATGCAGGAAAACCACCCAGTAAGTGGCGTAGCACTGCATCGAAGGGAACGCTGTTCCCTTCGACGCAGCTCATGGTGGACGGCGTGCAGAGGAGACGCTGCAAAGTCGATGGCAGATACGTAAATGATTTATGTCACTTGCGTATCTCCCGTCGACTGCTGCCAAATCGCAAAGGTAAGTGTAGACCGGGCCTATGACAAACCACAATAGAACACAGTTGAATTCCAACTGAGTTTCTTAACAGCTGATAAATTCTGTTCCTGTAGCATACACAGGCCCTTCCTTAACCACCAATGACACATTCCAATTCTAGCAATGGTTTCAGAGACTCAGGATTTCTTTTCGTACTAACAACATGTTAAAGACACAATTTTTCTTAGCATGTAATTTGTTCTGCTCTGCAACAGCACAAGAAGGCTTTTGCTATGTCCCAGTACAGCAAATAATACTCAGTAACTTCCTTAAGGACAACTTCTTGTGCTATTCTTCCACCTTTAAAAACTGTGAGTCAAACAAAACTGACCACTTCATTCTAATATTTCACCCTTTTCAAAGTTTTCCAGTTCACATTGAAATGACACTCAGTCTCCTGGTTGGTAGGGCAAGTGGATAAGGAGCTCTCCCGCTGACAAAGTTCCATCTACACAGGCAGTTAAGTCGGTATAACTACATTGTTCAGGGGTGTGAAAAATCCACCACGCAGCACAGTATTGTATAATTTTTCACACCCTTGAATGATGTAGTTACACCGATAAAGGTCTTTAGTGTAGACCAGACCTGAGTCACAAACGGAGTACATTGAGATAGATAGATTAAAAGACATGTGAAAAATGGAGACGTATTAAAAATATAACAAAAATCTTGATTATCAATTCAGTCTGACATGAAAACGGAATCTGCTGCAAATACTTCAGAGCTTAAAATAGTCTGTATGAAAACATGCACAGATAATATAAAGTGACTTACTGCCTTTTTTAGCCGCTTACTTTTAAAATTCCCATTTGGGCTATATCTATTTACCACTTATGTCAGGTATAACTTGAGCAAAGTAACTTAAAAATACTTTCCGAGCAACATAAATTACACCAACGTAAGTGCCACTGTGGATACTGCTTTGTCAACAGGAGCACTTCTCCCACTGACATAGCTACCATCACCTACTGGGGACGGTTCAATTATGTCAATGGGAGACCTCTATCCTATCAGCACTGAGCAACTTGTGACACCCTGTATCTGAAAACAACACTGCAAAACACCATATTCACCAGTGTTGAATAATTATGATATATTTTGAACAAGGTATGCCTTGTTTAGTATTATTTTACAAGTCTTGATCTGCTAAGCTTTAATAACTTATTGGACTGTATGTGCTACCACAGTACGTGAAGATATAAAATATTATTGTGAATGCTGCTAGAACATGTTGTGAGGTGGGAACCACCTAAACCAGCTTTTCAAGTACAACAGTGAAGTGGCCAGACATGCTAATGGGCCATCAAGGAAAGAATCTACCACCATGAATTGCTTACAGTGAAGACATTGCTGTAGGATACACGTTCACAATGGGGTTGCTTGGCCAATGGGAAGCAACCGCCCCATCACATGCATAACCAGTGTGTTTTTGAGTGAAGTGTTTAGACAAACTTTGCTCCATAACAAAAGCTGGTGCATGTTCCTTCCATTCAGAGAGAAGGGCAGAATGGATAATAATCTTCACTGGACCAAGGCTAGATGATATAGTCCTGTGGCCCTGGGCTTAGGAGCTAGCTGGAGTTTCTCTGTTGTTGGTTCGTGGGTGGCTGGAAAGCATTCATTGAATTGAGATGGGTGTGGTCCCTGCCTGTGGAGGGCTGTGTAAATGCAACACCTGCTAGGGGTTTGTGGCTTGTCATGGCATCACAGTGTGAGAGGGAGTCCAAGTTGCTCAGATAGAAAGCTCAGTGGTATCCCAGCTCCCAGGCAGTACCCAGGAGTCCTGTATACTGTCACACAGCTACATGAGCTATTTTACAGCAGTACAGCTCCATCGATACAGCTATGCTATTGTAAGCTCTCTACTGTAGATTTGGCCTTAGGTGAGCATTGGAGTGGTATATGGGACTCAGCACCATCCTAAAACCAGTCACCTCAGTGAGCTTTTGGGGAAGGTTGTGGGATAGACTGCAACACTGGAGCAAACATTCCTCTATTTTAATTCTTAAAAATACCACAGTTGCTGGATCCTTCAAGCCCACTTAATGACAAGGCACAACAGAAACTCTTCAGCAGCCTACACCAGACAAAGTTCAGTAAATCATGGCAATTCTAGATCCCACTGTTTGTGTTTGGGTAAAAGGAAATGATTCACCTAACAAAAGTACTTTATAAAAGACAGCATGCTAGATATTGGAAAGGAATGATGGTGGTGTGCCTATGCCAAAAAGGAACATCTGAAGTGAGGAGACAACAGGAAACCAGATCACAAGAAGCAAAATTGGCCATTTAATAACACTGTCACTAATGTGCCAGAAAACAAATTTCAAGAAACTGCTAGTTTGCTAAATATGACAGCAAAAAGGAGCCATAACTAATTACACAGATACTGACTTGAAATCACATTTTGTGTAAAAATCTTCATAAGTTTTATTATAAAGAACTAAAATTGTATGAAAAAAGCAACATTTTCCAAGATTTCTCTTTCTGACTTCAGTTTACTTGGCATACCTGAACTCACAGATGTTTAACACTGCTTACTAGATCAAACCATTAAAATGCTGTGCAGAGAACAACAATATTTTAGGTACCACTTTCCTGGTTATCATGAAAGGATATGTCATGAAAGGAGAATAGGTTCATGTAGAAATTTTAAAACCGAACAATGATTTTGGGAGGAAAAACATGCAAGAAACAAACATTTTCCTCGGTATTGTGACAAGCAGCATTTGTAAAAGGGAGACAAAACAATCACCCATAGTTTATGTCCTCTTGTCTGATCCCTCTGGCACCTGTGGGGTTCTCCGTAAGTCAGTCAGGAAGCAGATTAGTTATTATAGTGCCAAACAAAACCAACTCCTCCTGGAAACATGCCTTAATGAGCATGGACAGATGAGACTTGTGCCAGAGAGACTAAAGCCTTGTCTACACTACTCAGTTTTGTCAACAAAAGCCGCCTTTTGTGGGCAAAACAGTGGAGGTGTACACACTGAAATGTCCCTCCCAGCGATGTAACTCCCCTGCTACCCTTACATCATAAAACCACCTTGATGAGAAGTATAGGCAACATAATTAGACTGGACACAGCACCTGTGTAGACCTTGTGCTTGGTTACATCTCACTAACTGGCCTCCAGGAGGCATCCTACAATGCCCATCCTGACAGCACTGGTCAGCAGCTGAACGCTGCCGCTGCCCTGAAGGTACACAAGTGTGCGCTCCTCCCCCATTTTTTGACATTCCTCTTCCTGTTTGCTCAGCATGCACAGTTCGTACGGCATCTTCCCAGCTGACTGTGCCGGCTTTCTGCAGCGGCTGTGCTCCCATGCGGAGCACACTGAAGCTGTTGGATCTGCTAGGTCTGTGCAATTGCTCCAGCCACAGGAACTTTGATACCTACGGGCTGATTGCTAGCGGCATTCAGGAGAAGGGGGCACAACAGGGGCATGCAGCAGAGCCATGCAAAGATCAAGGAGCTGAGGCAGGCGCACCAGAAGGCAAGGGAGGCCAACCATCGCTCTGGTGCGGTGCCAAAAACACGCCGCTTGCACAAGGAGCTGCATGATATCCTTGGCGGTGACTCCGCCTCCACCGCCAAGAGCCCTGTGGATACTTCGGGAGGACTGGAGGCAGTGGCCAGCAGACTCAACCCAGAGGACAAAGTGGTGGGCAAGGAAATGGAGCTGGAGGATGATGTGGAGCACATGACAGGGTCGTCCGGTGGCGTGGTGAGTCAGGACCTCTTTTTGACCCTGGGTGGGCTTAGCGAGTCCCAGCACTCCGGCTCTGGCATACATGCTGCAGGAGAGGGAAGCGCTAGTAAATGCTCATTTTGCTTTGACACTACATGGTGAGAAGAGATTGAGCTGTCATGTGCTTTGTAATATGGTAGAGGAGAGAATTAACAACAGAGTCTGTCCATTTATGCAGCGGGACCATGGCGAAAAAGTTTGTTAATGTACACGGGGATGTCTCGGGAATCCTTCATAGAGATCTCCAGGAAACTTCCCTGTAGATATTCTGCAATCCTCTGCCAAAGGTTCCTTGGCAGAGCTGCCTTGTTTCACTCCCCACTATAAGAAATTTTGCTTTGCCCCAAGCAATTATTTCTGCAGGAACTAGAGCAGCACAGTCAAGCAGCACACAGAGCTGGTCTGAAGCTACATGCAAGCAGGAGATGCACCCTTGCATCCTGAGTTACCCTTAGCAGTGAGATATTGGGTTCGATTGCCCTAGACTGTGGAAAAGGGTACCAATATTCAGAATAGACTCCCTAGCCACTTACAGTAACACCCTTCACAAACCACCCACATGCTATGTCTCAATTCCTCCTTCCCATATCACACCTCCCTGCCAACTCCCCATATATTCACTGAGCTGTGCGCTAGCCAAGGGACAATGAGAAAGAAGTCTATGTAACTTTTGTGATTCCTGGCTGTGAGCACACACACGCACAGTACTATCTCTGTTCATTGTTTCTTTGGCTTCTGCAGACATCCTTTGAGGACCCACTCCTCCACAGTGAGGGATTACCTCCATCAGATAAAGCAGCGAACCAGGAGTAGAAGGGAAAATATGTTTCCCAAAGTGCTGCGATCAACAGATACATCACATACTGAAACAAGAGCCTGGAGGGGCACAATTAATGAAAGATTCAAACTGGATAGCCTGGAAAGGAGGGAGGGGCAATGTTAGGGTATAAGTACATAATGTAAATTTGTATAAGTATTCGGGCATGTGTGTCTGCCAGAGATGGCATACTTAGCCTACTTCTGAGGCCTGTGTGTGCCCACCTGAGAGCTAAAGTCTCTGACATACTCGTTAGCAAAGAACAAAGATGCAGTATATTCCTTTTGCCTGCCCGCAATTAGATGTGTTTTCTTTATTACTACGAGAAAGACAAGGGATGTAGTTAAAATGTTTCAAGGCGTAGTGAAGGTGTGATATATGAATGCACAAATGAGAGAAAGCTCTGACTCGTCTTCAAGACAGATGCCAGAGCAAGACCAAGCAACTGGCTGGGAAAGCAACAGAGGTGAAGGGAAGTTTAAAAAGAAACAAACCTAGGGCCTTAAACTGACCATGGCCAAGATGTGACCCTGCTCCCTGCCCCACCCCCCCTTTGGGGTACAAAAGAGGGTGTACTAAAGCTCCCAGACCCAGATCCCTCAAAACAGAACATGCCCATATATTGGAAGGGGTGGCACGGAAGGGGTGGCAGGCCTACAGGTACAATTAAGGCTATCAAAAAGAAGGAGGTGGTGAGGGGTTTTGTCATCATACAGAGCCATGGTCAGGGAAAAATGGAGTTCTATGGGCATATAGAACTGTGATTGGGGTGGGGATGGGAACTCTACCAGCATATAGAGAAATAAACCTGATTGGTGTGAAGGGCTTGGAGGTACGGTTATGTTTTTAAGTTTGTCAGTATAACTCCAATAAACCCATCACAGAGTGCCTGCAGATTGGACTCTGGACTGTTGCTTTCCAGCCAACTGTGTCTGGGAACTGACAAGGGACAGGGCAGGGGAGCCCTAACAGGCAAGAGCAGATGATAAAGCTCCAGGAGAGCCAGAAAGAGGTGAGGAAACCCCTTATCACGCTGCAGTCTGAGCACATCCGTGCACAACTCCTCCGGCAGCCATTACAGAACTCCGGTCCATGCCCTCCCCAAACTTTCTCACTGCATTCCTTGTGTGTTCCCAGTCCCTCACAATATCCCGTGTACTTCATGCCGAGGGTCTGGTTTCACAATGAAAGCTGGGGTTACACACAGCTGTGAGTGTCCTAACCGAGAGACTTATCCTCATTGCCATTACCCCTGTTTGATCAAAAGTTTGTGTACTGTCCTGTTATTAAACCTGAGTCTTTTAAATAAAATGGGTCTTTGTGTCATACCCATGTCGGTCAGTGCTAAAATTCAAACATAGCGGCTACAGGCAGGAATATTTGCTCAGCTCAGAAAGCAAGCACTACAGGGCCATTCAACGCAGTAAGTAAACATTGCCTGGCCCAACACATCACATAAAGACACATTACTGGGAATCATTGTCAAAATGCTCCTTCAAAGCCTCCCTGATTCGAATAGCTTCCCACTGTGCTCCTCTAATTGCCCTAGTATCTGGCAGCTCAAAATCAGCAGCCAGTCAATCGACCTTAACACTCCACCCCTTGGGAAACTTTTCCACCTTTGCTTTGCAAATATTATGCAGAGTACAACAGGCTGCAATGACCATGGGAATATTTTCCTAACTGAGGTCTAACTGGCCAAAAAGGCAGTGCCAGCAACCTTTTAGTCAGCCAGTTTAGTAAACCTGTTTCTGAAGCACTCCTTGCTACTGTCTAGGTTCCCAATGTAAGGGTTCATGAGCCATGGGAGCAAGGGGTGGGCAGGGTCTCTCAGGATCACTGTGAGCATTTCCACATCCCCCATTGGAATCTTCTGGTCTGGAAAGAAATTCCCAGCGTGCAGATTTCTATGTAGCCCAGTGTTACTAAAGATGTGTGCATCATGCACCTTCCACACTGATGTCAGTGAAATGGCCCTGGACATGCACCCATGACTGTAAGACCATGGAGAAATAACCCCATTGCAAGATGGTCTGGGGCCAAAGTTGGAATATTCACCCCAGTTAGGGAATCTCACTGCTTCAAAGCCAATTATTTCCTGCGCATTGCTGAGAGTCACAGTCCTTCATAGCAGGAGGCAATTAAAGGCCCTGCACACTTGCAGCACCACAACTTCCATGGTGGACTTTTGAATTCCAAACGGATTTACGACTGACTGCTAGCAGTCTGGAGTTGCTAACTTCCACATAACAATCGCCATTCACTTTTCCATGGTGAGGACTGCTCTCATTCTGGTGTCCCGGCACTACAATGCTGGGGTGATCTCCTCACACCGTTCCAGGAAGGTGGATTTGTGCATCTCAAAGTTCTGCAGCCACTGCTTGTCATTCCATCACTCAGTGCTTGTTTCCTGTACCAATGGTCTACTGTTTGCAGCTGTTGTGTGAATGCCAGCAGCAATCTTGAATTATTTCTTTCCATGGCAACCAGCAGGGCAGGCACCACTGATTCACTCTCTTTCACTGTTTTGCAGCTCATGGAATATTGCAGGACCAGCCACTCATCACCAGACTGGCTCAGGATCCATGCTGTCAGGCAGAGATGGTGGATGCACAGTTTACAAGGACTGTTGAAAAAGAGCACAAAACGAAATCGGAAGTCCATGGAATGATGGGACAGAAAGAACTGCACCATGGGACAGTGAGCATGTTCTCATGATGCACTGAGATTGATCCCCAGAGCTCCCAGCAGCAGAGGATGACAGAGGGTGGCAGGCAAGCTGCACAGCTACCCACAGTGCAACACCCTCTGTCAATGCAAGAGCAATGACTGTGGATGTGCTCTGCCAACACAAGGAGTGTTGTGTGGATGTGCATAGCCGTGTAATTAAAACGGCTTATCATTGTTGACATAACTGAAATCAACTTAACTCTGTAGTGTAGACGTAACTTACGTAATGAATAGAGTAGACTGTAACAGAGTATTTGCTTTACTCTGAATTGCTGTCTTTAATTTGCCACATACAGCTGTTGGTAAATTGTAGCATCTTAAGCTATTTTCCTCCATTCACTTCAAATAAGGAGATCAAACTAGACCATAATAGTCCCTTCTGGCTATTAAAAATCCATGAGCAATCTTAGGCTACTATGTTTGGAAGTACCAAGCAACATTTTCCAATGTGGTCTCTAGTTTTGGGTGCCCAGCTTTAGAAATCTGAAGCCTGATTTTTAGGATGTGCTGCGCCCTCAGCTATCCCTGACTTCAGTTGGAGTTGGGGTTATTCAGTATCGCTGAGAATCAAGCCCTAAGTTTCTGATGTTCAGTACTCCACAACTGAGGAATCCCAAAATCAGAGGCCACTTTTGAAAATTTAGGCCACTTGGCTCTTATGTTCTTAAGCATATGAAGCACAGCTAACTCCTACAGATTGGTTGCCAGTCTATAAAGGCAGAAACTCATAGGTAAGGCCTTTTTCAGCAGGAATGGAACTGTTGTCAAGAAAATTCTTTAAACTTACAATTTTTATAGGGATCTGGTAAAAAAACATATTGAGGTAGAATTCTGATATTTAATTATGTTAGGGAGCACTACCTTAAGCACTAATGGAATTCTAGTAAACACTTTTTCTTCCCCTACATGAAAGTAGCAGTTTTAATACGGTGTGTAGTCTTTTCATTTCAAAAGTTCTAACTTTTGCTTTACCCCTTGGTCAATGTGAATCTGACAAGTAGCCCATGTAACACTGTATAACTTACAATACAATAAGCAGAAGTATATGACAAAGTAAAATCCAGCTTAGTAATGGGATGGCAGTTTTTTTAGAAATATTCACATTAGTTCCATTGTGATTTTTTTCCATAATTTAGAATATTGGGGCTACGCATGTTAGAATTTATAACATGGGAGAATATATCAGCACATGTCCTAGTAGACCATCCTGGATATTCATGGCTCTACCTAGGAATCCTGAGTTAGCAAGTCTCCAACACAGCATTTTTCAAAATTGCTGTCAATAATGAACCAGCTGCTAATCAGCTTTTCCCTTTACATCCCCTTCAGCAGATCTGATATTAATTATTGAGCTACCTCTTAGCGAAAGCCATTGTTGCACTCAAGATAAGAAGGGCTTAAGCACAAGGATCACTGAACCCTGTTAACCTTTCCTCCTTATTTATTTATTTGCCTTGGTACAGAACAAGTCTAGCAGTAAGCAGTCTCTGTACATTCATACTATACATACACAGTACTACTGATTTGTCAACACTGTAGTGTCAACAGTTGCTTCTCTAGCCAGAAATGATATTTTACACAGGGAAATCTCCTGACTGATGTCCAGAGGTTATCTGAAATCTTTCACTTCCATACACCTGGAGTTTATAAATTAATTTCATTTAACCTAGCCTGAAAGAAGATCAAGTTGTACTAACTTTATTTAATATTTTGAATACCATCAAAAAGAAGGGAATTAAGGACATGCACATTACCTTAAAAAATATTCTCTCTTTCAGCTGCTCAGTCCCACATAGATGTAATGGTTTGTCATGCTCTGTACTCTTATATCTATCATAAAACCCCTTTGCAGCATTCAGTCAGCCTTAAAAGGATCAGTTTTAAGTCCTTTGAAAAAATTAATTCCATATATTTTTCGAAGTTTTTTTATTTTCTTCTTTGGGATATAAAATAGTAAATACGAAACTTAGAGAAAAAACAAAAATACACACACACACACACACGAACACACTTTGGAGGAGTGGGGAGAAAGAGGATTTCTCTCAAGGCTTCAGCTAGGTTCTGCAGTAACTATACAGTCACAAAGTGGGGTGAGATTCTGTGCTACTCTCCTAAGGCTATGTCTCCACTGCAATTGGAAGGTGTGGCTGCAGCATCTGTAGACATATCCAAGCTCTAGCTAGATGAAAGCTTGGTTGAGTAACAACAGCAGTGAAGATGCAGCAAGAGTGGCCAGTAAGAGTCGAAGGCTGTCTTCTTCACTTTTACCAGAGGAATTCTCCCCCCAGTTAGGTTAGGATTTTAGAGCCCCTTTATTCTACTTTAGCCCTTTTACAGGTTGAAACAGGCCAGGGCAAGGGTGAGAATCCCACCCATTGTGAATGATGCAGTGTCATAGGAAGTCAGGAGCGTGTTGTGTCTAGACAATGCCGGACTCAAAAGAAGAACTAATAAGTTTTGGGCTAATGTGCTCGACGGCAGTTATTTAGCACAAATTGGTAAATTTACAGGAATTCAATATTTTGCATTGTTATAAAATGACTTTCAAAGGTAATTTCAATGCTAACTGTTCTCATATGCAGGTAAAAAATAGAAACTAGTATTTGAGCAGCATTGCCAAATCTCATAATTTTGTCACAGGCTTTATTATATTCTCTGTTTTTCTGAAAACCTCAGCTCTGTGATTACATAAGCAACTTTTAAAAAAAAATTAAGTAGACCAAACTTTTCTGACACTGTGAGAATATGTGACCCAAGTGTACATTAAAGACTCAGAAACCATACGGCATATAAGAAGAACCTCTCAATTTTATGTTATTTACATGTCTTGTAAATAACCTGACTCATGATTTTTGAATTCTTGGGGTTGGCAATATTGCTGGTTACACTAGTTAAAATCTATGACTGGGACTCCTAAGTGTTACGGTAACAAAAATAATTTTAATAAAGATCCTGATCCTGTACCTAATGTGGTCAACTGGAGTTTTGCTCTTGATGTCCAGAGAAGCAGCCCCACAATGTATTTATTTGAAAAGAACAGAAATAAGAAAAAGATAGAGGAAACATATCAATATTAAGACATCTAACTCCAACATTACCATACATGTGCTGCTACACATCAACACCAGTCTCGACCTTAGTAGCCTTTTCATAAATAATGGTGCAACTCTACAGACTCTCCACGTAATACAAACTTACACACTGCAAGACCCTTTTTAAGTTCTGAGTTATTGAAAAAAAAAAAACCAATCTGAAGTAGTATCGTAAATCATGCTAACACAGTGTGGCTCGCTGCCCCTGGTAGTAACTATACCACATACACAGGTTTGTGAGAATGCTACTAATTGTAAGCTAATGGGGCTGGCCCTTTGACTCAAGTAGTAAAGACTGGTGCTTTTACACACTAAGGTCCACAGTTCAATCCCCACGGGTAACATTGCACTATCACACAGAAAGGATTCACTTACAAAGATTCTTAGTAATGGGTAATACAGACAATGTAGAAAGCTGCACAGGGAGACATTTTCACTTACGTGATTTATATAGAGACTCTTGCGTTTTTCTCTCACTGCAAAAACATAAAATGTAATAGAAATATTATATGACTGTATTTTGTCTCAGATAAGCTTCTGTTTTACCATTTTACAATCAAAACTAGGAGGGTATCTATGTGAAACATCATTATTACACTAACCAAGTTCACCCTTCATTTGAGCACAGAAGGAACATCTCATATCCCTGTATACTTAAAGGCATTTAAATTCTGCATTATGCTGGCTGATTAAAATTCTCATCTGTTTGGATATTTCATTAAGACTGTATGCATTGGAACTCTGCCTCCTAAAATCACTTGGAGCAACTCTTCAGCCATTACCCATGCCACGTAGCTGCTCTGAAGTCAATGGGACTACTCAAGTGAGTAAATCCTACTCAACATGAGTAATGCCTGCACGATCAAGCCCGCTTTTAGCAGACAAAATGCTTACAAAGCAAAGGAGCAAGCTAGCTAAGCAGCAAGCTAAATAAATTTTAATGGTGAGATAAAGATTTGTTACAATTGATTTTATATACTTGGTTTTAATTTTTGTCAATAATTTTCTTATTAACTGCTCCCTCTGTTCAACAATAGTGATACTGCTGCATGTAGGATACCAGTCTGGAAACAAGTGACACATGGACCAAATTGTGAAATTTAAGTAATAATGGTTTAATGCCCTAGATGAGTGGTTCTCAACCCAGGGCCCGTGGGCCACTTGCAGCCCAATCACCATACAGCTACGGCCCATGTGATATCCTCAGGGCCATATAGGTAGTATCCATATTGTGTGGATACAGCTCACATAACACAGAGAGAGCTGCATCTGTGGCCCACAATGGCAAATAGGTTAAGAACCACTGGCCCTAGGTGACTACAGTCAATCTGGTATGCTTGGTCCTGTTCTCTATTCTCTCTCACACACCATGCCCATCTCTGTGGTGTCTGCACACCTTCCAGAAGCACATTAAGCGATACAACCTGCATCAATCATGCGAGATTCTCTTTTTCCTTGGGAGGAATATTATGGGAGGGTTTTTTTAAAAGACGTTATAAATTTTTATTCTATGTCTGCATGTATTTTCACACACAATTATTTCAGTGTATTCACACACAGAACCTTGTTTGTGTGAGGTCGCTTGCTTATAAAATCATAGACAATGGTTTCTCATCTAACACGGATCGGGCAGGTTACGTCACTAATATGGAACATTCTTAATTTGCTAAGTGTATTGGATTGTGCAGTTTTCAAAATATAGTGGGGGAACTCTGATTGGCTAGTAAGCAGCGAAGTTGCTTAGCCTTCTGCTGAAACGCAGTTCTACTCTGAAGCTCCAAGTAGGTTGTTATTCCATCAGTTAAGAAAATAATAAATCTAAGAAAATATCTACCATCATTTAGTTACTTAACATCTGGCCAAAGTATTTCTCTATTGCATAATACAATGTAAATGAGCTAAATAATTTTCACAAGCTGCAGGCAGACACTTTGCCAAGCACAGAGATGTAATTTCATAGTGGAAAAATGTATTTTGTTCTTCATCAAATCTTTATTTGCACACAATAAAATATCTAGTAGTATAATTGTGTTTACAACATTCATACTGAATGTTGTGGCATGCAAAAAAATTAGGAACAAAACACGCCTGATACCCCACCTCAATATTCCTGTTTATCAGCTTTTCCTCATCCCCCTCTCCCCTCCTTCCAGGTTCTTGCTCACAACATCCAGTTCATTTGATGCCCCCACCATTGTATGATTCTCTGGTTACTGAAGTATTGAACTTATTGCTTGTTCACCCATGCCATTTACTCTCATCCCATGCTGGATGGATGGACACGACATCTCTCACTCTGCAGATTCTCTCTCTTTGTGAGACCCAGATTAATCCTTTCCTAAAGGAAAGTAAACTTCCTTGACCTTGATTTTCCAGTGGGGGACCATGGGGAGCCAGCCAGGACAGACTAATTCTGGGCCACACAGCTCTGGTGCAGGGGATATGTTCCCTCAAGACACTTATGCCAGGAGAACAGCGGGCACAGTAAAACTCCACTCTGTCACACTCCCTTCCTATCCTGACCACAACAAACCTCCTCAAACTAGGAATAAGGACAGCTGGTACAGGAAATGGCAAAGACACTTCTGCCAGCTTTCCACCACCTGTCTCCTTGTGCAGAGGGAATTCTTCACTAGCTGCTCAAGGACACTGTTTACACAACACAAAGTGCCCCACAGTACTCTTGGGCAAAACAGAGAATTTGACCCCATTCTAATTAACTAATATCTGGTACCACAGACTCTTAGCTACAAATTAAGTACTTGGCTCCAAGAACGGTGCTTTAAAATGAAATGAAGCTGAACAGATTTATAGTCACAATTTAGAAGTTCAGACTCTAAAACCCTTTCCATTTTTCTATCTCTTTTTTTTAAAACTAGCATCCTGGATGGATTTTATCACACATGCTAACAGATGGGAGAGCTGCCAAAATGTCTTAATTTTCTTTAATTTTAAGGCAAAGTAACCTATTCTCATTTGTGCAAATGCACTCAAATTGTTAAAACTGCATTTTTGCTACAGTAGAATGAATAAATTATCCAGGATTAAAACTGGGGAGGAAAAAAAAGATTTTTTTTTGTTATTGTGCTCTTAGTATTCCTTTGTGCAATACACATAGCCAGTTTTAATGGTAGACTTCAAAAGGATAAAAGGCAATATCCTTGGGTTAATAATTACACATTAACCAAACCCTCATGTTTTGAGAGTTCCTAAATAATTTAGTACAGGAATAAAGCTATGTTTCCTCTTATTAGAGGAACAAGGGAATGGACTACTCCTGATCTGAGGGCTGGTCTACATAAAAACAGAGTACAGTTTGCTCATCTCATAAACTGGGGTTTTCTTTGAAGCCAATTACTGTACCAGCACAGTTGAATTTAGCAAGTAAGGAAGGACCTTATGTAGACGATGGAACAAGGCAGTTCTCTCTAACTAGTGAAAAGGGGGATTTCCAACACACTTAAATGGCACTCAATCAAGTATCCCGTAACTACTACAGAAGGGGAAATAATTTTATTGTGGTGGCTGACTTTAAAAACCCTGAATTAGCCACAACCTCCACTTTAAACTCAGTGTGCACACATGCATGTGCACACACACACTCATTGTTTCCAGTCCAACACACAGCCCATCCGAGAAGTGCCTTTTTTTTTTTTTTATGAGTACTAAAATAAGTTTGAAGATACCAAAGGTGGTACTCATAACGTGCTATCAAACAGGAGGATTGTCACCAGGTTTAGCACCTTGAACAGGCCATGCGAGGGGGGGGGGAAATTGAAGACATTTCGCATAAGCAGTGCTCAGAGCCTACCATTTGGCACCTTGATTAACATTTATTGGGCCTTAACAGACTCGGTTCTTAGACACAGTGTACACAATCATGACATGAACTTTGATACAGGGCCTTAGGCAACCTGACAGGTCTTACACTTACTCTGCTTACTCCCTATGTAAACCATTCATTTTAGTTTGATGTCATGCAACGTTACTATTTTCTATCCCTAAATAGCTGATCGGTTTATACCATGGCCCTGAAATACAACTATTGTTTACTACTGTGAGTTATCCCACTGAAATGTGATTGTTCCGGGAACTACACAAAGTAGTAAGTATTTGTAGGATGGTGTTTCATTTGGCAGGCAAGTAAGATATCGTTTGTTTTACACTATCATTATCAAGTCAAAAGGTTGATGAGCAAGTCTGATACTTCTGCTGGCAAATTTCTGAGGCAGTTCAGCAAGGTTGCCATATTGTTTTGCGGGAATAAAAAATTCTTTCCTTTTCTCTAAATTGGAAGAAACTGCATAACTAAATTAACTGGGCTGGAAGCAATCAGATTTTATAAATTAATTGTCATTTTTAAAGTTTCTTGTGATCTCCACTCACAAGAAACCAATCATTAATAAAACAATTATAATTAGAGCTGATCAAATGTTTGACTTTTTGTGAAAAATGTTAACCATTTTCAGCCAGCTCTAATGACATTTAGCATTCATACAACTCTTTGCACTTTCAAAATACTGTACAGACACTAATTCTCAGAATACCACTGTGATGTAGGTATGTGTCACCATCACCAACTTACAGACTGCCAAGCCCAGGGGAAGAGGGCTGGTGTGTGTGTGGTTAAGTGACATACCCAAACCCCACAGCAAATCAATGGCAGAGCAACAAGTTCCTGGCTCTTTCCCTTTCCTCCGTCCGTGATACCATGCTGCCTTTTATTTAAGCCTCCAATATTGCAGGGGGAATAGGCAGCCTCCAGAGGCAGGGGAGTACCCACACATAAGCCACTGCAGAATTAGGGCCTAAAATGCATCTTCTCTATAAAGGACATTTTCAGAAACTGCCAGAAACATCAAGAAAAAAATTTAAAAGATGTCACTAAAATTTCTGAAACACAATTGTGCACATAGCTAAATAAAAACCTCAGTAATGATCATTTACTCAGTAAGTCTAAAACAGAGCTCATACACCCCCAAAAAGGAGCACAGAAAATGTATATTGTAATAACAACAACGGAAAAGTTGCTCGTAAAGTTTGGGTAGAAAAGAATATGCTTTGTATTCATTATTCATGTCTACTTCTGGCAAAACACTAACATCACTCAAGCTGGACGCTGCAGATTCAATTAGCCAAAAGTAAGTGGTTTCCATTCCACTAATTACACCAAGAGGCTCTCTAAACAAACAGGCTTAATTTCTATGAGGTTATTTTTGTCTTTAACTAAAAAACAAAAACTCCAGACAAATAAATGACACTGTCAAACCATGCTGATTAATACAAATGGAGGGATGTTTTTGGTTTGTTTTTAAAACCCATCAAAGAGGTTATGTGAACTGGGGTTTTTTAGTTATCAGGCTACATCCTCAGCTGGTCTAAAGTGTCAATGTCCAATTAAGGTACATGGCTGTACATTAACTGGGCATGGCTCATTGTGGCTAGTTTAGAAAGACAATTGTACTAAAGGTTTGAAAGGTTTACACTTAGAGAAGTTAATTCTTTTATACATTAGTATTTGTAGCGCCATTATATGTTTTTAACTTGTAATAGCCGGCATGCTACGGGGCCCAATCTTGAACCATTTATTCATGAGTCTGATCTAAAGTTAATTGAAATCAAAGTAGAAACTGACATTGAGTTAAACGGGGTTTTGCCTCAGGTCCTATATCAATCCTTCTACATATCCACAGGTCCAAATGATTTCCACATGGATACTCATGTAAAATAAGAATGTGCAGGACTGGTCCAACAGACCCCAGTCATGAACCCACTCATGCACAGCTTGATGCATGTGAGTAGTCCAATGGGGTCAACTCACCAGGACTACTCACTGATGTCCAATTTTTGGATATGCACAAGTGTTTGTAGCATGGGCCCATACCTTTTAACAACCTTCAGACACGACAATTACAAAAAAATAAATCAATAGGTTAGGATTCAAATAAAGTAGAGAGCATAGCGATAACTATGGGCCTGGATCCTGCAGTCCTTTCACTGGTAAGAATTACTCTGAAGTCGTCGGAAATTTTATTGTTTTGCATAAGGAAAGCAAGATCATACCTTACTGTGCATCAATTACCAACAATAAGCCATTGGGCCAGATCCTCAGAGTCTGTATATCAGCATAGCTCCAATTTACACCAGCTAAGAATTTGGCCGATTACATTTAGCCAAGCCAATTTGTCATTATTGTATCATGTTCACCTGAAACATGGCAAAAAACATCCAAACCAAACCAAAAAACCCCATTTATATTTAAGTCTTTGGTTAATACTAGAGGTAATCAGTTGAACTAATCTGTTCAATGAGTGGTTATCGCATGCATTTTAAGAAAGGGTTTAGAAATAATTTGAGAAGAGAAAATTGTAGTAAATCCCGTAACCTACCATCAGTTTGAGATTTACTGAGGAATATTGTGCTGGCCCGTGGGTGATCTGATGGGTTGAACTCCATGTTCAAATCTTGAAAGAGAGAAACAAAAAGTTACAGTATGTTAAAAAGTATATAATCAGCCAGTGGCACAAACAGATTTTCTATTTTTTTTATTAAACTGACTGATGGATCTGTTTTATAGTAACTGTTTAAATATACAATGCTGAGGCCCAATCCTACAGCCCCTATTCACACAAACGGTCCCCGCTGAAGTAAGGACTACTTGCATCAGAAAAGGTTGTAGGATTTGGCCTTTGATGCAGTGTTTTCTATTTAGAAGTTTGTAAATACCATGTCAAGAGTTGTACATTTCCATTCATTTCCCCTCCACACCTTAAGGATTGCTAAATGCAGGAATCGAGCCTTCTATATGTAAGGTAGGAGAATTAGGTACTGTAAAACAATGTAGAACCATGTAGACAGTAGCTGACTTTCCATTGTTGCATGCAATTACAACAATAAGCAACTACTGCTCTTTAATTTAAACAAGTTCTCTAGACCAGAGCATTTTAAAAGGCCATATGTTTTTGGAAAACTAACTGTTCCCTGAGGTTCACAGGAAGTGTCACAGAATGGCATGTTTTCTTCCGTTGCAACTTTATTTCTAAAAGGAATGCAGCAAGATAATCTCAAGGATGCTCTGTGGTACCACGTCCCAAATTAAGTCATTACCAACCTGCTTCCTCCTTTTACAATGTATGTGAACTTTCAGAAAGTATAATTTTCCCTGGAAAGATTAACACCCCCTAAAATCACCTGCCCCCAAATCCTCCTCTACTGCCAATTCTTCCCACATCTTACCTCTGGTCAACTACCTGAGCATGGTGTAAAAACTGGCACTTTGTTCTCAAATTTTTTTGCTTTCTCTCTGAGCATGACTGCCACAGCCCTGTCTCTTTTCTTCCACCCTTCTGTTGATGTCTAGAAAGCATTTATTTCTTTCATCCCAATATAAACATTTGCCTCAGAGCCCAAAAGGAGGGTTGCTTCCTTTCTATCAGGCAATACTGCCCCCTCCCCAGAAAAAAACTTTTCACTTCTTTGCCCCTCCTGGCAAGGGAAGCAAATCTGAAATCAAGCCCCATTCCTTGACAGGATAAAAAGATTTTTTTGAGCTCAGTGATTAGGTTTTCCCCAAGGCTGGACCCTCTCTTCTCCCTTTTCTATGAATCTCATCCTCTTTATTTTCCTCCTCTTCTCCTCCTATGCTCACTGTCCTCTTTACCCAATGCTCTTAACATGTTCTCTCTCCTCTTCTTCCCCTTTCGTATCTCTTTTGCCCTGTTCTCTTTACCCCATTTCCTTCCAACACATTCTCCCTCAACAGTTCCTCCTCACAACCAGTTCCTCCTCCCTGTCTCCCCACCTTAATGTTTTCATGGTCTCTGTTGCATCCCCATGCATAAGCCTCACTGTGCAACCCACAACATAAGCACTGTTCATGGGGGGTGGTGTTAGCTGGGAACCATGGCTGGATTCAATAGCTCAGGCCTACCAGCTCCGCCTGATATGCAACAAGTGACACACACATCAATCTATACTGGGTTTTCACTCTACGTTAGAAAAGGGGTTAATTATTGCCAAGTAGATATTCCAGCACACTGTATAAAAAAATCCAGGCCAAACTGGCCACCACACCATTTTAGGAAAGTCAGATTACTGCTCCTAGAAATCACAGTTTGTTGTGGTGCTGGCAAAAGATTCTCAGATAGCCATCTTGTTTCTCTGGAGAAACTTTGGACAGTAGTATATGACTACAAACAATATTTTTCATGTGGCTTTCCATACCTTACTTAGAAACAGCACTGGAGAAGTAAAAAACATCAGGTGATCTGCAACGAGATGGGTAGCCCTGCTAAAATAATTACCCACTAAGCTGAACCCAAGATGCACTTCATTAGGTAGAAGAATAATCCATATTTTAAAATTGTGTAATAGGTCATCGTCCATATGGCCATAAATAAAAGCCAGTATGTTTTATCCTACTGTAGAGGTTTCCATGTAACTTCTTTTTACAGCACAGCAATGTAAAACCAGTAATGAAAGCAGTCTCCCTAACACGTAGCTGAACTCTGACATTTAAACATAACACTTGAGCAGCCAGGTGTTTACTTTTATTCAAGCCTAGGACCGTAAGATCAGCCTCTCATCTTTTCACCAAATATGGACATTTTGGCACAGGTTTAGGCACCCTTTTCAGGCAATATAAGAAAGAAAAAGCTATTATCACATCTCTAAGATGAGTTTCCACCTAAATAAAGTAACTGCACTATAAAGGGACATGGCGTGGAAGGAATAAAACAAAATGAAAATTAAAAATTGACAGTAATTTGCAGTGATATTTAATTCTTCTGCTATAATGTTTTCCTCTGACAGTGCATTTAAAAGGGCGAGGTAAAAAGAGAATATGCTTTAGGCCAGTGGTTTTCAGCCTGTGGTTAGACTATGTCTAAGATTTCCAAAGGTGTCCGCACCTTCATTCAAAATTTGGGGGTCAGGATATGAAAAACAGGTTGAAAACCACTGATTTAGACTATAATTGTTTATATACGATTAAAGCATCACTACTGAATGAAGCTTTATATCTTGTGAGTAAGTTTTCATGCTCTGGTTGACCTCAGATAAGGAAAATCTTAATGTATTGGGCAATTGCAAAAACATATACATCTTAATTTAAAGAAGGTCAGCAAACTATAGATCTATAATTAAAACTCATGGAGAAGAGTGGTGCATGTAGGAGGAAAATCAACAGATGTACACACATTATCATCAAAACAGTTACCGAGTGACATTATTCCTCAAAGGTCACATTTAGCCAAAAATGAATTCAATAATCCCGTCATACTACTTTAGAAGTGTCTAGCACATTTCTTCATAGCATCTCAAAACTCTAAGCTGGAACACCTCATGATACCTGTGCAGATATAGCAACTTCATGCAGCATCTTTGGGGGCCATGTGTTAAATGTATGAATGGTTTACATAGAATAGTGTTCTGCTCCAGGGAGAAGGAGTAGAGAACCACAGTTACTACAGGAACAAAATCAGTAGAGGGTGACTAGCTCCTGACGTGGTTTGCATATACTTGTTCAAACTGGGTTTTCCAGAAATCAAGGGACAAAGGAAGGGTTCTAGGTATAAAAGACTGAATTTAAATTGACACAAGGTCTTCCTTTTGATTCAACAAACTGACAGGACCTCAGGTCTTAAGGGGGGCCCAAACCCTTGCTGAAGGTTTGGGAAAACTGTCTGCCAGAGACCTGGATTGGAGTGGGGGGGTGACCTGTGGTAAGCTTCTTACATGCTTACTAAAACTTACTGTTTTTTGTGTGTTTTTCCTCTGTAATGCTTTTTTTTTATCCTAAGAATAAAGGTATTCTGCTGAGAAAGAGCTGTGTAGTAACTTGTAACTGCTGGCAATGAACTCCCTCAGAAAGCAAGCAAGCACGCACTGGCACTGGCTTTTAGGCAGACTTGCTTGCTGGGAATATCACAGTATGAGGCAAGGAGGCTGTGTAGCCTTAAAACCACTGTCAGGAGAAGTGACAGAAGAGACAGGTGAAGGCTGGAAACCTGAGACTTGACTGGGAGCTTCTGGAGTGTACCACAAAGGGAAAAATACTGGTGCAGTTATCCTGAAACATTGACAATATCCATTTCCCAACAGGATAAACTGAAGTACAGAGAAATTTAAAGTGACCTGAATGAACTTCAGTAATTGGTGGGAAGGAAAAAAGTGAGAGCAGGAAAATCAATTATAAAAATCTATATCAAAATGATATCTTCACTTAAGATATTCTACTCTGTACTGTAGCATGTTTTATAAAGGAAAAAACCTAATCGGCAATAACTGTCATCAATTCCACTGTATTCCAAAAATTGCTATAAAAATGTAACTATAAAAACCTGGAGATGCTGAAAGTTAGAAGATCAATTTCAACACCTTCATGATAGGATTCTCCCCTCCTCTCCCCAAACAGAAACACTGGTCTAGGTTTGATAGTTGTTCCTTTTCGTTTCAAGCTTGCGTTTCAAACTCCCTGTGCAGCCTTTCATTTCTTTTAAAAATGACAGGACATGGAGAGGTAAACTGTGTTTTTAGATTGCTGCAATTTATAAGGCAACATGGTGTTATAGAATTTATTGTAAAAGGTAATTAAATGCTTTAGATAGTACGTATTCAAGTGCCGGAGCTTTTCAAAGACTGTGCCTATGGTAACTTAATGCACATTACTCTAAGTCCATAACTGATTGAGGAAAAGTAATTCAACCTGGAGCAGCAATAAGAAAATAAAAACAAATATTTTTTTCACCCCTGCCATGGTTGAAATAGTGAGTACTCTCAGGAACATAAGAACAAATTAATTGTCATGCTGGATTAGACCCAAAATTCATCTAGTTCAGTAACCTGTCTCTGACAGCAGTCAGTACCTTTGTACATTTGGTGTATTGTATTTTAGACAGGAAAGAAACAGGGTAGCATTCTCAGCCCTCAACCATCTGTGATTCCAATTGCTCCCAGAATAGAACATTTATGGGGAATATAAACCTGTATATCAAATGGATGTCAAATTTTACGGTTCTGGCGATTTCTTCTGTGGAAACTTTGGGACTGATCCTTCCCGACTGAAATCCATAGGAGTTTTGCCATTGCCTTTTAAGTCATGCTGCACACTGAGATGTTTCCCTAGTTTCTAAATATTTTTTGGTCTCTTACCACAATTATATAGCTACGTAAACTAAAGCTCCGATTCTGCAAATACTTAAACACAAGCTTAACTTTACTCACATGCACAAACTCAAGTGAGCTTATTCGGACTCCATGACACAGCAGCCCCCTATTCTTTGCAATCAACTCTCACCTCACGCCTGACAAACTCAGTACACTTTCAATCATTGCAAGATGTATGTAAGGGTAATATTGAAGGAACAATGTAACTATATTGAAAGTATATTTTATTAAGGTCTTGTAGTAAAAGGAACTGGTTAGCTGGTGATGTAATGCAAGGCTCAACTGTCAAGCCTTGCTCCATTTTAAGAGCAATGGAAAGCTATCAAAGACAGCTGCAAACAATCAAAATCACTTGGAAGTAAAAAAGGGGTATTACAACAGACAGGGAATCGCTCTGTCTATGAATAAAGACAAAGGCCGTTTCAGTGTAACACCAAGTGGGGAGAATCCATTCACTGAGGAAACAACTTGTGGAGCAGGGGTGTTTTCATGAAAGTATGGATTCTGGTTCCCATAAAGCCAGCCAGCTGTGCAACAGCTCTGAACTCTGGGGGACGGGGAATCTACTTTATTAGATAGGAAAGGTAACTATTAGTGAGTGCAGGCCCTACTCTGAGTTTTATGATTTTGTTTTGTACTGTAACCATTTGTTTCCATCACACTCTTGTTTCTAGTTGAAGCTCTATTCTTCCTTAAATAAACTTACTTCTGTTTACTAAAAGTACTCACAAGTGTGGGTATGTTATACAGGAGGAAGGGGTTTAAGGCAAAAATGGTAAAATGGGATATAGTGCTCCATTGTGGGCAAACGATCTGGGATTTCTCTGAGTCAGGGGAATGCTTCAAGGGGACCTAGGGATTGGGGCACACCTCTTGTTAACCTGCAAGACAAGGACAGGGCTGGCACAGCCGAGACTAGAGTGCTGGAGTGGCAGTAGGGAGCTGACACCCCATTACCACAAGCAACACTCCCTCATGCTGGAGGCCGGAGGTAACAAGAAGACTTACAGCCCTGGGTAACCTGAGAACTGTCAGATTCATCACATAAGTAAACAACGTGTGCCTACATGTTTTCAGGATTCAGGCCCAAAGCCTATTTCACCCTAAACTTAATTCCCTTATCCAGGATAAAAATCAGCCTCAAGCGCTCCCACAACATGAGATCATATGACTCTCAATAATCCACCTGCCACTGTGGTATCTGAAGAACACCTGAAATATAAAGATGTGCAATAAAGACTGTATTCTTCCCCAGCCAAGAAAACATGTCTTTCTTGACTGATTTGCCATCTTAAAAAGAATTTTTGTGGGAAAGCTAATGAGAAAAGGAGAGGCAAGTCTTACCTTTCTATGGGAAGCTGAACATACACAGACACTCCAAAATCTAAAAGGTGACTACAGGACAATCATATAAAGTTTGGCCCTTGGAACTGTCAGAACTGAAGTGCCTAAGTGCCTACATTGCAGCTGGCAGCATGCTTTTCAGCTCAGGTAGACAGACATGGGCTAGTTCTGTTCAAACTAGCATGATACAAACAGCAGTGTGGACACTGCAGCATGGGCGCAGGCACAAGCATAAACCTGCCCAATACCATGGGTCTGAACTCAGGTGGCTGACTCGTACCACAGCCTGTGCTGCAACACCCACACTGCTATTGTTAGCGCACCAGCTCAAGCAGAGCCAGTGCACGTCTGTCTACGCGAACCGCACTCTAAACGTACTGTAAGGATCAGAGCTGCTAAGGTCAGTTATGAAACAATTCCATTTCAGGCCATTTAGAGTCTGGACTATGACTTTAAACCCAAGACAAGGTGACCAAAACACCATCATCTTTCTCAGATACAGCAACATTCAGAAAAACGTTCAGCTTGAATTACAAAATCTCAGCAAGCCCAACTAGTTTATGACACAAATAAACGTTTTATAACTGCATCTGATCCTGCCTAATTCTTCACTTCAGAAAGATCTAAGTTCTAAAAAGCCATGTTTTAAAACTCAGGGTCCGAAAGCATTGGGCAAAACAAAAAAAAAGAAACACAGGGAGATGGGTTTTTTGGGCAAAATTTTAAAGACATGTCACCATTCCTTAAACTCATTAGCATATCGAGATAGAAATACTAGCACCACAACAGGATGGAGGACAAGTATCCTAGCAACTAGCGTCTTCTGAGGCACACCAAGCTTTGCAACAGGAAAATCAACACTGTTACCTGGTTTCAAAAACTCTATACGGGGATCTCAGAACAGACAGCAGAGTTAATTTCTAATCATCATCATATTTAATTTTAGAAAAAAAGAACTTGTTAGAAAAACACAATGAAATTATTCACCTCCCTATTGATGCAATATGCTGCCCACTATTTCATGTTTAATAACAAGCTAGTTAAAGATAATATTTGTCACTTGTATAGTATTTTTTTTAATCCACAGACCTCATTTTAAAAACTGAAAAGCTGAGGCTCAGAGACGGTGTAAGGCCACACATGAGGGCTACGTCTACACCATGAGCAAGGGGTTTGATTCCCTACACATCTGCAGCCCTCAATGGGACATGGCACAATCATAAAAAGTAGTGTCACCATGGCAGCACCAGCAGCACAGCTGAGCCGTGCCAAATCTGCACACACCCTTTTCAGGAACATTTGTACCCAGCCATGCCTCCACTGCTGCTGCCGGTGCCCGCACTACCACGGCCACATTGTTATTTAGACTTGTGATAGCTCCCATTGAGCCAGCAACAGTGAAAGTACATGAGCAGGGGACTCACACTCCTACCTCTTAGTGTAGCCATAGCCTAAGTCAATGATCGTTTGTGTAAAAGAAAAAGTGTTGTGTGAATGTTAATGGTTATTTATTTATATACAAGGATTAAGAGGAAAGTCTGACCTAGCAGTCCGAGCAGGACGGAAAGCCAAAAACCCACGAGTTCTAATCCCAGACCTGCTACAGATTCTCTCTGACACCTTGGTAACTCTCTCTGCCTCAGTTTCCACATCTGTGAAACGTTATAACTTGTACACCCACCTCCCAGGGGTGCTGAGGTATGCTTGCTGTTTGTCAAGTACTTAGAAGACTAAAAGCATGGCATAAGTGCTATGTATTAGTGTTAGCTTCACCGAAGTATGTCAAAATGAAAGACAAAAAGATATATCAATTAGTATCCACAAAGAAATTCAACGCTGAACACACAACAGCAAGAACGCCCAAAGAAAAAACACTGCATACCTTGGGCAAATGTAGGCCCCAACCCAGTGCCCACTGAAGTCAGCAGAAAGACTCCCACTAACTTCAGTGAGCGCTGGATAGTGCCTTACTCTCATGTTGCCACACAGGGGAATGAAGAGGCATAAGACCTCCTTCTGTCTCCTACCCCATGTACCCTTTGCTCTGTGCAGCTCGCCTACTTGCTTCTCTGAGTGCATGTGTGTGAAGCAGGCTCAGAAGAGGTGCTATTTCTCCAGCATGCAGGCGAGCAAGGGTGGAAGTAATCTGTTACTGGTAAAGATCTATAGATTGCTTGCCCCTTGGATCAATGGGGCAATCAAGGTGGGAATTGTGAGTCTCCTGATACTGGTCTGGGCATAAGTCTCAACTTGGTCCTGAATGCCTGAGATATGTCTGTTGTTTTTCTCTATTACCTTCCTCACTCTGGTGGGCTGCTTATCTTAGCTTAATACTGGTTAGCCATTTAGGGGCATATTCTCATGACTACATAACCATAATCCCCATAAAGGTCCAAGAATGTTAAATGAGTGCATCCACTGATGATGATGCCCCTAATCAGACTCCTGCCATAAAAAGGAACAGAAATCCAAAGATGATTAAAAAAAATTATAGGGAAAAAACAAAAAACCACTCCCAACTCTTGCAGATCGCCTTGTATTGGTGTTAGAAAATCTCTATAATTTATGCAAAGAAGTCAACGCAGGGATACAATCTGGCACCTGGAAAGCTGAATGACTTATGCTACTATGCAGCTTTCCCGATTGTCATCTTTCAAAATACCTTTTTTGGAGTTGGTTTCTTTTTTGGAGTTGGTTTATGCAATAGTACAGCAGTTCTCAAAATCCCCTTCTGACAACAAAAAGTACTATATGAACCTGGAAGGGGACCGAAACCTGAGCCTGAGCCCTGCCGCCCTGGGCAGGGAGGCCAAAGCCCAAAGGCTTCATCCCTGGGCAGGTGGGGTGTAACCTGAGACCCACCATGCAGAGCTGAAGCAAGTCTAATGTCAGCTCTGGTAACCACATTAAAAGGGAGTCATGACCCTTTTTGGGGTCCCGACCCAGAGTTTGAGAACTGCGGCAATATCATATCAACCTCTGGGAACTGACCCATCAAAATGCTTTCAGTTAAGAAGTTTCCTCAACTTTAAAAAAAAACAGATATTCAGGCTGAATCATGTAAGAATCAGCAATTCACATGGATAGCTTTCCTAGATTACAATATGAAAGACAGCAGTTAAAAAAAAACACAAATTAAGTTTCAACCAACATCACTCCTGTCTATTTGTGATATGCATAAGGAACCTATTACCGAGGTATCTCAGGCCTCAATCCAGGAAATACTTAAACAAATGAAGAGTACTACCTTTTAAGCCAATGGGACTATTCACATGCTTCTAAATTTAGCACATATTTAAGTGATTTGCTGGATCATGGCCATAGTGCCGAGCAAAGTAATGAAGATGACAAAGAAATCAGAGCAACTCTCTACGGTCCTCCAGGCTACCAGGGTATACAAATGTGTATGTTCAACTTTATTTTTAAAATTTTAAATAGGCATGATTCCTGGTAGAAAAAGAAAACTGAAAAGATGCATCTTTAACTTCATTTCAGATGTAGCCAGGCTTTGTCTTAGTATGGTTTTTCCTACAATACAGCTAAGATGCTGCTATTGCAACGGCTTTGGCTCCCGCACCTGAGGTCTAAACCTGGGTCCTTTTCTGCAGAACTGCTGCCTAGTCCGTCGGTCCCCAGTCTGTAGCTGTGCATGGGATTCTTCTGTCCTAAGTGCAAGACTCTGCACTTGTCCTTGTTCAATCTCATCAGATTTCTTTTGGCCCAATCCTCCAATTTGTGTAGGTCACTCTGTATCCTATCTATACCCTCCAGCGTACCTACCACTCCCCTCCAGCTTAGTGTCATCTGCAAACTTGTTGAGGGTGCAATCCACCTCATCCTCAGCCCATTAATAAAGACACTGAATAAAACCGGTCCCAGCACCGACCTGTGGGGCACTCCGACCCCTGCCAACTAGACATCAAGCTGTTGATCACTACCCATTGAGCCCAATGATCTGGCCAGCTTCCTATCCATATTATAGGCCATTTATCCAGCCCATGCTTCTTTTTTAGATTGATGATAAGAACACTGTGGGAGACTGTATCAAAAACTTTGCTAAAGTCAAAGTATATTACATCCACTGCTTTCCCCACATCCACAGAGCCAGTCATCTCATCATAGAAAGTAATCAGGTTGGTCAGATATGACTTGCCCTTGGTGAATCCATGCTGATTGGTCCTGATCACCTTCCTCTATTCCAAGTGCCTGAAAATGGATTCCTTGAGGACCTGCTCCATGATTTTTATAAGGGGACTGTAGATTGGAATCAGATCTGGATTTCCCTTCTGGAGTGAATAGACAGGCAGTGGAGTTGGCCTTTGTGGGATATAAAGTAGGGTGCTGAGTGTTAGAAGGCATCAGCTTTCTTGTGGAAGCTGTGTTTACCCTCTGTTGAATGAGGGGCAGTCACCGAACCTGAAGGAGGCAAAAGCATGGATCACTATGGCTATGCTCTCGTTTGAGAGCAAATGGTGCAAGTTTGCTAGTGAGAGAGAGGGATTATTCCTTATCTCTATGACAATGGCATGTCCAGGAGCAGTAATGAGTCCAGCTTGACCAGAAGGCTTCAAGCCACTTTGGCAATCCCTAGTCCAGTACCACTGATCATAGATGAGGTTAAGGTTTTCCATTTTCTACATTCATTCTGCCTTTTCGAGGTGTCACTCAAGAAAACTGCCCTCACCCATTTACTCCTCTGGTCCACACACTGGGACACCTTGGCGATGGTGGAAATTATCTGGTGACAAAGGGAATGAACAAATGTTTGTCCTCCACATATTGTGGTTACGTGAACCCATGGCATCTCATGGTCTCTTTTAGAGATCTCCTGTCAGAATTTAAGAAGAGGGAAGACTATATTGAACCTTATAGACCTTTGCATAATAAGGAGGCCTCAATAACAAGAGCAGCTGCCCATCATGTCTAAGAGTGAGTGCTGCAGCTTTACTCCCACACTCACTCTCTCATGCATCTGTCCCCTACACCCTACGGTCAGTAGTGTCAAAGGCCATGAAGAGATACAGCAGTGTCTGCATTAGTTCATTTTCTGACCAATGACAGGAGTTAGTTATCCATCAGCACTAGTAGTGCAATTCTGGTCCTGTGTTCTGGTGTATAACCTGAATGTGAGCAAAGGATGGGCACTGCAGGAGCTTCAGTGCCACTGATCTTGTCAAGAAAAGAGAGGTTGGAAGTAAGATGGCTGTTAGAGAGAGACTGGAAAGGAAAGTAGGCTTCTTTAGACTTCCCTACTTTGAGGAGGCTTGGATGATTTCAGTTATCATAGGGACCTAGTGTTCTTCAAAAGGACTTGACCAGCAAAGTGTGGCAAGAATCATTTTCACAGGCAGCAGGCAGGACATTCCTCAAAAGGTTCCAGAATTTCTGGGTAATCATACAGTTCCAGCAAACCTGTTATGTCAGTCCTAATTCCAGTGGTGCTGCCTCTTTCTTGATGAGTCCATCTGAATTAGTTTGCAGAGTAAGGCATGAACTCTTTGAGGCAGCTAGTGTATGTGTCTAAGAGTCCATCTCCATTCCAAGTAGGTGTGTGCACGTTGTGTGCAGTCATCAGAAGGTTTTACCCTAGTGGTACCCGTTGGGTCAGTGAAGGCACCCCCTGGAGTGGTGCCTTCGTGGCTCTATATATACCCCCTGATGACCCGCTGCCTCCTCAGGTCCTTCTTACCAGAAGGCTCCAACAGTGGGGAAGGCAGGTGGGTCTTCGAATGGACATGAGCAACACATCTCGAAGAACAACAGTTACGAAAAAGTAAGTAACCATTTTTTCTTCTTCAAGTGCTTGCTCATGTCTATTCCAAGTAGGTGACTTTCAAGCTGACCAAAGGAAGATGGGTCGGACCTCACGGAATTGCTGAGTGAAGCACAGCTCTGTCAAATGCTGCGTCATCCCTGGCCTTCTAAGTAATAGTGTAATGCGAGGTGAACATGTGGATCGATGACCAGGTTGCAGATTTTGTGTGTAAAGATCTGTGCCAAGAAAGCTGCCGAGGAAGCCTCCACCCTTGTGGAGTGTAACTAATTCTAATCTACTATTTAGAAGTTAGATGATTCTCTACCACTGGAGGAATGCTTGCCAATGGGAGAAGGCAAGAAGCTCCAATGACCACAAGCAGTAAGAAGGAACTGAGGAGGCGGGGCATCAGCAGAGTTCTATATACAGCACCATGGAGGCACCACTCCAGAGGTTGTCTGCACTGACCCAACGGGTAGCTAGGGGAAAAACCTTCCGATGACTTTGCATATGGCATGCACACACCTACTTGGAACCAAGTTAAGCAAGCACTCAAAGATTTATTTATGGTTGTAAGTCGGCATTTAGTTGTTCACAGGGTGTCAATCATAGGTGCTCCAGTCTTTAGCCTTGCTTCATTCTACTTTTCAGGATAGCCTCTCCCACCTATACATTTTCCCCACAAAAATACACATGTACACACATTTTCTACCTAACACCACACATGAAATTATTTTATCAACCTTTGGATGTGGTTGAGATAAATAATAGATCTTTTTCCATCTAATTTCTTAGATTCCATGATGAATTCCCATTGGAATATCCCAGTCCTGAACTCAAACGCTTTTCACTTTTAATTGTAAATGACGATCGAGTTTAAAGTTGTATTTACATAAATGATACCAACAGAAAAGTAAGATGTAATTAAATTCTTTTCTCTGTGAAAAGAGAAGGAAATGAGTAACTTCTCCATATTAAGTGAAGAACCAGTATGAACCTAGGGCTCAACCATTGTGTGTGAATGGAAGACTTTTCCAGCAGTTTTCCATTAATTCAATAGCATCTCTTTCTCAAACACCCACATGATAGAAAAAAGAAATGATTCTTGTGTAAAAATGCTAAACAGTGCATTATATATAATACAAGATGTACACACAGAAAAATATTGGTTTCCTGGCTTGTGAGTGTAAAAGGCAGAATGTGCCTGCCACTAAAGGAACTCAAAAATGATTAGATCTGTAGCCCTGAGAAAATAAAATACTGGAGGAAAGAATACTGATATAAGTGAATGAGTTACAACATATACTTTCATGCTACCAGTGCAATATACTCGGTCTTGACTCAATGTCTTGCTTATTATGTATTAACCATCATACTACTGAAAAAAAATCCTGACATCTATATTTTTAAAGTCTTTAGTGATATTTAATGTGCACCAATTAAGGGAAAATGTGAAAAACAAGAGTTTTGAGCTCTCTTCCATATTTGCTACAGAAAGCTAAACCCCAGTAGAGGTATTAAAAGGTGAACTGCTAAAAAAACTATAAAAATCCCAAAAGAGGGGGAAAAGGTATCTCTTGTTTGAAAATGTAATTAACACTGTAGCTAATTTGGTTTTGTATGTTTACCTGCTTGTAAATTACTCTAATTTCTTTGTCTTAATTAATAAGTCTTTAGTTAGCATTTTAAGAATGACAAAAAGGCTTGTCTTTGGTTTGTGATCTGAGGGACAGTTGACCTGGGGTAAATGACTGATTCTTTGGGGCTCTGAGTAACCTAAATATTGCTGTGATTTTTGATATAAGGGATCATTTATCACAAAGGCAAGCTTGCCTAGGTGGCAAGATAGTCCCCTTGAATACTCCAGTCTATCTATGATTCCATGTTAAAGCTGTTGTAGTGCTTGAGGAGTTCATACTTGATGCTTGGCTGGTGACACCCAAGTACAGAACACTCATCCAGTTTGGGGTTTGTGCTCTGTGTTTTAACAATCTGCCCTAAGGCTGACACTCATGGTTGTGGGCCCCTCTCAACAGCTTAACACCCTCATTCTCTCTTTAAAGATCCTCCTCAGTTAAACTGCATAAAATCAACCAACCAATATACATTAAATATGTTCAGATCAGTATACATCAGATCAGAGTTATATTTAATTGATTGCTGTCTCTTTTCTCTTCAAATTCATTTTTCTGAGTGCCTCTACTTCCTTCAGTACAATCAAGCCTAGAATCACAAGCCATACACTTTACTGCATGTTTAAAAAAGGTTTTACTGATATAACTACTACTTGCCTTTGTGAAAGTCAGAGCGTCACATCTAATTTTGTGTAGCTAAAAGGTGAATAAAATTGCTCTCTGATTAACTTAAACACATATGTATGAAAAACAGCCTCGGTGGCATTTAGTATCAAAAATGATTTTCCCTGCTAAGTTTACTACATCATCTATACAGAATGGTAAAATGTGATTAGTTGGTCTTGTGAGCTCCAGAGATAGGGCAGAATGCAAAGTCAAACAATAAAAAAAGACCTGTAAAAAAAAAATCTCATTGTTCCTCCATTGTTCTCACAGAAAAAACAATTTACACAATGCACAGTGTCCTCACATTTAAAATAATAATCTAAAAACACAAAATAAACTTAAAATCATATTCTGAGAGATTTAAACAAACTATCAGTTAGTTGTTCCTACACCACATTATTTCACCCACCATATCAATACCTCAAATGCCAAATACCAAAGGTTTTAAACCACAGACTTCATGAACGATGCTGGCTATAATCCAAGCCAACAGTGCTACACATCTAACCCACAATAGGCAGGGGCTGGCAGGCTATTGTTTTGTAATTGGGTAAAATACACAACAGAAATTATCCACACCAAAGATTCATCTATTCACCCGTGACCCGAAATTTGGGGTTAACCTGGAGATAAAGAGATCCAGGTTTATCTGAAAGGTGTAAATCCATACCAAAAAGTCATCAGCTTCATCATGCTTTTATTGACCTGACATTAAACACTTTAGTGCAAGATTGGAGCATTTAAACCTGCTCTGCATGTGGGGCAGTTCCCAGCTCCACTAGCCTATGATGAACCCCCTTATATTACAATGGGGAATGCAATATTGCAGTGGGAAATGCAATGCTCCCAGACCAGCACACAAGAGTTTGGTGCTATATAGATGCACCTACTCTTCAACTCTTCCCATTCCTTTTCTGGTACGTTTCTCCCAAAGGAAGAGAAGAACTTGGTTGCAGCCTCTAAAGTTCTGTCCTGCTCTTACACTGGCAAGGTGGGTCCTTCTCACGTCTTCTCCACTGCATGATTGAATAAGGGCCTGCCACAGTCTTGCCTTTTAAGCCATAAAATATGAACTAGACAAATCTATTCAGATCTCTCTGAACCTTTCAGTGTGGTGTTTTAAAGTACTTGCAAAGGTACGTCTGTGATTTCAAGGGGCAGCAGCTGCTTCTTTAGTATGCAAAAATATAATTTGCAATCTTTTCTGGAGAACACAACAGGATGCTTAGTAAATGACAATAATACTAATGACCCTTTCATTTTCCCCACTGTAGAAGAACATTCACATGGAAACAAGGAGAAAATTACCAGGCTACCAAGTGACAGTATTAAAATCGGTTCTAGATATATATTACTATCTAAGCTGTTAAACCAAAAGAAAGAAGAATCTGCCAACATTAAATAAAAAAGGAGAGCGGTTACTCACCTTATTCAATAACTGGAGTTCTTCGAGATGCTTGTCTCTACAGGTGCTCCACTTTATATGAATATGTGCCCCTGTGCCTTTGATCGGAGCTTGATGGTAGCACTGCCTGTTTTGCCCATGCATGCACCCTACACATCCTTGGGCCCCATACCAACGTTATCTAGGGCTGCATGGGCGAACCGTCCCCAGTTTTTTCTCTACGGCAAAGCCCTACAGAGGTTTCTCCGAAGTAGAGTAGAGGAGGGCAGGTAGTGGAGCACCCACAAGACACGTCTTGAAGAACTCCAGTAATGGCACAAGGTAAGTACCCTCTCTTCCTTCTTCGAAAATGTCTCTGATAATGCTCCACTTTAGACTCCCCCCTAGCAATAGCTTGTGGGTGGGGTGGGAGTTTCAAATCAGAGTCCACCACTGAAGGAAGAATTGAATTGCCAGCTGCGGCACTGGTTCTTGCAACATGAACTAAGGCACAGTGGTTGGAAAATGTGTGCAAAGCCATGCAGATTTCAGCAATGGGAATGTCTTTGAGGGGGGCTAAAGACTTAGACTGTGATTCAGTCGAGTGCACTGTCACTCTTCGGAGAGGTGAAACCTCAGCAAAACCATAGCAGGCAATAATGCATCCAGAAATCCATGTTAAAACTCTCTGAATGGATAGAGGCTCCCCCTAGACTTAACTGCAATAGACACAAAGCATCTAGGGGTCTTCCTGAATGGGCTAGTTCTGTTCAGGTAAAAGGCTAATCCCCTCTTAACATCTAGTGTATGAAAAGCATACTCCTGGGTCGATCAATGAACCTTAGGAAACAAAAATAAACCAGAAGGTTAACAGTTTGGTTAATGTGAAACTCAGAAGAAATCCTAGGCAAAACTTTGGATGAGATCACAAAACCACCTTCTCCTTGGAGAACAGAGTAAAATGGAGGCCTGCCACTAGGGCCCCCATTTTCCCAACCCTTGAAGCACAAGCGATGGTCACCAAAAAGGCCATCTTCATAGACAGATGAAGCACTGAGCACACAGCTAGTGGCTCAAAGGTTACACGAGACCGTTAAGAACCAAGCTGAGATCCCAAAGTGGTGTAGGGGCTCTAATCTGTGGTAAAAGATTCATATGGCCTCTTAGGTGTCTCATTGTGGTTTGATGAGCAATGTGAGACAGCAGGTCTAAGGGGCAGCCAGGGAGTGGTAAAAGGGAGATACATAAGCCCCAGAATGATCAGGGCCTTGTTCCCGGTGAACTAAGGGGAGGTTAATTAGAGCACCTGGAGTCAATTAAGGCCCTGCCAGGGACCTGATGAAAACACCTGCTCTAGCCACGCAGTGTGTGAGGGAAGGAGTGAGGAAAGAGAGTGGTGGGAGTGTTGGAGGAGTGCGGTGACTGATGAGAAATACAAGAGAACTGGATGAATGAAAATGTTGGGAGGGAGACATCCCTGCAAAACCCTGGCTCAAAGATAAAGAGGCCTGAGAGAAAAGGACTCTGCCAAAGGGGGAACAGGACTGAGAGACTCCCCCATGCAGAAGGATCAGAAAAGACCCTGCCCAAGAAGAGAGTGGGTAGGGAAGCCCAGAAGCTGAAAAGACAGAGGGGGAAAGTAATCCAGGTGAAAATTGCAGCTAGAAGCACTGTCAGCAGTGCATAGATGCTACTATTAGTGTCCCTCGACTGAGACGCAGAGAAGAGGGAATGCCCAGGTCCCTTCCCCCTCTCCCCTTGCCGCACTGGGCATTACTGGGCTGGCCAACACCCAGAAATAGGGGAAACACAGAGTGTCCTGATCCGCCACAAAAGAGAGAAGTATGGGACCCACAGTAGCAGAGCCAGCAATTTGCCACAGCAAATATTGAGAAATCTTCTACTGGGCTGTAGAAAGCTTGTTGAAAGAAGTACTGAATAGGAGAAAGATGGTGCTGGTTACACCAAGATTATATCATTTCCATTTCTTAAGATACGTCTTGTAGCTTCCTTTCTGCTATTTAGAAGTAAATTTTGTACATTCAATGAACAGGTCCCAAGAACAACTGAGGAATCGTGTTTGCAGTTGCAGAACATTCACATTAGGATGAAGTGTCTGTCCTGCATCCTGAAACAAAAGTCAAAGCTTGATAGGGAGCCGCCAGGGAGGACGAGAAGTGAGATTGATGAGGTAAGGGAACCAAACTTGTTTTAGCCAAGTTGGAACAATCAAAGTGACCTTGACTTGGTCCAGTCTAAGCTTGATAAGGACCTTTAAGAGCAATGGAATTGGAGGATATGCAGAATTTAGGGAGAAATGTCAGCTGAAGCCATCTGTCACAGTGGTTATTTTATACTGGGGAGCTAAGAAGCCAAGATGACACTCTGATTAGCTATGCATCAGTTCTAAAGCTTTGGTGCAGAGTGAGACAAAACACACTGCACTCTAATGATTGATATAATACATGCAAGCTATGCTGTCTAACATGATCTTGATGGACTTGTTTTTAGTAGGGAAAGAAAATGAAGGCAAACATTTCCAGCTAGTTTTAACTC
>ML675603.1:23332299-23352164 GCA_007922155.1 Mesoclemmys tuberculata
AACTCCAACAGATTGATGGTCAACCACTGCTACTTTATGACCATTTGTCCTGGACTGAATGTGCACCCCATCCCAAGTGGGAAGCAGTCAATGTTAACATGACCATAGGGAGATTCTGGTTGAATGGGATTCCTGCGCAAACCTTGATCGATTTTTCCACCAGGCCAGTGACTGTAGGACCTGGCTGAGGTACAGATACCTTTCTGGTTCAGATTGTGTTTGTTGGGTACAAACTATCCTAAGTCACCCCTGGAGACATAAAAGGTGCAATCTGGAGTTTTGTGTCACAAAAACACAATATCCCATGTGTCCCAGCAGTTGCAGACACATCCCTACTGGTACTTGAAGGTTGGCCTTCACTTTTTGGATAAGGAACCTGTACTCTTTTGGATGAAGAACCTGTCAGGACAGATAAACTCTGCCAATTACTGAATCCAGAAACACTCCTATAAAGAGAATTTGCTGTGTAGGTGCATCAAGATCAATTTCAAGATATGACTGAAGGTTCCAGACTTCAGAATAATTAAGTTGGTGTTTGAATTGCTGATCACACTGCCTGATATGACTGACCTTTGAGGAGCCAAGTCATTGAGGCAGAGAAAGAGTTATTCCTAGATGATGGAAGTAGGCAGCTTTGGCACCATGATTTTTTGAGAACATCCTTGGGACTGATGACAGGCCAAAAGGTAGGATCTGGTACTGGTAATGACTGTGATTCAATAGGCAATGAAGATATCTTTTGGGAGAGGGTTGAATCACTAAATAGAAGTAGGTATCTTTGACGTTGAGGATGGCAAACTAGTCCTCTGATTCCAGAAGGGAATTATACCTGCTAGGAATGCCATCCTGAATTTCAGGTGTCTGGCATATTTGTTCAATTGTCTGAATCTAATATCAGCCTTCAATCCACATTTTTCTTGGGTATCAGAAAATATCTTGAATAGAATCCTTTTCCTTTGCATTTAAGTGAGACTGCTTCTATGGCTTCTAGACTTAGGAGTGATGAGATCTCCTCTGTCAGCAAATGTTCGTGAGGAGGTCCCAGAAGAGGGATGGAGAAGGGGGCTAGATGTGTAAGATAGAGGTAAACTGGATGGTATAACCCAAAGTAATGGCGCCCAATACCTATTTGTCTGATGTTGTAGCCTCCCATGCTTGATAAAGTAGACAAAGACAGAGGCCAAATTGAGGAAAGGGGGTTGTGTCATGCAGTGGAGAAAAACTGGTAATTGGTGGGTCTGGACTCTTGATCAACCATCAAAACTGGTATTAGGAAGATATTGAAAGCTGAAATGAAGTAACTGAGATAGTTGCAGGCTTTTTCTTTGAAAATCTCAACCTCTTAGGTTCTGGGGGCCAATAGAAAACAGGAAATTGTGCTGATTGAGACCTACTAAACGTCATCTTATTTGCAGCTGTGTATATCCCTAAAGACCTAACTGTAGCCCTAATGTCCTTTAGGATATGAAATAAGTTGTCCGTGGAATCTGCGAAAAGCTTCTGGCCATCAAAGATAAATCTTCCATTGTCGAATGCACCGCTCCCGGAAACATGGACAACTTGAAGCCACGAGACTCACCTCATTACTACCGTGGCAGAAATAGACCAGGCTGCAGTGTCTGCCACATTGAGTGAAGCTTGCAGTAAAGTTTTTGCCACAAACCATTCTAAATGTTCCTGTGGCAAATGGTCAATAAAAGTATTAAACTTCTGATAGTTCATGTAGTCTGTCATCAGCTATCCTGAACTGTAATGTTGCTGACAAGTAACTCCTACAACCAAAACAATCCAGACCTTTCTGGTTCTTATTATAACAGATGGCTTTTTGGGTATGTTGCCTGTACCTTTCATTGACTGTGCCTACGATCAAAGAATTTGGTGTTGAGTGAGAGAATAAGAGCTCAAAATCCCTGGCCAGGACATAATATTTTTTATCAGACTGCTTGCATGTGGGAGGGAGTGTTGCTAGAGTTTGCCAGATAGTTTTGGCTGGCTCAAGGAAGCCTTCATTAATTGGCTGTGCTACCCGCGCTGAGGTACATGTGTGCAATATGTCCAGGAACTTGTGATGGGAATCCTGGACTTCTTCCAAGGGAATTTGCAGTGTCATTGACCCACTTCATCAGATCCTGGAACTGCTTACAGTCATCGCCTAATGACGGCGGTGGTGGCATTACTGCCTCGTCAGATGACAATGAAGAAATATTTACAAGGGGGGAGGAGTCTCTTGTCCACTCTTGCCTCTTGCTCCTCAAAGGTCTCTTCTGGCTCAGAGTGAAGAGGAGAGATGGATAGTACTGGCAAACAAAGTCTTCTATGTTAGCTGTTCTCTTAACCCTCTCCTTAGACTTTGAACGGGAAACTCTCAGTACAACTGGTGCTATTATTGGTACCTCATTCATGGAGCATGTTGGAGACCAGGATTTTGATGCAGTCTTCCCCTTGGAAGCTATCAGTGCCCATGCTCTGGATGACAACAGGGCACTGGCAGAGGTGAAAGGTCGCTGTACTGTGGAGTTCTGTGCACCCAGGTCAGAAACTAGTTTTAAGGCTTGCTCCATCATTCAGAGCATATAGTTTATTTCTCTGTTCTTCTGGGATCTCCCCTTAAAAGAAGTGCAGATCTTGCACTTGCTGGGCAAATGAGAGTCCCCCAAACAACAAATGCACTCGGAGTGCCTGGAGCTAACAAGGATTGTGTCTTGGCAAGAAAGGTGCCTTTTAAAGCCTGCAGAGCCCAGCATCCCTGACAGAAGAAAACTTGTTCAAGACCCTCAGCAGGGAAAAAAGAAAAAACCAAAGGGGAACTAACACTCTGGCAAATGTTAAGGTACTAAACCTGCCACTATGAACAACTAACTGCCACAACTAAAATACTAATGAAATAGGGAAAAAGCAAGCAGCAAAGAGGCACTTGCTAAACTCCAACACTGACCCAAGGCAGCTGGGAAGGTACTAAGGGCGGATCGCCCACACAGTCCTATACAGCCTTGGTACGGGGCAAGAGGATGTGTAGGGCACATGTGCAGGCCAAAACAGGCACTCCTACAAAAAAGTACAGGGGCGCACGTGCACCTACAGTGGAACACTCACAGGGATATTGCTCAAAGAAGAACCTCTCTTACCAATCAAATTCTAAAGGAATTTTAAATGTATATTCCTTTAGAATTTGATTGGTAAGAGAGGTTCTTTGAGCAATATCCATACATCCATTACATCCATAAGCCCATTACAACAGGAGGGATGTCACACTGCTTCAACACATTCTAGTTCAGATATATAGTGCAAGAACATCCAACAGGAAAAAAGGCATGTATCTCCTATTACACTACTGTGATGGGATTTAATAGCCATCCGGATCTTCTTGGGACTGTGGACACACAGGCTGTCACGCTCCACCATCCCCATGGAACTTGGTTCCCCAACTACCTTCCTCTCTTATGCTTGTTCACAGGATCCTGGGGGGTACAGGCTGCTCAATCAGACCCATATGCTTTATTTACCAGGCACGGAAGAGGGAGCAAGAGCAGGGAGGAAGCTGTGCTGACTCTAGGAGAAGAAGGTGCATCAAAAGCTCAGTGAAAGAACATCTCAGTTTACACTTCGAGACTGTTTGCTCTTGGTAGTGGTAGTAGTACGAGCTGGGTAGATCCAGTTGTGACAACTGTATATATTGTACAGGCCTGCTGACAAGAGGCGGGGAAAGCAAAGGGCCTATGGGTCCGGTATTTTAAAAGGGTCTGGGGCAGATGGGAAGATAGATATCCTCCTCTCCTTCACACACCCCCCTTCCCTCAGTGCCACCTCCACTCACACTCTCCACCCTTCCCCTGAGCTGGGCTTATTTATTATGCACCATGCAGGTTCCCGAGTGGCTGAAGGGGTGATATCTGCTACGCAGCTTCCCAGGTTCATCAGTAATCTCCCTGGGAAGTCCAAGGGATTCGGGAAGCAGGAGTAGCAGTTACCGCCACGCCAGCCACCCCGGAACCTGCACAGAACGTAATTAATAAGTTAAAACTTCTGGCGGAAGCCCACTTAGACCTCAGCCATCCCTTTCTAGGGGGGCCATTGACTGTTCTGCCCTGGGGCCCAGAATTGCTGTCAGTAGGCCTGATCTTGTACCTGCATCCCATACAGAAGGCAGTCATTTCAATGTGCTCAATTGCAGAGCCATGTGATAATTTTAATTATTATGAACTTCCGACTGCATCACTAACACTCTGCCCACTCACCTATTTCCACTGGGACTTACTCTAGTGCTCCAAACCTGTGAGCAGCTTAAAACAAGCATAGAGTTTTATACATCTATTTTTAAATTCAAATTCTTTAGAAATATTTTGTTCTTCTCCCAAACATGGAATTCTTCCCAAAATTACATTGGCTTAATGCCCAGGACCAGTAACGTTCAGTCCTGGATTAGTTTTAGGCAGATATCTTGCAACTCTGCAGCTCTAAATAGGAGCTTTATAGCCATGGAATGGGGAGATGCCCAGCTTCCTATTTGTTCACTCATACATCCATGCCCCTTTTCTCTCTCACACTCACCCATCCCTTTCCTCTAGCCCTCAACATCTTGACATTGACCTAACCACTCATGAGTAATGTGGCCATTCAAAACACCTACTGATAAAAGCTCTATATACTAAGCCCTTACATATTCTATATCTGCCACATACTTTTTAGAAAAAAACTACTTTAGGTAGAATAGATTTTCTTTAAATACCAGTGATACTAATTTTGAAAACAAAAAATGCATATAAAGCCATGTGCCTGTTATGCTGTGCCCAAATATATCTTTACAAGTGAACGAAATTTGTTTTTAATCCATAAATATGCAGAAAAGTAGTCTGTCTTCAGATATTCCAGGGCTAAGAGAAAACAGAAAGAGAAAGTCCCACTGCGATCTGAGATTCTCCCCTTTCCAACAGTATAAGAGCTACAGGGCCATGTGATAATAGACTTAAAAGTTTCAACTTGCTTATATTACACACTAACTATATTAAAAGAACATTCTTAAGGTTGCAAAGTCAAGCACTCAAAATTTAGGCAATTCCAGAATTAAAGCTGCCTGTGCAGTCTTATGATAGTCTTTAATTATATATGACCATACACCTTTCTCCACAGGACCTCCGCCTCATTCATTGCACAGGATGGATAATGCTCACTTAATGAATAGCTATTCAATACTTGGTTCTCTCTTTATTGTTCAGTATCTGACTTCCACGCCTTACTTATTGCACACTATTCAAACTCTGCTCTGAAGACAGAATTATTAATTTCCTCAGGGTCTTTAATATGCTATGCATCTGAGTGCTTCACAAACATTAATTTATTTTCCAACACCCAATGAGGACTGTGGATTCAGACAGAGATTAGGGTCAAAAGTATCCATTAATTTTGGATAATATTGAGGACCTGATTTTTCAGAGAACTAAGCACTATACATGTTGAAAGCACAGTGCCCATTGGCTTCAACTGCAGCTGAGAGTTCTCAGCCCTTCTGAAAAAGACCCCAGGGTCTCAAGTCAGGCACCCAGAACATGGGACACACACAATCAGCGATACAAGTCCGGTTTAAGTGATTTGATTACCATCACACCAGAATTTTGTGGCAGAGGCGGGGATAGAATTTAATTATCAAGGGCAGCATTCAACTGCCTTAAGCATGAAACTATCTTTTCTCTTTCTGCAATCCACTGCCTCACTCACTACACACCTAATTTCTGCAGTGATTGAGACGGGTCCTCCTTTGTTACAACTCTGACTCATCCCCAGAGCAAGTCCATTCTCTGCACTGAATGAGACAGAGGTCCTGGCAAGGAAAAAAAACAACAGTGAGACATCATGTAATTAGAAATTACCATAATGCATATGCACATGGGAGCTGAATTAAGGTTGCAGATGTTCTGTTCACATCTGTAAACAATTTGACAGCAGTCACTGATTTTGTTAATTGATTCTTTATTTCCCAAAATATTATCTGTACAATGTAGTATTCTACATGTCGCTCTGATACAATTATTTTGGACCTCTATAATCATTCAGATTTATAGGCTTCTCTTGTCCAATTCATCATTTATCACTAAGTTAACATATCACACACAGTGGTCTGAAGGGATGTATGCACATCGTGACCTGACTATGTTCCAAAGAAGAACTGGTTTTGAAGTAACTATAGTTTATACACTGAAGTCCACTCACACCAGTTTTTCACAGGTTAATCTCACTTAGTAGCTTTATTCCTGGTTTACACCACGCTTAGTGGAGATTCAGACCCAGAATTCCTTACAAATTTTCTGTCTGCTGGGTCCACTCTGCACTTCATAAAGATATAAGCATGCCTTGTAGCAAATAGCAAAGAAACTAGCAAACAAGCTTTGGGTGAATTGACCACTCTCAATGTGCAAAAGCAAATAAAGCGCTTTACAAAGTTGGACAAGGAGGAGACACTGCTGTTCTAATTCATGCTGTAGACCACACTGTCCTCTGGCTTACTTCAGGATTGTGGAGAACAAAGATGATTTAAAATCAGCTTTGTCCTCATCCAGCTGCACAGTTTGGACAAACCACAGCACCGGGCCCATAGTCTGAATCCAATCTGGAATTACTGTTCTCCACCAAAAGAAAGAATCCCTCAGCTTCACTGTCTCCCCAACAACAACCCAATCTAGCAGTTCCCAGCTTTCCCTAAAATAACAGACGTGTTAATTTCACTGTGCTGTTTTGGCCCTTTTTTCCCAGTGACATAAAATACACACAGAATTTGATTATATAATCTCCAGGTATGTGGGAGGAAACTCTGCAGTGTTGCTTGAAAAATCTCCTACTGCTTATGCATTCAAAAGCTCAGCTGCATATTTCTCACAGGCACATCAATGTACTGCATCTGAGATTACAAGAAAGCCCTTACGTTCTATAGTACAAAGCGGACTACCAGATAAAACATCGAAGAGGGATTTAAATTATTTTAAAAGTTCTTGGGCCAGATCTTCATCTGAGGGTAAATGAGCACAGCCTCATTGAAGTTAATGGATCTATACTAATTTATATTAGCTGAGGATCTGGCCCCTTCTGGGTTTGCCTACTTTGCAAAGTAAGCCCAGGGTTCAAACTCAGGCTCAAGCCTAACCCCGGCCACTTCCCTCTACACACAAATCATGCTAACCCTGGGCTTGGATCCACGGTTCCAGGACCCGATGCGGGTGGAAAGTCCAAATCAAGCCAGGACCCAGGGTTCAAGCCCTACTGCTTTGCAGTGTTGATGCAGTTTTGGGAGTCACCAGAAGTATTTCACAATCCCACAGGTTGACTCTTTTTGTCCTCTGAACAATCAAGTGGCGGACAGTGAAGTTTTCCCACACTGCACTACAAACAAGGGGCTAGAGTAACTCATTTTGGGAGGATGCTAGGAAGTCTGGGATATAGGTGTTTGGACTCAGGGCCTCATAATGCCCTGTAGACACTGGAACCCAGGTTGGGACAAGGGTTCCACAATTCCTAACCTAGGGTTACAAATAAGTGTAAATACTGACGCTCTAGGTTAACAAAAACATAGTTACTTACCAGTAACTGTTGTTCTTCGAGATGTGTTGCTCATATCCATTCCACTTAGGTGTGTGCGCGCCCTCGTGCACGGCCAATCGGAGAACTTTTACTAGCAGTCCCTGCAGGGGCCGGCTCCAGCGCCCCCTGGAGTCCCGCCATCATGCGGCGGTACATATAGCGCTGCCGGCCCCTCCCCTCCTCAGTCCCTTCTTTCTGCCGACTCCGACAGCGGGGACAGAGGGTGGGTGTGGAATGGATCTGAGCAACACATCTCGAAGAACAACAGTTACTGGTAAGTAACTATGTTTTCTCCTTCGAGTGGTTGCTCATATGCATTCCACTTAGGTGATTCCCGAGCCATACCTGGAGGTGGGTAGGAGTCAACGGCTAGCTGCCCTCAGCACAGCCCTGCCGAACTTGAGCCCTCCCTCGTCTGCCGGCGTAGTGCAACATGAAAGTGTGCACTGGCGACCCGGCGGTGGCTTTGCAGATGTTGTGCAAAGGTGCCCACCACGGGTTTGGCCCGGGCACTGGTTGAGGGCACTGTGATGACCTCTGAAGGTGGTTCTTCTCAGCAGCACAGAGCAGCACTTGATGCATGGGGTAGTCCGCGGGGAGACACGCTGGTGACCCTTCCACCTGGATTACCGCTGTAACCAGAGGTTCGCTTCCTGGGACAGCTATGTAAGCCCCACGTAAAGGGATGGGGCTCATTACATTTCAGCGAATGTGAACTCCTCACCTCCTCCCCGCCATGTGATTTGGAAAACATGGGGAGGAAATTTATCTTGAGTACAACGAAAGATAGGAACCCATCTTGGGTAGAGAAGCCAGATGTTGGCGAAGTTGGACCTTGTCCTTATAGACTACTGTGTAAGGAGGCTCCAAGGTCTCGGCCTTAGCGTTGGAGAAGCTTCTTGACGAAGTGGTAGCCACCGGGGGGGGGGGCGCTACCTTCTGTGAAAGCATGAACCGGGGCATAGAGATGTGAGTTCAAAAAAGGGGGCCCCCGAGTATGTCGAGAAGGCCAGGTCGAGATCCCGACGAGGCACCGGGTCACGTGCCTGCAGATAAAACTCACTGCCCTGTAGAGGCAAGTAGCTGATATGGGGGAGCCAGAACAGAGACACCCCTTCGAGTGGCTGAAGGGAGGCCAAGACGCGCGACCCATGAATCTTCAATGAGGCCAGGGCTAGGCCTCGGGCTTTAGCCAGAGCAGATATTCCAGGATTTGCCTGTGCCAGCAAGAGTCTTGGCAGGCTGCCCCAGAACTCTGTCCACAAGGTGGACCGTATTTACTTAACCCAATACGCAACCTGTGCGGAGGGTTCCTGCTGCCAAGCAGGGCTCACTGGGCCTGCACCAAGCAGGCCCTCCCTCCTTCCGTCAGCAGGTCCAGGTGCACCAGATACCCAGGTCCTGGGGGAGTTACCTGTCGGGGCGACCGGAAGGTCCAGCATCATGCTGAACCAGTCCCGTGTTGATTAGGCTGGGGCAATCAGTAAGACGTCCGCCCCGACTTACCTTACCTGCACAGCCGGACACCGGGTCAGGTCAGAGTGGGAGGAGACGCATACCTGGGCATACCCGTTTAGTCGATGAGGGGTGTTTGGAATCAACCCAGTCTCGCTATCCTGGGGCGAGCAGAACCTTGGGCACTGTGTGTCCCAGACCAATGCAACAAGGCCCAGTTGGAAAATACCCCACTTGGGGAGAAATACAGGCATGACCTACGGATGTAAGGGCCCGTCGCAGTGGGGAAAGACAACCTTCTGAGGCAATCCACCTTGTCGCTCCTGTCCCCTGGGAGGTGAGAGGCAGTTAAGGGGGGATCATGCCTCGCTGTGAGAACCAGCGGACGGGGGGCTTTCTTGCAGAGGATTGGGGAGTGTGCCCCCTTCTCCTTTGCGCTGATGTTCCGGCGCCTGTACCTTGACCGACGGAACCAGTCCCTGAAGGGGACGCCACGAAAGACCTTCACCAGTGCAGGGAGGCTTGCACGGGTAGGGAATCTATTGGGTGGCTGTTTGGTGCCTATATCGAGGCCACCTACCCTTGAAACAATCTGAGTCTCTGGCGGACCAGTGTTGCTACACATGAGCGAGCCACCATGGGACCTAATAACTCCAGGCAGTGTCCTAGATTCTGACGTGGACATTGCTGCAGCTGGAAGACGGTATGGACCATAGCCTCGAAATTCGGCTGGGGCGGGAAGGCTCTGGCCTGGGAAGCGCTCGCCAATGAGTAATGCAGCCTGCTGCACGTGGGGCAGGAGCAAGAGCGGGGCCCCCGGTCTCCCACACTCAGGACCAGGATGTATCCCAGGTCATCAAGACAACTCGGCAAGGGAATATCTGCATACGCTATCTCTCAGGTGGGCAGCCACCACGACTCCGCGTTTGCTGGTCACAGGTAGGTATGGACCAGGAGCAGCCAGAAGCCCCCAATCTTGTCCCTGTGTGTAAAGAGTCAGGAGGCCTTGGCAAGTAGAGCCTCAGAGAACCAAGTACGGTCCTGAAGCCCCTCAGACCATGGAGCTTCACAGTGGTCCGACCAGAAAGGAAGACCAACCCATCGTAGGGGAAGCCCTGAACGATCGCTGCCTCTTGTGGGACAGGCTCAAGGATTGCAGCCAGGAACGCCTCATCGTGGCAATGGTGGAGGCTATGATCTTAGCTGCTGAACTAGCAGCATTTCTGAGCATCTAGGGTGCTGCCCCAGCACCACGAATCTCCCATCCAGGACAGTGGTGAAGCCTGTGCCCTGGCCCCATGGCAGGGTCTTAGCAGGCCGCCTGAGGTCATTTTACAGTGAAATCCGTACCCACCCCAGAGGGCTGAATGTTGGCCAACCTGACCTACAGGGGTGTCGCGGACAATGAGCCGGGACACAGCACCCTGAATCCAAGGGCCGGGTCTTGAGTAATCAATAGTCCGGGCCTTTTGGCCGGGGGATAACACTTCCCCCTTGCCATCTTTGGCGTAGAGGTGACGAATGGGGGGAGGTGTTCCAAGGCCCTCATCACCTCAAGAGTCCAATCGTGGACCCGTCCACCCACACTGGAGCTGCCACCGCCAGCCCAGTGAAGCAGGCAACCTTAGCCTCCAGCGGGAGGTCACCTTCCTGAGCAGCTCCCAGTGTGCCTGAAACCTTCTGGTGGCGCCACGCAATCCCAGAAGACTGCCCCTCCTGGGCAGGCGGAAGGGGACTGCCACAGCACATCCCGCGGGTGCTCACACCAAAGGAGTGTGCCACAGTGGGTCTCTCCATGGGATCTGACTCCCTATCCAAGGGGCAGAGACTCTGCCCTGACCTGTGCCAGGAGTGCGGACCGCACCCCCGCTGCACGAGACGGGCAGCCCCAGTCCCAACTGGATGGCCATGGGGGCCCACAAGGCTGCCATTGCCTCTGGGGCCAGTGCAGGCCGACTGTGCCCCCCTCTGTGGGATCTCGAGCCACCCCACCTGTGGCCCCTGGCTGTCCCGCATCGCGGGTGCCGCACCTTGCCAGGGGCTGTTCCCCCACCTCCCACGGCGTGGAGGACAACAAGAACTGCCTCCCCCGCCCCAAGTGGTGCAGATGGAAGATGTGTTTTGGGGAGCTCCTGGCACTGGCGTGCTGTCTTGGCACCGAGGGCTCCGCAGTCCCGCTCACCGCCTGATGATCGGGTCCAGCTCCGCCCCAATCTCCGCAGTGCTGAGCCTGCCAAGAGCACCCTTTGGCTGTGGTCTCTGCCTAGCAACCGGGGTCCCCACCCCCTCTTGTGCGGGTGGACCCCACATTGCTGAGGCGGGACCCCCCCAGTGCCCCCAGGCCCCACGCCCGCCCCAGAGCGGGGTGGGGGTGGGGGCAGATGCTTCTGCACTGAGCCCTGCAGAGGCACAGGCATCTCCTGCCTCTGTGTGGGGTGTTTTTTTTTTCTTCCAGCTGTTGCCGCTGCCGGCTTCTCTCCTCACTCCGCGCTGTCACTGGGCAGCGGGAGGAGGGGACCCGCAGCCTCGCCTTCGGCAGAGCGGCACCGGGACCCGCGCCCGCCTGGAGGGCGGGGGAAGGAGAGAGACACCCAACCCCTCCGCAGCACCGGGTCTGCCCCGCACTCAGAGAGGGGCGGGCCCCTCAGCCCCGAGCGCTGCGGCGGCTCCTGCCCGATGCTGCCTCCTGGTGCGGGGAAGGGGACCCCGCAGCGCAGACCCCAGTGGGACGGCAACGGGTCCGGCGCTGTGCCCCAAAGTGGAGGCAGCCCCCCCTGGGACTGAGAGCTCTGGCGGCACCGGGTGCCGCCCCGCAGTGCCAGGGGGGAACCCCAGAGCATCACCTCTGGTGCATCGGCACCGGGACCATGCCGGGTCTCGGTGCGGGGGGGGTGACCCTCCGAGACCTCTAGCGGCACCGGGTCCCGCGCCCTGCCCCGGAGCGGGGGAGGGGGGGACACCTCAGCAGGAGCCCAGCTGCAGCGCCGGGTCTCAGTGCCTGAGGAGGGGCGGCCCTCGAGAAGGGGCGGACCCTCCGGTGCCGAGACTAACAGCGGCACCGGGTCTCGCGCTGCGCCTTGGAGCGGGGGCGCCTCGGTGCGGGGAGAGAAAGGGGGCACGGCCCCGAGTCCTGCCGGCACCGACCCTTCGGTGCCGAGAGCAGCAACGGCACCGGGTCTCGGGTTGCGCCTCGGTGCCGGGGAAGGCCGTTTCCACGGTGACCGGGAGTCCCCCGGTGGCTGAGTCCTCTCCTCGGTGCCGAGGACTTTCTCTTGGCTCCGGGTGCCCCACAGCAACCGAGGTCCTGCTGGCGACCACTCGGTGCCGGGTCCGTCCTGGGGGAGCGTCCTGCTCACCCCGATGCCGTCCAGCGGGAGATCGCTTCCCCATACCGGGGGTCTCCACCGCTCTTCGGGGGGGGACCCAACAAGGGCTTCCCCCGGGGCACCAGCCCCTTCTCCCTCAGTGGAAGGAGGGGAAGGGGGGCGGAGGGGGCGTAAGCAGGCCGACAAGGCTCTGCTGCCACAAACCTCCGGTGCCGACGGCACTGGCAGGGGCGCTCTCCCACTCCCAGGAGTCGGGATTGGCACCCTGCTCGGGGATGCAGGCTCCGGAGAGGGCTCGACGGGCCGTGGCTGGTGCATCCCCGCCCTCGACCCTGCCCGTGCCACGGTGCAGGGGAGTGACCGCGCTCCACGCGCTGTGCCGACGGCGCTGGCAGGGGCACTCTCCCACTCCAGCAGTCAGGATTGGCACCCTGCACGGGGGTGCAGGCTCTGGAGAGGGCTTGACGGGCTGTGGCCGGTGCATCCCTGCCCTGGAACCTGCCCGTGCCCACGGTGCAGGGGAGTGTCTGCGCTCCAAGCGCTGCCTTCCCTCTTTGGCACCAGGAGTGCTGCTCGGTGCCGAGTCAGCCTGGCACCGGCAGGGAACGGCTGGACGGTGCCGCTTCCCCCCCTCCACGCTCCCGATGGGGGGGGGGAGAGGGGGAAGGGTGTGTCCCAAACCCAGGTGGCCGGGACATGCAGACTCCATTAAAGAAGCCCCAGCCTCACTGCCTTCCCTTTTGAGTCTGAGGCTTGAGGACTTACAAATATGCACCGGTCTCTGCAGTGCTGTTGCCCCAGGCACTTTAACCAACGGCCCTGGGGGTCGCTGACGGAAAAACCCTTCCCGCAGCAGCACAGGGTTTAAACCCAGCGAGCCCGGCACAGCCGGGTCGCCTAGAGCCCGAGGGCTCTCCTAACTAACTAAAACCTTAACTAACTATAACTAACTCAGTTCAGGGGAACTGCTAACTAACTACTCACTTTTACAGGGAAGAAAAAACCTGTGGAGAGCAGGGGTTGTTCTCAACCGGCCGTCACGGGCGGAAAGAAGGAACTGAGGAGGGGAGGGGCCGGCAGCGCTATATGTACCGCCGCATGATGGCGGGACTCCAGGGGGCGCTGGAGCCGGCCCCTGCAGGGACTGCTAGTAAAAGTTCTCCGATTGGCCGTGCACGAGGGCGCGCACACACCTAAGTGGAATGCATATGAGCAACCACTCGAAGGAGAACCCGGGATTTGCTAACACAAGTTCTATTAGCACTGAGCTTATGTTGAAGTGGAGATGTGCCCTTCCTGGGGAAGTCCTGCTGCTCCACAGAGAAGGAAGGCTGGTAGTAGAAATGCTGTGAGCAACATTGCTGCTGTTGCTACAGTGGTGTCTCTCTGTGGTCAGGATATGAAACGCCCAAGCAACACTGGCCTGGAAGTCTTAAACAAATGCAGTTTTGTCCGAGAACAAAGAACAGCCATCAAAAGGTCAATACATGGTTTGCTAGACATCCAGAACTATCCCACAATTCTGCATCCATGACAGTGATGCCAGAACCCTGGCAGAAGAGTCTGCCATGTCCAAAGATGACTGCAGCAAGCTTTTGGCCACCATGTGGTCTTCTTCAATAACATTTTTAACTATTCCCTGGAAGTTTCTGGCAGCTTATCTATGAATCTGGATATAGCGTAACAACTGACTAAGTTGTCTTTGAATAGCAGAACCTGCTGGTTCATGATGCACATCTGTAATGACTAAATGATACAAGTTTTCCTCTCCATCAACTCCAGTTTCTTGGACACTGTCTTTAAGTTTGGAGCTACACCTCCCCAGCTGTGATCTGTCAATTACTGCACTTACCACAAGAGAATTAGGAGACAAGCTGGCACCAGAACCTAAAAGTGTTTCTCAGAATGCTTCAGTGCAGAAGGCAACAAGTCTGAAATATTCTCTAAAGACTTTGCATGCTGCAAGAGAGCTTCATTTATCAGGAAAGACACCCTCCCTGGAGCTGATGACTGGAGACTATCCAACAACTTATGTATATTCTCCGGTACAAACTTGGCCTGGATGCCCATAGCAGAGGTTATTTATCTCACAAGAGATGCCTTAACAGGAGACAGAATCTAGTACCATGGAGTCATCTGACGACAAAGAAGCAGGTTACAGTGCCACTGTCAATTCCTGCAGAAGAGCCAGCTCCTGTACAAGAGGATCAGACTGACCCAGCTCAGGAGGAATGACATCAGCCTATATCTGCAACAGAGGCAGCGGGGAAAGAGAACCCCTAACCATGACTGGTGGCTTTGCCATGGACTGGGTTAAAAAAAAAGGGAATTTCACAGACTGAGGGATGTCCCAAGGGGGCCAATGGGACAGATAAGCTATAGGTGGCCAATAGGTACTGGGCCAGGTGCTCCTGTCTCTATTATGGGAGTGGCGCAGATCTTGGTACTGAAGGTGATGTAATGATGGTCTCAAATGCCTTTGAGAGTGGTGCTTAACCCCAAACCAGATCCCAAGAAGCTCTGCAAGTCCTCAGATGGCACCAAAGGAGCTACCTCAAGTGGGGCGAACAAACAGTCAGCCTCATCTGAAAGCCAATAAGATGACATTGGAACGGAGAATGAATGAAAAACCAGTGCTGTCAGTACAGGAAAGGACACTACACTTCCAGTCGGTACCTGGGGAAATGGCTAAGCCAAGGCTGGGGCCAGTACCATGACTGATGACAGGGTCTGTAGTACCGATGGCAACTGTGCCAAAGATTGCAAAGAAAAGTGGCTATTTCTAGGCATTGTTTAAGTGAACATTTACTTCACTCAGTCTTAAAATGCAGCATCTGTTTCTGTATAAATCCAAGGAAGAGCAAACAAGTTTATATTAAGCAGCTAATATAGTCAAGATTCTGAAATTCATATTCCATAAAAAATCTGAAAGCATTCAGTACCAAAAAAAAAAAAAAAAGGATGTTGAAGAGTTTGACTGGGTGTACCAGGCCCTTTGAGGCACCCTGCTGGAGGCCTGGGGTCCTACCACACCCAAAAGGAGCAGTAAAGGTGGGGCCTACACGCCTGCCTAGAGAGGTTGCAGGAAAGCAGTCAATCAGAGCTCAAAGTCAGCAAGTCCCAAGATGTGTCAGAAGAATCATGGTCTTATTAGCTGAAGGTGCCCTTCTGAGATCTTGTTTTATTCAGATCTGACCCCAAACCAATCTCAAAGAAAACACAGTTCTATCAAAGAAAACAGAAGATGCTTTCTCAAGTAGCTATACAAAATAAAATACTGGCCACTCGTCTTTCCCAAGCAAAATTTTCTCGGTGTTTTCATTGTTATAACAAAATAAAATTTTCCTTTGTAGTCCCCCTCACAGAAAATTCACCCGTTAGGTAATAAGTCAACAAGTCTTTAACTGTCAAAGTTAGAAATAAGAAGTACAGTAAGAAATACACATTATCAAATAAGAATTGAAAATCATTGCCATCCAGCAAGTACAAGCAGCAAGCAGATTCACTATGCAAGTTAAAAAAAGTTCAAATGAGTTTTTTAAATACATGACAATAGATATCTCCATTTCTTTCCTTCATGGGCCAAGAACGACTGTTCTCACTGGATTCCTCATGGTGACAGCTCAACAGCCCTTGACAGTGTTCCGTTAAATTAGGGTGGATAAAAATATATTTTTTTTTAATCAATTGGAATTTTTTTTATTTTAATAATTTTTAAATCAATAAAATATTAAATCTCTGTTTAAAAATAATTAATAATTAACGGATTAATAATTAATTACAAGTAAATCTCATCACAAACATGCTAAACCTACATTTACAGCGTAATAAATATGAATTAATGGCTCCAGTCTGTCCAGCCTAACCACCAGCTCTTACACTTCTTGACAGTTCTGGGCTTTCAGTTTCTGTTTCTCAGCAGACTCAGCATGTGCAAAGACAGACACAGGCTGGATAGGACTGTTGTTGTTCTGTGCTTATGTGGTGGCACAGCTTGGCCAAGCAAGGCGGAGGAGTTAGTTAAGACACTGTCCTAAAGGCAAAAGGACAGAGGCAGAGTAGAAAGGAACAGTGGAGTGGACTAGAAAGAAAAAGGGAAGACGTTATCCAGTACACACACAGCTTCCTATATTCCCCCACACTTTTGACAGAGAAAAACTGTCATGACTTCTGGGCATAATCTATCGGGGAATATTTGAAGAAATTCCTTCCCTGGGTAAAAAAGGAAAACAAGTCAATTGTAAGCAGCGTGAGAAGGAGATGCAGGGCCTAGTTGCAAGAATGAAACATTGTTCATTGTTGCTACCTTTGGTCAAACTTTATAAGCTCTTTCAAACAGGAATCTTTACTTTTTACTTTTGATTTCTGTCTCTTGAGTGCTGTGAACATCAATGGTACTATTTAAATAAACAGTATTATGGTACCAAAATTCATGAACATGTGACAAAGGAAAAGGACACTTCAAAACATTTCAATAGTAGTCTTTGTTCCTCTGCACATCATCTGCTTCTTGTTAAAAAGATAAGCCCTGAAACACCTACTTTAGTTTTTAAGACCCAAATTCCTATGACCTCAGATTTGACCAATTTTGTTTCACCCATTGATGGATTATCTCAGGGAATGGCCCTCTGCCAATCCAGAGAGAACTGCTGGCTAACTTCACTTACTTCTGGGGGCTAGAATATGCAAATTTCTCTTTCCAGGAAACAGCCACTTAACCAGTTTCACGCCCAAAGTTGAGAGAAAGCTTTCAAGGTCACATGTACGCTGCAAAGTTTGGTCGACATAAGTTACGGTGGTGAACAGCCACTGGATTTTTGTACATCACCTCGGCGCATGCACACTTGGCTGCTTGCATCAGTGCTGCAAGTAATCACCATGAAAAGTTGAACTGATGGAAAACACAGTGCACCTGGGGTAGGTATCTCAGTGTACCCCATGCTGTCATCCAGTGCAATACCTTATGGGACATTTTTGCAGTGCTTTGTGGGATACTAGCTTTTCACCCAGGGGTTTCAGGGAACCATGGATCAAGTTTCCATGATGCCACTTTCTCCATCTCATAATGCTTGTTCCACCATATAATTTTTGCACCATATTTAAAACTCCCACAAGTCTGGCAAATTGCTTTTTGGTCATCACCATCTTCCTGACAGAAGCATGGGCCATGCCTATCTGCATGACTGCAGCGAATACAGGACACACGATTCTCCTGCATGTGCAGGACTTCAATCACTACTACTACAACCAGGCATAGAAGGAAGAAGAGGAGAAGATGTTCGATGCTGATGACTGGTTGATGATGGATATAGAAAAGAAATTGCCAGGTTGCTGCTGGCATTCGCAGAACAGCATCACATAGTTGATCTTCGCTTCTGGCCCCAAGCGCGGTGATCACATTATAACACAGGTTTGGGATCACAAGCAACAGCTACAGAATTTCAGATGTGAATGGTCACATTGCTGAATCTGTGTGTCCATCTCACCCCAGTCTTCCACGGCAGGGACACCAATGCGAGAGCTGCAGCGACAATGGAGAAGCAAACAGCAACCACACTTTGGAAGCTTCCAATGCCAGAGTGTTATTGTTGAGGCAGCAATCAATTCACAGCTGGAAAATCCACATTGTTGTCCACGTGTTCAAGACCAGTAAGCATCTCCTGCTACACAGGACTGTGACTCTTGGCAACATGCAGGAAATAGATGGATTTATAGCAGTACAGTTCCCAAACTGCTGGGGGGCAACAGATGGGATGCATATGCCTATTCTGGCAACACCCCACATTACCACTGAATACACCAACAGAAAGGGATATTCTTCCATGGTTACGCAGGCGCCGATGGATTACCAGGGACATCCAAAAGCTGCAAGCAGTGGCATTCTTCCCTGACCACTGCCAACTTTGAAATGTCCGTAGTGATTCTGGGGGACCCAGCCAACCCCTTGCTCGCCTGGCTCACGAAGCCATACACAGGCCACCTTGGCAGCACCTAAGAAAGATTTAACAACAGGATCAGCAGGTGCAGGATGACCACTGAATGCACTTTTTGTAGACTGTAGGGTCGCTGGCTCTGTTCACTCACTAGATTGGATCTCAGTGCAATGGGGTGTCCCTGAAGAGGTTAATGGAGGCTAGATGGGCCAATGACCCTGTTAGGCTGAAGGCTGAGAGAAAAGCTCTAATTAGGGGAAGCTCATGTATGCGGGAACAGGCAGCACTTCTGTAAAGCCAGGTGGCTGACAGCAGCAAGTCTGCAGTCGGTCTATGGCCTCTATGTTTCTGCTACCTCTATTGGAGCGCAGGAGAGTGATCTGATGCGGACTGTGTAATTTGGACAGCCATACAATTTTTACAAATTTTTCTAACCAACCTTTTAAAAGTAATGTGAGCAATCAGATGTCATTGCCTTTGTTCTCTAAATGTATGGATAGGCTGGACACCATATTTAAATGGGAAAGAAGTGCCAGGGGGAGGTGTTAGACAACTAGAAGGTAAAAAACGCTTGTAAGGAATAATGCATGTATACACTTACCCTTCATCACTGGCCTCACTGCACTCATTTGGAGGAACTGGCTTGACTCTGACAGTTTCAAACACCTCCTGGCCCACCGCAAAGTTTCTATCTCTCTCCATTCAATCCCCTCACTGTGCACTGCAGGGGTATCGGTGTCAAACTCCCACAAAGAATCCAAAGTCACATGCAGGGTGCTGTGGGGGTCCACCCTGAGCACGGCATGTAGCTTGTTGTAGAAGTGGCAAGTCTGTGGAGCTGCCCCAAATTTGTTGCCTCCCTCATCCTCTGATATGCCTGCTGAAGTTCCTTGTTTTCAGGTGGCACTGCTGTTCATCTGCTGTGTCCAGTTTCTACATCCCAAGATTACATTGCCTATTCCTGTTACCAGAGGCCAGTGAACAGAATTGCCCAGCAATCCTTTCTAGACTGGCTGAGGGGTGTGACGTGACAATCACCAAAACCGATATTCTACAGTCAAGGTTCAGAGCAAACGTGCCAACATTTTTATGCTGCCAGACCTTCAGGCTCTTTTCACCTTTTGCAGAAGGAACTGTCAGAGCAGCAGCTGCACTGATCACAATGACAGTGAAGACAGAGGCAAGGGAAAGGAATGTACAAATGTTTATAAGAGCAATATCTCCAGGTGCTTCTGAGATACTGCAATCTGGCTGCAAAACTGTTCAAACAACAGTCTTACTTTATCAGTAAACATTCCTGTGCATCATTCTTATCATGCTGTTGGGGAATATAGCTATTCAGAACCCTTCAGATCTGGGTGATCTCTTTTGCCCTCTGGAAATTGATTCTGTGCCTTCAATTCAGCAGTTCCTGGATTCTCAGAAACACATCACTCTGCTTGCCAATGGCAAAGCTGGTACAATTGTGAAAAAATGTCTTGTGGCACCATTAACAACAAGAGGTTAATGTCAGCTCAATATAACGGAAACAACCTCTCTTGAATAAAAAAAACTGAGATTAGTAGTGGAAGCTCAGTCCAAAGAC